>CM036545.1:15430481-15752981 GCA_020745685.1 Tautogolabrus adspersus
GTAGTGGCTGGGCGTCAGGGACGTCGGGGGGTAGTAGTGTCAGATCACCTCGCTGAAGATAGTATGCTATGCAGTGATAGGCTAAAATATGTTGATAAAAGAAGCAATAGCTTTTACTATATTATTGTAGAAAATAGAATATTAGTGCCAATAACAAAGACATGAAATAACTGTCAACTTTAAAGAAGTCACACATGAAGCACAATCATAGATAGATTTCTGAAAAGACTCAGTTACTTCAAAATCACGATTCAGAGCAGTAATATGCCAAGTTCTGTCACTTTAAATTGATCAAAAGCTCATTTATACCTTTCACATCTCTGCTATAGCTCTGAATCGTTGGAAGTCAACACACACACTGCTGTATTTAATCCAGCTAAACACTCTCACTGATAGGTCACCTGTCTTTGACCTCAGGAGCCAATCACATAGGCCCTGGGAAGTCTGCTGGAGGAGACTATTAAGGGTAAATTGTTGTTGAACTCTGTCCAAAAATGGAATCTGACTATTCAAAGAACGCGAAAGCTCTGACGATCAAGGTCGAGGCAAATGGGTGAGAATCTACAATTGCTTAATGACAATGCAAAAATGGGGAAGAGTGCTGCTGTTAAAAGTAATTATTCATGTTGCTTGGTTACTGCAGCTTTCTGTGACATGCATCACTCCATACATCAATTCATTCTTATAGTGCAGACTAAACTGAGAACCATGCAGTTTGCAACGTTTGACGAGGGCTGGGCAATTAATCGAGTTTCAATTTTGGCTTCCCACGATCATGAAAACAAGATCATTGAGATTTAACAATTACTGCGTTGAGCATATTTATGGGTTTTTAGGTTTTTTTCATGTGTGGTAAAGGTTTCAAATTGTTTGTAGTTATGTTTTTGGCCACAAGAGTACATCACCAGTAACTTAAAAACATAGTGAATTTATTTAATAATTATTATGCATGAAATATATGAACTTTATTTTGAGTCATTTATTTAGAATTCTTGCTTGTTTTTCAAAGTTTTCAGAATGTTAGTGTTAAGAGCGTTTAAATAAACAATGTGATGTAGTAAAAATCGATTAATAATCATATTAAAGGTACAGTATGTAGAATCGCATGCTAATGTTTACATTAAAATATCTAACTTAAATTAAAAGTTGACTAAACCCATGTTATATATATTTTTTAGTTAAGTACTTACATCACCTCAAATATTTCCAAAAGTTATCAAAGCCAGAGAAATCTGTAATTTTATAGTTGCCGTGTCTTGTAGGCGGCCGCCATGATGATCCGCCACGATAGACACGAAATGTTGATCGTTGTCAAGGAAACACCGGATGTTACGTCAAAGACCGCTGCATAAGCTAGCGCTAGCTGCTACTGAAAGCTGCCGTTCTGTCGCTGTATGTGCTGCTGTGATAAAAACGTCATGTAAATTATACTTGGATACATCGTCAGTACACATATTGTCTTTCTCAGGTCGGTTTCGCCCGTTCGTATTGATTCGTTAGTTTTTAATCCCATGATACACCGCAAGCCTCGACGTCATCTTTTGTTATTGTTTTGATTGAGAGCCCCCTAGCGGCGGATTTTACATACTGTACTCTAAATAATCAATATCAATCAAAATGACCGGGATTATGATTTTTGCCATAATCAAGCAGCCCTAAGTTTGACCCATCGACACATCAACAGCTGTCAGGCAGGAAGTTAGGGGACAGTAACGTTAAAAGGGGTGCACTACACCAGGGATATAATTCTCTGGATTTCTTTTCTGGCCTTACTAAATTATTTCTCAATTCTGTCTGCAATATCAGACTGTAATATCGAACCAGACACACACAGTTTGGACTCAAGGCAGTGGTTAATTAATTAGGAATGAAAGAACGAAGGGAAAGTGAAGGCTAAAGGATACGTGGAAGATCTTGCATTCAAGTCCTGTAATGAGTAAGTACAAATCTAAATACTGTTTTCATTGAAAACAAAACACGACTAAGATTTCCAAGGCTTTTCTTCAGTTAAACACAGGAGAGGGGGAGGTTTGATGATTTGTTTATGCACATCCTTTAGTATTCATATAGTTCTGCAGCAGGAACTGAGAGATCAACATTCAGGAACTTCTGTGTTTGCTTTGGGAACAGTCAGATCATTTTGATTGCTAATTTGGCTTTGGTAAATTCACATCTCCTCTAAATCCTCTCCCGGTGGGTGTGCTCCTCTGCTGTGCCGACACATTACGGCTCATTTGAGTGGGAGTGGAGAAGAACCCCTGTCTGTTTAGCGTCTGCTTTTTTCGCAATTCATTAAATACAACAATGTGTTGTCTTAAATGGGTTTAGCAGCAAAGGATGCATCCTCATGGTTCTTCATTCTTAATTACAGGAGAATGGTAACACACTATCAATGATTTTATGATACACCACGGATGACGTAGACCGTTAAAAAGGAAAAAATATATATTCTGAAAACCCTCCGCTGTTTCATTTGAATGCTCATTGGAGGAAGCGCTGTGTATGCTGGTCACAATGTAATGCTATCTGATACAATGATACTCCATGCAAATGAGGATCAAAGTGTTTAATCCACTTTTGGATACTTGGTTTATGTACTCCAATCAAAAGTTTAAATTCAAAATCTAAATGTTTTTCGTATTTATTTTTATTTGTATGTTCTTTTTCCCTTTACATTTATTCATATTATTTTCTAGATCCACAGTTCAACTTTCCAATGAGTTCTTCATGCAGAATTCTGTCCTTCAGACTGGCTAACATCACACCGATGCAAATTCATGCAATAATCCGACAGTTGTTATCTTCCACTTGACCTACAAAAAATAGAGCAAAGGAAAGCGTCTTATTCTAGCACCTGAAGAACTAAAATACACTGCTAACTTTGCTTGTCTAGCAAACAGAGATGCAAACAGACATGCAAAAGAGGTTCATGGTAAACTAAGTAAAACAGTCAAACACTAGTGCCAACAGCCACAGAAAACCAGGGTTATTTGTGCCTTAATAAGAGCTGGTGGTGCCAGAAGCACAGTATTTAAATAGAGCTTTTAATCCAGAGTTTATGGTCATTTGAACAGTAAATCCTAATGTCACACAAACATAAAAGTGTACAATATACAAGTTTGGTTTCAAAATGACTGTCTTGAGATATAAAAAATAAAAGGATTCTTAAAGAGGAAATGATTGGCGTCGACTCTGGCTCAGTGGTAGAGACTGTGGTAGAGTCAGCCGTCTCTCAGCCAGAATGTAAAGGGGCCCCCAGCTCCTACATCTACATTCTAGGACACTGAAGCTCAAATTGCTCCTTCTGTTAAACGCCAGTAGCTTGTGAATGGAATAATTCGGATGGGCAGTTGGACACTTTACGTACCAGAGCCAGCACTCTGCCAACACTGTGTGAATGTGACGTGTAGTGTTACAGCAGCTTTGAGTTGAGAGCGCCATACTAGTCAAAAGTCCATTTACCTTTTACCATTAGGGTTTAGTGTTTTTTCTACATTTAACCTCCTGTATACGTTGCTCAAATCTTCTTGGAGTATAGGGATAACTTTGATCATAACAAGAAAAATAATGACAGCACTCCAAATTGAACTTTTAATTGCAACTGAGACGTTTCGAGCAGACGCTCTTCTTCAGTGTGAAACAGGCAATTTTCACAAACATACACAGGTGGGACTAATTATACATGTCCAAAATTGGTACCAGTCAATCCCAGCTGGGGTTAGTCTCCACCATACACCTTTTCAACACAGAGGAAGTGAGCAAGCACTATAACAGCAGTTTTACACTGTTAGGGAGTTGAGCATGTTTTTCTAAACTATAACTTTGGTCATAAAAATAAGATTCTGGATCATTGTGAATAAAAATTAAACTTAAAGAACACCTACCAATGGCTCAATCAGTCCAGGTCTAATGTGAAACCCCAACACAAAGGGGCACCTTTTCTTCCCAGAGTGTTCAGATGGATCCAAAGCCGCTACAGGTGATCGGTATGTAAGTGTTGTTTTATCTGGACACACTTCTCTTGCGGCCTTGCTCCAGGGAGGAAGCCGAGTCACAGGCAGCGTGTCTTGTAAAACTACCATCTCTGGAGTCTGGGTTTGGAAATAACCTGGATAACGAGCCTTTTTACCCTACACTCAAAACTTGTCTCTCTTGGAATTGAATTGAAATGACACGGCGACAACTCTTCTCCACAACAAGCAAGTTACATTGAACTGCAAAATGTTATAGCCATGTTTGTAATGGAGCCCCAGAGGCTCAACATCCTTTTGACCTTAAGAAAGGGCGAATGGCATTGGCAAGTGATGTGCAATTCCTTCTGTTATCAGTGGTGATCACCAATTATTTGTGAATTTTCCAAAGTTGGAAGAACAGTGTGATGAGAGAGGTCTTAACACTAAGCGTCTTGCCCAAGGACAGTTCGATATGTGGCTGCAGGAGCTGGTGAGAGAACCTCTGACCTTCTGGTTGAGAGACAACCAGCTGTACCACTGAGCCACAGCTGTCCCCATAATGAAGGGCTTTGTTGTGTAACGGAAGCTTCAATCGATGATCAAATTGAGGCTTTTCAAACTGAAACATTAACTTCTCAGATATCAAAGTTTTCAAAAGAAAAGGAATGAACCCCATGGAGTTCTGCATTGTCGACGCAACTTTATAACATCAAGCTAGCAATTACAACATAGCTTAAGTTATTTCCTGGGACGATTCAGAACAGGTTTTGAAGTTGGTGGTGTTGGAATAGTACCAATTGATATAAAGTGATAGATGGAAATGATATAACTTTTTTTAGTATACCTATGTTGTGACAATTTCAATTCACTGATACATTAGAGTTAAAACCTTTGGCTCACTTCCCACCCATCCATGCTTGTCGATGCCACACCTTCACCCCTGTCCCTCCAGAGTTGTTTGGCGTCAACTTCTCTTAGTCGGCTTTCCTCCTTATCTGTTGTCTTGTGTTTAAACTAAATTATACTGCAAATGATGTGCATTGATCTGGATCAACTGTTTTGAGTTATCATTTGTTGCAGTTTTAGCTTTAGGCTTTTCTTTTCACCATTTTCCTCTAGAAAATGTTGTCTTTTAGAAAAGTGTTTTCTTATTCTAGGACCTTTGAATGGTTGGCTTAAAATGAATGAGGGGCTGACTCAACCAAAAACCTGACTTCAACATTGTTAGACTAATGCAATATGGTTGGTTAAACAAATGCAAATACAACTTCCCACAAGTTCCACCTCAGCATCCCATGTCAATTGAAGTCATTCACTTTAGTTTCCCTTTTGGTGAACTTCATTAAACTGCCCCTCCAGCCACAGTTAAGCCCATTTTGCACTTGAGTGAAGCCTAACTTCTTTATAATAGGCGTGTGCTGTAATAACAAAGAAAGCAAACTGGTTTCAGACCTTTTAAGGGGAAAAAAAGTTCAAACACAATTTAACAACCTACTTAAACAAAGTAAATTTAACAAGATACACTTTATTCCTAAATGTTAAGGCTCCTCTTCAAAGATCTTCGGAATGTATCAGCCTCTTCATGGTCTGGAATCCAGTGGAGCGTGGAGATTGATATACGGATGGAGGGCCTCAGATATGCTCCTCTTATATAAAGATAGGACGATCAGGGAGAGTGGAGATGGCTGATAAGAAATGATAACCTTTTGTGCACACACACACACACACACAAACACACACACACACATCTCAAGCCAATAGTGTATGTGTGTGTCTAACTGCAAGCTACTGGCAGTAACAACTCAATCAAGTCTCTCCACCGAGCCTAATCACTGCTGTGATTGGCTTTCCAGATTGTTTATCTCCGACAGGATCATTTTCAATAAAGCCGTCTTCTAACTAGACTCTGATGACTTGTGAAACTTTTGCTTTCTCTTCGCTGTTTTTCCTTTCCTTCTGTCTTCACTGTTCACTGCTAGGCTTATAGCTTTAGCACATTGCAATCCAACAAAAACAAATTAATACATCTATTCGGCTGTCAAACTAATGCATATTTTTCAGCAGCTCTTAAAAACTATGTCGCTAAAACAATCCAATTTTCAAGCCCGCCCCGGAACGGTGTGAGAGAGGTGTCGTTTGTTGCTGCATCGTCATACTCTCCTGGAAAACTTGCAGACGATTGCGTTGGACAGCGACTCAGTTTAAAAGCTCTGGCCTCTTCCTGCCTTTACTCTTCATTAACAATGAATGGAAGCCGGCCTCTTACTGTCAAAAAATCATGAGGGCCAAAATCAAACATCAGCATTTCTTCCTGTCTCACCTCTTGTCCATCTCCTCTCAACAGTAAGTTTCAAACAGTTGCTGACTCCAGACAGAAGGCTATGTGTCAATGTCTTCTACTTCCAAACCATTAAGTTTGAAATACAAAGATTAAGTATGTCCCAATACGTGTAGCCTATGTCTAATGCAGTATAAAAAAGATCCCAGGATGTACTGCTACATGTGTTTACAGATTGCAGTATAAATGCAAGCTCATTATCACACAATCCTCTACAGAACAAAAATCACATCAACAGAGCGATATTTACTTGATTGTAAGAATAACATTTCTAAATAAAGAATAAATGTCCCCTGTGTTGTAAAAGTTGTTGAAATTGTCTAACAAATTACAAAATGTAGGAACACAAGAAACGTCCAGAAATGAGAGGTCTTCTAAACTAATGGAGTCAATTTAAAATGTATACTTGAACTAGTCAACACTCAACAAATAACAAAGCGTAGAAAAATGTGTTGCCGATTTCATCATATGCGTGAAGAGGATCAAAGTTGGGAGAGAGATTTCATGACATATTAGTGTGTCTTGATTGTATGCATACTGCGTGTAAGGGGAGCTGCAGTACTAAAATAAAAAGGAGACGTTTGAAATGTTGGGCGAACTTTAAACTTTTAAACATAAGAAACCACGGAGAAAACAGATCCTCTATTTACATTCTATGACATTGCTTCTTTTATAAAACATAAACACCACTTCATGTCTTTTATTTTTGTTTCTCATTATGATGTTTAGAAGAAATGTTTGATGTACTTTTCAAGTAAGCTTTGCACCAGTTGATGCCTTCTTCATTATTGTAGTTGAAAATGTGCCCCAATCCATTTTTTAAGGTCACAAATTATAATCCTTTTCAAAAAGTTTTAATATTTCTCAGAGCTCCCCAAAACATGTCTGTGAAGTTTCTTGGTAAGAATCCACTCTGATCCTCTATTTCAGAACGCCTTTAAACCCCTCTATTTCAGCCCTGCTCAGAACTGGCTGTTTCTGTGTCTGTAGCTTTAAATGCAAATGAGCTGTGTTAGACCACGCCTCTCTTGAAGGGCTTCGGTGGCTTGGGCTCTCTTGCACCCTTGCTCGATAGTTTATGGTGGAAAGGCAGACTCAGAGGTCAGAACAAACACCTAGCTGTGGGAGTGTCACAATCCTGGGGGAGGGGTTACTGCCCTTTGTGATGTCACAAAGGGAAAATCTGCAAGCGGCTTGTTTGAGCGAACATTTTCTGAAAAGTGGGGCAGGCAAAGGACGTAGAGGACAGACTTTTCTCATAATAGGGGGGTTTGTTGACAGGCTAGGGACACATATTAGTGTTAGAAACACAAGGTAAAGTGTATTTTGCACAATATGTGACCTTTAAAACTTGATATTTGAGGTAATGTAAGTACTCAACAAAGGAGTATATATTACATGGGTTTAGTCAATTGTTTTATTAATTTCGATATTTTAATGTTAACATTGTCATACAATTCTACATACTGTACTTTTAAGACTGTATGAAGTACAGCAAGCAAAGGGTTTTACACAATGACATTGAAATCTACCTTGCTGTGAAAGTCAGCTGCCAAAGAACAGACAGCTTTCAGTGATATGTTTTCAGTCTGTGAAATAGATAAAAAAACATGTCGAGACGCAAATGGAACATTTCAACACCAGTGAAGTGTGCATGTCGTAGAGTGCAAATAATTAACATACATATGTTGTCTCTTCCTTCCTTGTACTGTCTGTGGAGAATAACCTTGTATTTCATTCTCACACAGCTGCACTCACTATGCAGAGGTCATGATGCACATTTCATATCAATTGGGCTCGTTATCGATATGGGTTTTCGGTCCGATATCGATATTGGGGTGAGAAAAAAATCTGATACCAATATATCAGCCAATATCTTTCTTAGATCTATCTTTGATCTGTAGAGATAAATATAGATATAAAGTAACTGTGCATAAGTGCATCGCTGCTTGACGCTCTGGAGAGTGATCGTGTTCGTTGTAATCCATATAACACACTCTGCTGTGGAAAGAGAACTGCTAGTTTAATACGATTATACTCAAATGAAATTATTTTTGACTGGTGAAAAATTTCAGTTATATCTACGTATATCCGAGATAAAAAATCGCAGATACCGATCACTTCACAGTCACTTGATTTGCTAAGATTGGCCGATATTATTGGCTGGCCGATTAATCTGTTGGGCTCTGATATCATTGATAAAGTTTTATGCAAACTCCTGTTGTGCAGACGTGATTTAGGATGTATTATGTAAAGCCTCATCACAGTAAGAGAAGTTTACCCAGTCATTTGACACCAATCAGCATGTTTCACTGGTTGGACAGGCTTGCATGCTGTTTCTTTAGATACAGATTCAGATCACTGCAGCCCCCCTGCCTCTTTCTGCCACATGAGGACAAACAGCACACACTTTGACAAGATTTAGCCCCAATTATGCAGCTCTGCGCATACAAATTCAGAGGATTTTTTTTTTTTAACTCCAACCTTGGTGCGTGTTTTTTTTTTTCCTTTGTGGCTTTCTCACAGCGGTTCCCTCATCTGGAAAATTTGGGCTAGGAGAGAACGGTAACTTTGGGTTTAATTAGTTGAACTAAACTTGATGAGATCTTGTGGTGTGCATCCAACCCAAGATAAAACCAGGGGAGAGCCGAGTTTTTCCCAGTTATCTCTCGCTGTGAGCTGTCCTCATTAAAACACATCTGATGCTTGTGTGTGAAAGATTAAACGAAAAACACCATGAGGTGCCGTTATTATAAATACTGAGCTCTGCTGATTACAAACAATTGCATTTATCACTCCCACTCCCTTTGCTAAGCAAGGAGGTTGTCTCTTAAAAACCCATTCAGTTGCCTTGCACAAGTGATGAGGGACATTAGATTTTGTGCCTGCTGCTGAGGGAGAATGAATGTAGTGGATGTGCATGTATACCTCCTTTTTTTTTAAATGTCAGTGTAACGCAGAAATAATCATGAGAGTGATGAGATGCTTCCTCAGCAACAACAGAGGTTGTCTCCTAAAAATCCATTCAGTTGCCCGTGAGAGAGTAGAACATTCTTCCCTGCTTTCCTTGCAAAACATGTAGGGTTTACCTCAGGCATTAAATCGATAATTTAGGCCTTTTGAAGTGGGTTTGTATGAGGTACTTACCAATACTAAGTAGGGATATATTGCAATTAATTTTTATTTTAAAGGGGACATATTATACCCCTTCTCCACCTTTTCAAACAGTCCCCTGTGGTCTAAATGAAACATCTGTGCTGTGTTTTGGTCAAAATATAACATGAATCAAGCACCAGAGGAAGTTTGTGACCCTGTATAAATCAGCTCTCTCACAGCGCTCCGTTTTGGTGTGTGTGTCTCTTTAAATGCAATGAGCCCCCCCCCTGAGTTTCACAGTAGACATCACTCCTCTGTAGCGAGAATAAAAATGGCAGACCTGTGCAAAAGTTTTGCTCTAGGCTGGGGGTGGAGTCCATGGGTGGAGAAACCAAGGGAAAGGAGGGTATTTTTTTTTACCAGAATCCAGCTTGTAATGTCACAAACTGAGAAAATTTGAAACGGAGTATTTTTCTCTGTGTTGTAAGACTTATGAGGACCACAAACAAAGGACTGGATGGATTTATTTCTAATTTTGTGGGTCAGTAGACACTCAGGTTACCCAAATAAATGTTCAAAAACCATGTAAAAGTGGATTTTCATAATATGTCCACTTTAAAGGAAAACATACCGGATAAATGCAGTGTCTTTTTATGTACATCAATACAAATGTTAATCAAACTATTGTAATTTCATTTATTAGGTCTTTTAGTCATTTTCTGATTTTAAATAAACTAGGGCCCGACCGATATGGGATTTTTGGGGGCGATACCGATATCAATATTAGGGTGAGAAAAACATCAGATATTGATATATCGGCCGATATCTTCCCTAGATCCTTTTTGATATTCGGAAATCGATACAGATATACATACATTTATTGTGTTGATCCCTCAATTGCAGTTATCAAACACTTGTGCACTTGTTCATATAAAATGAAGACAACATGGTCACTCAACTGGAAAGAAACTGCGCATGCATCACTGCCTGACAAAGTGATAATGCTTGTTATTACCCTTAAGGCACACTCTGCTGGTGACAGACAGAAGCAGAACTGCTAGTGTAATACAGCCAAACTCGAGTGAAATACTATTTGAGTGGTGAAAAAAATCCTCATAATATCGGCGCATATCTGCTATAAAATTAGCCGATACAATAGTCACTGGATATGCTAATATCTGCCTATTATCGGCTTGGCCTACGAATGGGTCGGCCTCTAAAATAAACCCCCTCCTTCTTTCACCACACGGGGTCAAGCCTTCTGTCAGCGGCTCTAACACGGAAAGGTGGAGACAGAACAGATGGAGTGACACGTTCTATCATAAACTTTACAGTTCAGCCTGCGGCTTGCAATTGTGTTACTTAAACAACATCAACCATTGCTAACGATGTTCAAATTTACATTTAGTCTACAGGACCAGCCCAGTGTCAGTAACTTCTGATTCTAACCAAGGCTCGCCGACTTGAGTTGCCAGTGACTCACACAAACACTTCACCTTGTGTGCTGAAGGTGTAGCAAAAGTAAACAATCCACGACACATCTGCGCCACTAATGGTCCGTATAAGTGGCCACAGCATTAACGAGCAAAGGGATGAGGTGCTGCTTATAGGAGAAATGCACTCATTTCAAATCTGTAACTGAGTGTCTGCTCTCATGCCTGTTTATCTGTGACAGTAGTAGCGTCTCCTGTAGCATATATTAACTTGCACCGGACACACTCTGCTTGCACACTGGTCAGTTCTGTGACTACTGATGGTGATATCAGACAGGGATGAATCATGGAAAGGAGAAAAAACTGGTGGTTTTGATTTTGCATTAGACAACACAAAAGTGGCAGCATGACATGCTTCAGGTGACGTGACATTCACTTCCTGCGATGTAGCTTTATTAACATGTCAGGATCATCAAATACATAAGACCAATGTCCACAGAGGGCGCCAAGTTTGGGAAAAAAAATGAAGTTCAAATTCCAAATCCAGGGTACACTTGAACTGAAATGTTTTTATGTGTAGGACTTTTTTAATGGTACTCGTGTCCCAGTCTGCAGCTGTGCATAGCTTAGACCTTTTGAAGGTTCTACAGCCTGCTGCCTCCAACTGCGACTGTGCTGACTGTTATCGACTTTACATATCAGCCTTTATTTAGTCTGGAAAAGCACCTCATGCAACCCCACATCAAAAAATCATTAGACCATCAGATTCCTATAACTTTAACTTTGTAACATTTGACCATGCGTGTATTATCTTTGTGTAGATATATATATATTATAGTTTAGCATTTAAAAAGGCCAAAATAATAAATAAACCCAGATTCATGTGAATAAACCTCCAGATTTATCCAGGGGAAGTCTAGGCAGGAAGTCGGTAGGCCATTATTTAATTGGCCGAGTTATTCCATCCCTCTGTGAGTTTAATGGTTTTGAAACACGAGGACAACTGGTGGCTCAGTTTGCTTGTGCACTTGCAGCGACTTGCATTAAGTGGATCTCATATCAGCAGAGTGTAAAATCTACATCGAGAGGCAGGCCATGTGCAATGTGCGTCACGTGGAGGGACATTGACATCGAAGGGCAAAAAAAGGGAGAATCATGTGGGGGAAAAAAACAGAACATAAGCCACTTGTAATCCATTTTCTGTTCCTATGGAGACACAACGAAGCGCCATCCGACTCTATTACAAATAGAATTAAACCACTTGTTGCCATATTTACCATCTCACTTAGGATATATATTTGGAGGCTGATAGATCTTCAAGCAAATATGCTCCATGACAACGAGAGCTTTCACCCTCTCCAAAAAAGGGACAATCTTTTTTTCTCCCGGGATTAAACCGAGACATGTTTCACAGAACATCAAATTGTGATTGATAGCCGCACAGTGGAGGGAAAGAGTGTTTTGCAGATTCGATCCAAAGGAAGAGAATTGTAAATGCGTCTTAGAGTTACTAAAGGCAGATTGAGGTCAAGGGAGGTGGTTGATGTTGGCAAACACTAAGTTGTGCTGTCTACGTTCATGGCTAATGCATTTAGCGGCTAATTAGCTAGCTGTATAGTGTTTTCCACACAATGAGATTCTATCAGTGGTTGTATCTGGTGGCTGCAGATGATGAGGTAAATCAGTGATTTCTAGTAAATGATTTTCTCATCACTAATTCCTGTAAATAAACGCCACATGTTAATGTTTGAGACTAAACATGCTGAATAAAACGGTGAGCTAAGACATTAATACCTTCTTATTTGTGCTAGCATAAACAAACAAAACTGTACCAAAGCCAATACTTAAGTCTTGTATAATAAACATATCTGTGAATACAAACAATAAATGTCTGAGATATATTTTGAAAATCGTAAGTATCCAATCTGGTCATTGTAATTTCTCCTATAGAGTCAAATCCACTTGAATTACTTGATTATCAGTCTAATGTTGATCTTCCTTGATCTATTCATCACCCTTTCATCAGGCCTTATGAAGTTATGGCCTAATATACATTTTAACTGGATACAAGGCACCTGGAATCTGAATGGAGCCTTAAGATTTTTCCATTTTCTGACTGGACAAACAGCCACTCGAATTGCCTTGTAGACGCCTTGTGCTTATGAGAAATTTGGCAACAGTGCCTCACTTTTTTCGTGGATTTAACCTTGTACTGTATTAACATTGTTACTATGGCAAAATAGATTTGCTAATTGGCACCTTAAAATTGCAAGATTAGATTAGATTAGATAGACTTTATTTGGCATGGACATCACAGATACATTGGATGAACCAGATGCAGTGTTTCAGTGTTTTAGCATACATGCTAATTCTCAACACCTGTCCACAGGAGGCTTTTGAAAGGAAACAATTGAAGACAGGAAATGCAAGCAAGTTGGCTAGTCTCCATCCTAGTATGGCAACCGGTTGAAGGCAGTCCTCACAACACATCTGGATGTAGCAGGTGAGTCCACAAGTGTGAATGAGGAGGGGGTACATTTAAGACTGGTAAATGACATTCAGGTAGAAATACTGGGATCAAATCTTAGGACCATCTTGGCCATGTGAATTCCTACAACTTCAAGTTTTTTCCATCTTTTTTTGGCTGTGTCACTCCACTGAAACTACACCTGTACCAGGAACAGAGAAAATACCTTCTCAAAGAAACAGAAAACTCGTATGTGCTACGGCGCACACAGGAAGTTGAAGTTGTTGGGAGAAAGATTCGATTTGTCACAGTTTAGAAATAAATCATTCAATCAACCAACCAACCAGGAAGCAGTCAGACAGTAGTAATGGCACAAAGAGCAAAACACTAAAGAAGTCACCCAAGCATGAAGTCGGTTCATTCATCTCAACCTCTGAAGAGAAACTTCAGCAGCTTTCCAAACATATTTTATTCTCCAAACCTTTGTGTTGGCATGCAAATGTGTCTCTGTGGATATGTTTTCTGCCTGTGCATACATGCCCTACTTTCTGTGTTTGTATGCATCTTCGTTTAAGGGGAGATATCTATATCTGTGTGCCTATATTACGCCTATGCATGTGTGTATCATGCAGACTTTTCAAGGCTTTTCCCTCAAGGCTGCAGCAATAAAGGCAAGCCTTTTTTTTTTGTTCAGTCAGGCACACATTTTATGGCCTTGTGGTAAATCTCCTGACCAATTAAAGTGAATAGTTTTTGTGTGTGTGTTGTCTGTTCAAGGTTTGGATTTAATAAGCAGCAGAGCGAAAAATATTCATTTCTACCATGCTGTTAATCCACAGTGCGAACTACCAAGGACGCTGTGACAAAAAAGTTCCAATGCTCCTTGGATATTTTTATACGAGGAGCTCATGTTGAAATGTATTTGTGTGTATGTGTTCACAAAAAAAAGTTTGCACAGAGTGGTGCAAGGTAAGCACATGAAGAGTTTTTCCTATAGTCGATGCTCTGATTAAATCTTGAAGAACCTTGCAGCATAGATTTCCATATGAATGAGCAGAACATGATTTCCCTCTAACTACCATAACTTCTACATTGCGTATGAAAAAGGTCTGTTACTCACAGTGCAGAGTATATGTATAAATATTTGTCTTAATGAATGGATTCAGTAGCAGAGCTGATTACTTGTAATGAAGTATCAAGGTGATCGTCAAACAAATGGGTCTTGTTTTATTCATACCCATGGAAGAAAAACTTTTAAGTGTTCGCACAGGCGGCGTTGACCCTTTAGTAATTAATTCATCAAAATAAGAAGGACTCATCAGGATGTTTCCCGACTTTGTTTTCTACTCCGCTGCGCTGATTTCTCATTATAATCACCCTCTCTGCCTGCTGCAGAGCTAAAAGAGAGAAACATGAATCACATTTTAATATTTGGATCTTTTTCAAAATGAGACCCCAGGTGTTGTATTTGCAAAGACTACGCGTTCTTCCTCCTGTATCCTTCCTTTAAACAATTTTTCTTTCTGCTTCAATGTCGGAGTAGTTATTCCTCTGTTCTACCTCTGTTACAGAAGATATGTTTTTCTTTCTCTTTCATTATATCCGAACCACTTTAATTCGTTCTGCTTTATTTGTAAAAAAAAAAAGGGGGGAGAAAAAAAGACAGCGAAAGAAAATAAGAGTTAACAGGTGGAGATGAGAGGGAAGCTGAGACACAGTGGGGGGGCTGATCTGGCGCTGGCATCCTGCCAAGAACTGAGGAGCAGAGAACTGAGGAGTGGAGTGGATCTGGGGAACAGGATGAAGTTGTGTAGAGCAGATTGGGTACTAAGGTTGAGAAGAAAAAAGAAAAGAAAAAACAGCAGGAGAGAGTCTAAGGGAACGAGGGGTTTGGAGTTAAGGAGAGGAGAGACTGCAGGGTGAAAAGCAAACGGTGGGGCCGAGGGGAGGAGGCGAGGGAGGAAGCAGACAGATTTAGGTTACGTTCACAGGAAGCATTCACAACTGGGGAAAAAGACACAAGAGAGTGTACACATGTTTTTCAAATTTTTTGGAAGCCCAGAAAACTTAGAAAAGGGAAAGCTCATGTCTGTAATGTTGCGTCAGTGCAATCTATCATTGGATGATCCAAAAATACACGAAAACCAAAATTGATTTCCAGTGACTGATTCGGGATTGATTTGAAAGTTTATTTATTTCCCAGACAGCTGTACTCATTTTCCAGTCTGAAAGTTACAGTCAAAGACGAGTGACGGTCCAGTGAGCGAAGCATTCATCCAGTCATGTGCATGGACGCTTCATAAAGATGTGTCATCAGTGAGTATGGTTAAAGACTGATCAGTTGATCCAGGTGCTCAGCGAAAGCATGCCTACCTTTAGTTTCCTGCAGAGACTCACCCCCAATTTCATGACCGCTCAATGTTTATGTGAAATGGTACGTTGGCTGTTTTCATCGCCATTATGGTGTAGCTCTGGAGGGAGGAATGAGGTGTAGGAATGTTGTGCACACATGCCAATTTCTGCTTATTTAAAGAGGTAGAGCTGAGACCAAACGCTGGAATCTCCTTTAACCTCACACATAAACCAGACAGCAAACAGTTAGAGTAAATGTAGGCATAGCAGGCACTCTTAATAGACCTGCAATTGCACATAGCAAGTTTTGAATATCCTGTATTGTTATCTGGATATTTATATGTGAATCCCTCTGAAATCATCGTGAAACAATCTGGATTCATATGAAATCTTTTTTCGTGCTGATGCGTCAAATGATGGTGGGGAAGCGAAAGAGCAGGAAGGGGTAATAGTCAGTGGTATTCTTAATAACATATACTGTCTGCTATTGACCTGTGTAGTTCTTTTTATACTAATCCATATCTTTGCAAGTAAATCCTCCCACAGCACAGTGAACAGCTCGACTTCAATAATGAACACACGCTATCGTTGAAACTGACGTGCATTAAAGCTGTCGAGCAGAAAACCATTACTCCTCAACCCTGTCTTTAAAAATCTTCACTTCCACCTTCACTTGATTTTATAATCTGTGATTGCTGTTTGAAAATGAGACATTTTTAATGACTTTGCTTCAATCATGAGCGATCAAACATTTTCCGGCAGGAAACTAGAAATTTGGATCGAGATTTCATTTGCGAAGAAGAACAAAATGCAGTCAGTCCAAAAGGAAAGTCGTCCATTTTTGTTTTATTTTATTAGAAAAAATCCACACACCATAAAAATTACATGTACAAAACTATAAGATTTGAAATTGCTTTCTGTACACATACAAAAGATAAAGCCCAAAGAAAAAGTAAAAGGGGGGGAGGGACGGACACAGAGAGGGGGAATGTGAAGACAAAGCATTTGTGTGTTATTATTTTGTCCTTTTTTTGGGTTGTGTGTGTGTTTGAGGTTTTCAGCCTGTTTGCTCTTTCTTTACTCTCGTCACGGGACAGCTTGATGATTATGATGGCACTAGTAAAAATGGTGGGGAGTGCAATTATGTGCACACATGGTATATATCTGAGACGGCACCTGTGTACCTCACATCCAATTTACAACAACCAGCATGGAGTTCAGAGTATGAGAATGATGAAGAAGATGCTTATATAGAGCACCCGTGTCATCGGTTGATCTAAAGGGTTTTTCTGTCAGACACATGTGGAGATGTAACGCTTCAGGAATAGAACGAGTGAGACGTGAGCTGTTATTTATCATGATGTGTGAACGTAAACACACTCGCTCTTGATAACATGATAAGGGCCTGTATGACTCCAGCCAAGATGTTAGCAATGCAGTCACACACAGTCTTGTTTGTTTCTTCACATCAACATATTCAGATTCCCATTGTAGACCTGTAACATCATCCTGAAGGGACAGATATGATGATTTTGGTGAAAGTGTTGGGTGATATCAGTGGGGATAAAGAGTGAAAATTGCTGTGATTTGGCTAACTGGCACCCCTCTTCTTTATTTATTTTTTACTCTTATCTGTTCATCCGTGTTCGTCTTCAGCTTGAGGCTTTCCTTCTGGTCAGTGGGTCTGAAAGAAAGCAAAATGGAGAAACAAGACGAGAACATTAGCTTACATTCAACGATACAGAGTTTGCCTTGGTCTCAATTGAAAACATTACCATCTAAACTTTTTGAAATCTTGGACAATGGTAAAAAAAAAGAAAAAAAGATCTGGGTGTTGATCCAAATTG
Organism: Tautogolabrus adspersus; assembly: GCA_020745685.1. NCBI lineage: Eukaryota > Metazoa > Chordata > Actinopteri > Labriformes > Labridae > Tautogolabrus > Tautogolabrus adspersus. Next base: position 15,447,968 of record CM036545.1, read on the forward strand.
ATTTAGAATATGAGACATGTAGTTCCAAATTTAAAACCCTCTAACATAACATGATTCCCTTGCTCAAAATATTTATATCTGAACATTTTGATCACAAAGCATCGTTTTCAGCACATTTTCAGCCTTGGGCGGTCAAAACTGGATTCGACTGGAAGAATTGAGCTGTTTGCCTGTTAACATTTGTGTGGCGTTAGTCATTGGCAAAGCTCTGTCAGTGTGTTTTTGTGTGCAAATTTGTGTGATAGCTTTTCTCAAGTGAAGGCCACCGAGCCAGAGTCAATTTCTATCTCTGTGTATCAGACTGGGTCCAATCAACAGCAGATTGTACTTCACATCATGAAGAGCACTTCACTTTACCTTCACTTGTAAAAAGGATGGCCATGATAGACAGATACTCAACAGGCTACTCTGATTACATAACATAAACATTCCACTTTATTCATTCACCTGTGTCCATCCTGTTACATGTATCTTTCTTTTACTATTTGAAAATCCCCCAAAAAATGTTAAGAAAGACAATCCCAAGGCAGACAGGATGCCAGCTTCCTCTCTCTAAGCCCCCTACTGCAGATCCTGAAACTAACAAATGTTTGAATCCAGCAAAACCCAATTCAAACAAAAGACAAAAATCACAGTCTAACAAAGTATCAATGCTGGAAAAGCCCTGAATCCAGACTTGTCAGCTATAGACCACATGAAGAGGGCTGTCGATTTCCCTGTTAAAGCAAATCATGAACTGCTTTCTGCTAAGTGTCCATAGATTTATAGGAAAGGTGTTATGGAAAGCGACCAGATGCTAAATGATTAGCTGTCACATTGTAAATGGTCCTTTGGGTGGGGGAAAACCTGGAGCTAAAATATGTCGTTGAGGGGTGGCAGACTCAGTATGGTTACGATTAAACAAATACTTTAAACAGTCGTCTATTTTCACCCAAAATGGCCAAAAAGAAACACATTATGTATGTGTGTGTGTTTTTATGTTAACCAAACAACACAGCAAAGTATATATTGCATTGATCGACGTAGAGTAAATGGTAAAGTGCTTGAAGTTGGTGTTGGTGATTTGCCTGGCCCCATTTTCATTTCAGATTGTTAATGAAATTGTCATTGTTGCAGTAGCAACGAGCAGGAAACCCATTTTTCTTAACTAACTTCTAAAAAAAACAAAGACCAGTATTAAATAAAACAATGTGTGGGTTTGTTTGTTTTTAACAGAACATTTACTTTATAAAGTTAAAAATTATACCATAACCTATTAGATACTTTAATGTTGGAAGTATTATTTTTCAGGGGGCAGAGTAGGGGTAAATTAATGATGTTCTTTATGTATGCCCATAGACTTCATGTACCCTCCCCTGCATTAGGGGGGCCCCACTTGGGCAGCCCCAGTCTAAAAAGTTTGGATTCGCCCCTGCTTGTTAAACGAACGCGCTTGTAAGCACATCATGTTACTTTGTCCAGCGGTAGTTCTGTTGATGGGACAGAGGGAGCAACAAGTGCGGGACAGGGAGTCAAATTTAACCCAGATAAAAGTCAGACAACTTCTCATGGATTACAGTCTTTCCTTCCATTTCCTATTGAGAATCCTAAGAAACACAGAAAAAGAGGAAGATGGCTCTGAAAGACAGATATGAGCGCAAGATCCCTTAATTCAATGCAGTCCATAGTAACACAAACGTTTCTGTCATTTTGAAGCAGGGACTCCAGGTTATGGACAATTTAATGACTTGTGTTACTGTTCGTAACATTTTCTGCCGCAGTTTCTCCTCTGCTCTGGTAGTCTGCTTAGCACATTTGTCGACTGAGCTGTTCACAACTGGGGCAGATTCAAATTGAACATCTCAGAAAGGTGAACATTTGGGCATAAATCAGCATTATAGGATCTAACAAATGTCAGAAACCATGTTTCAGAAAGCCCCCCACATACGTTTTGATTTTACAGTAGAAGACCCGTGTCTTATCCGTCACAGCCAGTCAGTAGGGGGAGCTCCACATGTTTTGGTTTCACTTGTGGGGAGTTGTTATGTCCTCCATATTTGTATACAGTCTATTATACGAACTGATCGTCAAGATATGCACTCTAAAGTTTGGGCCACAATTTTAACATATTTTTGTCCCAGATGTTTAGAATACCAACAGACCCTTTTATCACTGCGACATGTGCATGAACTATACTGACAAAGACACATTGGAGCATTCTCATATTACCTGTTACATGTCGTGACCCATAAACTAATCTGACTGATGGTTTAAACGTACTTGAATATCAGCTGCTGATTATCTAAAATATGTCTTTCTGGGCGAGGATAAAATAACCCTTCCATTGTTGAACAGCTCCGATGAGCAAATATCTATTTCTCAGACTGCATTCATAAGGGTAAATGGCAGAGCCAAACTTCTATTACATAGAGTTCCTCAACGCATATTTTAAATCAAAGCAGGGGTAAGCAGCATGCATTATTTTGACTTTAAAGTAGTCGTTCATTAAGAATTTGGTCCAAACTGCACCTACACAGACAAAACGATCCTGGGCTGTAAGACAAATACTTTAAGACAAGATTACCGAAGGCTAATCCCCTAAAATCCAATTAGAAAGTGACAAATCTAACATCTAGTACGAAGTAAACATTCACCAGACAAAATGAACCCTAGAAACCTTACCAATAAAAACAATGGAACAAGACCCTGAGCCTGAACTTTTGCTGCAACATAATCCTGTAATAAACTTAGCATTTAACAGCAACAACAAGCACACAAAAAAAAACACTAATTCCAGGGCTTTGTTCAGCTTGACATTTTCAAACAAAACCTCATCTCCTAATAACAGCCTTCCCTGTGTTACCCCTGACACCATTATATGGGTGATGGTTTAAATCCGCCCAATAAACTAATAACACACCACAGAGCACTTAACGCCTAAAAGACACCAAAATACAACACTCTCAAATCTTGCCATCGTCTTACTTCCCCCCCTCCCAACATAAATACACTGAATCAGCATTTATAGTGTGAAGCTGACAATAAAACAGCCAAACAGATGGTGTGAAGCCAGAACCTTAAACCAGCAGAAGATTTTAATCCACACACAGTCCCCTTCTTCTCTCCCGCCTGCAGGAGGAAATGGGATTCTGTTCAGATAAATAAATGGAGGGCTGCTAACTCAAAGCCGCTGCAGACGATAGAGGCGTGAATGCCTGCATTGCCGTTCAGGGTATTTCATTAACACTTCATTTTACCTGTCACTTGTATCCTATTAAAAGACTTTTAAGGCCTTAAAGAGGAAGTAACAGTGATGGTAATGATAATAAGGGAAAAAACAAAATGTTTACAATCTCCCAAAATAAAAAAAATGTGTGAGGGAAGATGCTTCAAATGAAAGTTTAAAGGTAGGGTAGGTAATTTCCTCTATATACACTTTTTAAGATTTTTGGTTGAAACTTTCTTAGGTCCTGACAGAAATTAATAATTCATGTGCTCTGAAAAAGAAACGAAGAAAACCGTCATCTGGGTGAAGACGGAGCACGGAGAGAATGCTACTTTCAAAATCATGCTAGTCTTCGAAAATTACCTACCCTAGCTTTAACACTTTTAATTACCATAATCCTTCATTAAAATGCATCTTATTCTCTACTTTGAGAGTGTGATCAGTGCAACATGTAATCCATAACTCACTGCAGTTATACAAGCTACTGCACTAAACTTTTTCATGACACCACATTTAAAGTAGTGCTGGGAAAAACAAACATTTTTTACAGATAGTTTTGGGAAAACACATCTGCAGCTATTTCTATGTAAATGGCTCAAGGTATTTTCTTGTATCATTTTGTTACCTGCTGAAAAGGACTACGCAATTTGTTTCTTTTTGTTCTTTTATTCATTACTTTGCACAATGCACAATTCTTTGAGTTAAAACACAACTGACTTTTAAAAGTCCATGTATCACGTAGATGTCAGCCAGCCTCAGTTTTGATCATGTTTAATATTTCCAGTGGTAATAAACACAAGCACTGCTCCCTCATTTGCACCACGGGCTCTCAGTGGCATTTAATGATTATTCTGCAGCCCTCAACTAGTAGTTTAAATCACTTTCAGTGCTGCAGTATTCCCGTATCTGACAGATGTGTTCTAATGGAAAAATAATAGTTAACAGACATAAATACCATCCAGTAGAGCAGTGATTCTCAACCTCGGAGTCCCCGACCCCTGCAGGGGTTGCGAGATAATTTCTGGGGGGTCGCCAGATGGTTGTGGAGAAAGGGGAAAAAATTACATTTGTACGGAGGCTAATAGTTCTCATTTCAGCGGCCGTTGGTTCAATTAGACCTCGGCCCTTTGCTGCATGTCATCCCCCACTCTCACCTCCCAACACTTCCTTTCTGTCTTCAGGTGTCCTATGTAATACAGGCCCAAAAAATAAGCAAAAATTAAGCAACATATTTTTGACTGGAAGTCGTTTTTTACATTACATCAGCTGCACCAGTGGTATAATTTGTTTTACAGGGCTGTTTTAGGCTGGCAGTGTGTGACGGCTCCTGCACGTGCGTCATGGTGTTCACACAGACTACATGTTTGCTGTGTGAGTGACCGCTGTCATCCCTCGCTTTCTTTATAAATTCTACCCAAACAAGGCCATAAACTATCTATTCTAAACATTTCTTTGATTTATTAATGTCACAAGGATTATCTTCAGGAAAGGGCAAAGAGGTGTGCATCAATAAAATATACATATGAATCACTCTTCACTTAACAGGCTGTTTGCCATGACTTTACAGGGCTGAATTTACGTTTCTACGGGGATCTATAATTTATAATAAGCCGCAAAAAACAAGTGTACAGAGGGAAGAGGGAGACAAAGTGAAAGAGAGATCCTCTCGAGGGTCGAGAACACCAAAGCTTTTATTATTATTTGGGGGTCGCGACTCAAGAAGGTTGCAGTAGAGCGCTGTTTTATGATTATGCATTGTGGTGCAAATACACTAAGATGAGTGCAAAAAAAAGCATTTAAAGTAACAGATCAAAGTGGGAGAAAGAGGGAGTTGATGTTGTGAGTTGAATTTCAAATTCATACTCTGAAACCACTTTGTTTGATGTGATAAGGGTGGTGGGATGTAGACTTCTATTGAATACACAAGTCGACAGCAGTGCTTTTACACAGCTGAATATGCTGTGCTACTGACCTTCACGAGTAAATGCTGGAACACTGAGAGCGAGATCTTTTGCAGAACAAATCCCAGTGGCGCTTACATTTGAGTGCAGTGTTTTTTATGTTTTTTTGTTTTTTTTCCTAGGCTACTTCAGTGCAGTTTAGTATTCACAGCTTCCAGATGCTTTTCCAGGGTGGCAGAAATGTCAACCTTTTAGTGCTACTGACACATGAATCCATCCACAGAATACCTCTCACAGTCCAGGAAGGGGACACACTCATTCATGCTGGAGTATAAGATAGTGCTTCACATAGTCCTCGTAAATGCACACATTTAAACATTTTAAGAGGGGAGAAAAAATCCCCCAGAAATCATATGCATTATGTGTTTTGATATATGTTGTGTCATCTATTATTAATACAACCGTATTTTCTTTCTAAGGGACCAAAGACACCTCACAGCAACAATACAGCTGGAGCTCTGGCATGCTGAGTAATCCTCCACACATCCTGATTGCTTTTCTCCGTACGTATTATCCATCTCTTCCTTTCTTTCAACTCCTCCTCTTTTTTACTCTTGCCCGTTGTCTCCACTCTCCTCTTTCTTTTTTAAATCCCTTTCTTTTCCTCTTTATCCTTTTTCCTCCTTTTCTTCATAAAGCTGCTTATCTTGTACAGCGCCTCTCCCCCTTTTTGCTCCCCTCCCTGAACAGTTCAATTCAAGAAGCAATATTAGGGCACTAAAATGAAAGCTGCGGATTATCTAATCTGTAAATATCTATCTATACCACAAGATCATGTTAACCCACACTGCACAAGTGCATGTATGCACATTTGGAATGATATCGCAGATCCTTACCAGTCTTTCTTTCTCAACCTTGAATACTCTTCTCTGTTACATTTCCCCCTATCCTATCCTTTTGAGTTTTTTCTTTTCTGATCTAATTGTCTGTCTTTGTCTGCACCTTCTTAAAGCAAGCATTGTTCACCTTGTCACGCTCTTGTAGGACACTTCATCACCACAGGTAAGATAACAGCAGGATGCACAGACACATAGAGAGGCACACACATTTCAGCTCCATATGCTTTCCTTTTCTTCGTTTGACTCTTTGTCACTCACACAGCTGGAAACTCATGTGTAAAAAGAGCAGGATCCAGCAGCCATGTGTCTGTGAAACCCGCTGTCCTTTTAAGATACTGTTTCTAAGTGCGTGTGTGTGTGAGAGAGATGAGACCCAAGACAGTTTGATATAAATGCAGTAATGTATGCATGGCCATGCCTTCTTACATCACTGCACCTCAGCCAACAGATGTGACACGCTGCAGATTGAAGTCAAAGCATGTCCCATCAGCCCACATGGAGAGAGCACATGCTGCATCTCCTCTACATTAAGGTTGTAAAAACAAATATAGTCTGTAAGTGTCTCACTGTGCCCTTTTAGCCCACGTAAATGAAATAAACGGAGTAGTTGCCAGCAGGGAATCTTACATGTTGCTTAAAAAATGGCCGAATATGGAAGCTGCATTTAGAAAAAGTAGACGATGCAACAGTTCACATGCACTGTTTAAGTGAAGAGACAGGAAACAACATAAAACACATGTTTACAGCATTCACTAAGTTATTACCAGGTTACTATGTGTGGGTGCTAAAAGACATCCAAATGTCACATTTCAGTACTGCTCTGTCTGTGGCAGAGAAATGTAACATCTCCTTTAAGCCCCCTTAAATCGAAAGTAAATAACAATCTCATATTTTTTAACAAAATATCCAGTTGGGTCTCGCACCATTTACGGAGGCTACCATGCTCCGAGTGGGCGGCCCAGGTTTAAATCTGACCTGTGGCTCCTTTCCCTCATGTCATCCCCCACTCTCTCCGTGGTTTCCAACTCTGTCCACTGTCCTATCAAATAAAGGCATAACCGCACACAAATAAATAACAATAATCAAACTGGGGTTATACGCAGTATTTTGATATGAGTGTATTGTTACATTTCTATTAAAAAGTACTTCCGGCAGCTTTTAAGCTAAACTTAGCATACGGATTGGAAACAGGGAAACGGTTGGCTTGGCAGCAACTTGTTTAGCCTGGCCCAGAAACAAACTCTGTATGGAACAGCGAAATTTCGGTTTGTGTTTGAGTATGAATTAACCAACAACATAAAAAAAGCAGAGAGACTCACGCCCATGATACCCCACGAGCCTCGACATCATCTTTTGTTATTGTTTTGATTGAGAGCCCCCTAGCGGCGGATTTTACATACTGTACGTTTAAAGCAAGCTAAGCTAACAAGCTTTCTGTTGCTTCATTTAAAAAAAATACCACATACATAGGGTTTCTTGTATGCCAAAATCTCTGAAATAAAGAAAATGAGTTCCTAGTCCTTCAAGTGTGTTCCCTGTACAAAGTCATGCTAACTGAAAACTGCACATACGGCCTCCTCACTCTCCCTACACTTGTAATCGTATGAGACGGACATATTTCAGTCGAGATAATCAGCCCTTAATGTTTCTTTCTGACCATGACACTTGATCGCGAATAAGGAGGAGAGAAGAGCAATGAAGAGTGTCTTGAAGGAGGGAAAAGCATGTACCATCCGTTCATCATGATCATCATTATCAAGGTGTCTGCAGACGATCTACCAAGCTTCATTCACTTTTACGACTGAGAAAGAGAGCAATGAAACCAGGATTTATGTCTAAAGGTGGCAGTTTTTCTAAAGGAATAAGATGGTAATGTGAACTCATTGTAATTTATTATGTAATCTCACATGACTCAAACAGGTTGATGTGGATAAAAATACGCTTTGAATCACCGATTCTTAATTATAAACCTTGTTGAAGTCTTTTTGAATTCAAACGTCAGAACAAAGGCATGAATCAGAATCATCTTGCCAATATTTAGCTAATACTGTCTAGGGAGGTGATGCAGAATCTGCCATCATATGTTCGATTGATGACACGCACATGGATGCAAGCACACAAGACACAGAGCTACTGTAATAGTTGCCATTGAAAGACTTGTATAAACTTCAAACATAATAATTGGAGTAAAGAATATCATATTAATGCATTCCATTTGTCCACTGCTACTTCCCCAACTAGACAATAAACGTGTTATTCTGTCTTATAGTTAAAATGATACGTCCAAACTTAACTCAAACACATGCAACCAGAGAATCTAAAGGCTAAGATAAAAATAGAAGATATGCTCCTTCTCCTTTTAACTTTGGAGCATATCTGAGGACACTTTATGACGCAGTCTTCATGGAGTTTTTTATTTTTTAAAGGGGATCTATTTATATCCCAGGCTTTTAGTTTGTGTCTCTTCCAATATCTGGTACGTGTATCCTCCGGTGTGTAAGGAACAGACAAGATGGCTTAAACAATCACCAGTAATAACCGTGTGTGGGAATGTGTGTTTGTGTAACAGCTCCAAGTGTCTGACATCTGCAGTCACACTCACGATGTTCAAGCTGTCATGAAAGAACACGCACATACACACACACATGCACACTTTGTTTCATAGGTGTAGATAAAGACATAACTATGATAGAATTGCCTTTGGTACCTGCTGTAGTTCTTCCTGTGTTTGTGTACAGGACCAGAACAACTGACTGGAGATTCATTGCTTTTATTACTGAGTGAGCACTGAAAGTGATTTTGTCATTGGTTATTGATGTGCAGCTTTACAATAGAAACAGTTCGGATGATTGGGGGTTCCCAAAACATCTTGTCAACATCACTTACAAGAGAAATAGTTTTAGTCAAAACCTAGCCAGAATCACTGTTATGTTGCTGCTTCATGTCCTTTGAGTGTTACATGTTTTATACACACATTATACAATGCTTTGTGTGAGTCTGCTGATGACCGACATTGACAAAAAAAAGGCCAAACATTCCAAAATAATTCAAGGAAAAATAGAATGGGATGAGTAGATACTTAAATAAGCAAAGCAGAACTTTAACTCTGTATTATTTCTCTCATTTTTCACATTGTTTTCTCCTTAATCAGAACACGATCCCAACAGTTTGTTTACGTGGGTGTGTATGTCTGGTTGCAAGGCTGAATAATTTGGCCAAACTGAAATCTGCTTTGAATTGTTCAATCAAGTTAAGTAAGAATGGGAATGGAAAATCAATTAAATGCGCTTAGTTATTCAACACCACTGCACAAACAGTGAACCTTATTCAACTGCTGCAATTAAGGGACACACAAGAGTAACTGATGCTTATTATATTCAATGGTAAAAAGCAGAATGCTTATTACACTTTTGCACATTTAAATGAAGTCCATGAGAGAGCACTCTAATGGTAACTTAATGAATTATGTGTTTGAAGTTTAGGTGTAGCCATGGATAATGACATAGCAAGGGACACATTTAAAGAATTTGTCACCATATGAACTACTTTTTTGGCACTAATCATTGACGGCTGTGCTGTTTTTGGACAACATCTACATTCAGGTATAACATTTGATAGTTCTGTAACTAACCTATTTTTTGTTTAATTGGTTAATATTCAGGCAATTCTCCAAGAAGTGGAGAGCTACATTTCTGAAATTTGACCACTAAAGGGAAAATTATATTGATATCTATTTAATTGGTAACTAGCCTGGGAAGATTTGCAATTCAGAACCCTCAGAGAGTAGACTCTGTCAAGCCTGAAACCATGTTGAAGCCCTCCTTTTGGACATTAAGTCCATCCCTGAGGCTGTGGTGTTAGTTCAAAACCACATCCTTGCCCAGCATATTATATTTTCCTCCAGTATTTGATCACTGCCTCAGGCAGACATCAAAAAGACACATGGACAGACAACTGTGAGAGAAGGGGCGAATCAGAAACAAACATGGGAGTTGCATTGAGTAGTGACAAAGCAGATTATTTGGCCAAGGTACCTCTCTAATTGTCTCGCTGACAGCAATTATATGGTGCTCGTTAAAGCGCTGCCCTCATTAGGTTACAGAGCCTCTTGCAGCAGGAAAGTGCAAGCCTGTCTAAAACTATGGGGCAGGACCCAAAATTGGTGGACAGCCAAGGTGAATGCCTGTGGGTCACCATATGTCACGCCAATTAATGAGACCCATTCTTTGGGTGAAAGAACTTCCCATTTGGCTGCTTGTTTGGTGAGGGTTCAGGGGCTAATCAGCAGATTACTCACCTGATAAGTGGACTGGAGTAAAGGTCCTTAAGGTCCTCAGCGGTCCCATCCAGTGGAAAGCAGTGGATATAAGAATAGACAGACTAGACCTGCAGACAAGGAGCCTGTCTAGTTTAGTCCAGGTAAGTCTAGTAACTGCAGTCTTAATCCTTTACCAGTGTAATCAAGCAGTATAATTCCAGTTCAGGCTCCACTTGGGGTCAGGTCTGCACGTGTCAAGCCAGTTCAGTTCCCTTACTGGACTTCTTATTGGGAGAGAACAGGGTCCAGTCCAAGTTAAGATCACCAATTATTTTGAAAGTCCATTATGTTCAGTTGCAGGTAGAGAGCCATAATAGGTTGAGTGTTTAGCATATGTTAAAATCCAAAGCCAGACCCATCCAGACACTTTTCTGAGTGATATTACTCACTTTAACAAACTGTAGATCCAGGTTGAGTGTGATAATCTATGCATTCAACTTTTAATGACTATTCTTTACAACCATTTCAGTATCTGTCCGTGCTATTAATGCTTTCCCAGACATTGTGCAGTTCATTCACATTTTGTTTCTAGTTGTATGTTGACATGTCCATTTTCTTCTTTATGTTGCTTTAAAATGACATTTAGCCATTGTACCAGCTTCTACACTGATACAGTTGTTGAAATGCCAAAATGTCAGCATTTAAGTTTGCACCATTTCAATATAATTGACTGAAGATGTACACACCAATAGCTGGATCCTGCAGCAACTGGTTAGTCAAGAGCCAAACAAACCGAGGGCCACCAATCCAGTCACAAGAACCAAGATGAGCAGTCATAAGTTAACCAGACGGTACCGGTCTCTAACCGCATGGTGCTCATGGAAACAAAGAAATGGGTACAGTAAACAGGAGATACAGGAGGGGAGCTATAGGGCCTTTTTTCTTCAAAGTTTGCACCAGCTTCACCCTGGTGGTGATGTTTATTCTTCACATCTGCCACTCAGGTCAACGTCATCAGGGTTCTAGAAAACAATAGAGAAAGAATATAAGATTTAGGAGTAGAACATTTAATGCACTGTTTTTAAATACAAGGATAACAACATCGGGAGCAAGAGCAACTTCTGGAACAAGGGGGTTAAAACGAAAAGACAACAACAAATTAGGGATCTGGAGTAAAACATCAGGATTTGAGAAAAGGATAAAAATAGAGAACAAAAATATCCCCCTAACAGCTAATCGGTACCACCCCAGATGCCACCCCACAAACTATTATTGGCTATCCTCCCCATTGGATTGAGCCCTTCTTTTCAAACCAACTTATTGGGCTAGTAGGTTGCAACAGGCTGAAAGCAGCATTCACATCTAACACATTGTCTTTTGGTGGTACTTTAAATGTGACTTTTGGGGAAACATGTTTTTTTTTAGACATAAAATAGATGATAAAGCATAATTAAATAAAGCAATCTTGAACATATATGTGCAACTCTGTTCAGATTTTCAGTACCTTTTGATAAAATAGGGTAAATTAATGGTCTTTGACACACTACTTCAGGACCCCCTCCATAACAGCCTGTCCTAACAGCAGGCGAAGCGAGGGAGCGTCAGCAACTAAATCAGTGTAGTTCTATTGTTTACTATTGCAGTGTCCTAACTGCCGGCGAGCGACGCAGCGTGAAATGGTGCACTGTTTTTACCCTAACACCCCATTTCTATTTTCCTCTCTGTCGCTCCCCTTAACGGACGAGGAACAAGGAAGGAGGGTGCTCTACAAGGCACTGGCATTTCCTTTTCTCCCTCAACAGAGCTTGTAAGCTTGTTTTACAAAGGGGAGATAGTGGTGCATTGATAATATCCACATCTGTGATTGAAATGTTGTGATTGGACTTTAGTTAACACCGGAGAAAAGCTTTGTTGGGATCACCACGAGCCGTTTATTGATGAGCGTTTGAGTGTTGTGATTTCAGTCAACACTACGTCGGTACAAAGCACCACACATACGTTATTCCACACTCAATACAAAAGCACTAGATGTCATACTGTTTCCAAGGGGAAACTAAAATTCTCCGAGCAAAGAATTAAATATTTTATGGGTGCAGTGTGGACAGTAAGCATGCGACCATTCCCGATGCGACGTGATATCCGGTGCTCGTGTGCTGTAAGGACACAGTGTAAGCCACTCAAAAAGTTCTGGACACGCCCCAGCACAATATTGCATGTGTTTTTGAACTGGGCAACAAAAAGCTCTAGTTGTCTAGTTGTCATGTTCCTTATAAAGTCTTTACTTTTTAGAGTCTTCACATCTGTTTATTTTCATATATGACAGTTGTGAATGCTGTATAGTCTGGAGATGCAACAAATGCCTGTAGAAGAGAAGCACGCTGACACGGGAAAGCAAAGAAGTGCAATAGCTTGAAGTGATGAAGCTGTGCTCGCTGTTGTAGCATACTGCAGAAGCTGTTATTTGTAATGCTTGTGTTTGTCAGGAGAGTATTTCTAAACTGTATTTGTCAGGAGTAATATTTCTTAACCACATTTATGTACAGCCAATGCTTATTGTGTCAGTTTAAGAATGACGCAGAGCCTTCTTAATGTCTCAGTCCGTATTCATCCGTCACCAATTCTGCACATCTCCACTTTTTTTCCTCCTCCATCACCCCCTCTCCCCCCCTATTCATCCTCCATCACTCTGTGCACGGTGCAGATGGATGGAGGAGATGGGGCGACACAGAGAGGAGAGAGGGGAGTGCAGTGTGTGGAGATGATAGTGCAGTGTGAGTGGTAAGGAGATGGATAGGAAGGACATAATAAATGAAAAATAACGTTCACAGACAAAGGTGTTATAAATTGAAAACAAACAGGAATAAGAAAGGTAGGCTGATACAGGATTAAAGAGAAACAATAAATATATACAGAACATTAGTGAAGAAGGATGTGGAAGAAGAAAGGAGAGAGCAGGATAGAGAGCACTGAGTAATACAGATGAATACAATCGAGACAACAGAGGAAAGACGAAAAAAGAAAGGACAAGACTGGTGTGGAGTAAAATGTCATGGAAAACTTTGAAAAGAGACAACTAATTCAAATTAAAACGAGGTGTTAAAAGAAATAAAGAGATTATTGGTATTGACAAATACAGATGGGGGAAATGTTATAATTAAATGAAGAAGAACAAACTACTGAGGCGCAAATGAATTGAATTAAAGCCTCAGGTCACCCACATAACAAAAAATAAATAACCTTTTTTCTTTTCTTCTACGTTGCCATGCAGATAGCATTATACTTCCCTGAGACTTTGGCCTCAACACCAATTAGATAAAAGTGAAAGGAACTGCTTATGATACTCAAAGAAATACAAAAAAAGTACATAAAACACATTCAAGTAGTGTCTCTTTTACTATGGTTGAACTACGTCAAATATGATCTATGAATACAACATGACTAGAGAGACTATGCTGCAATAATTATTTTTATAAAGGATTAATTCACTCACAAAGATGTGTGATTTTCTCTGATCCCCAAGGTTAAACATTCAGAGAAGTTGTGAAATGTGCCCAACGGTCCAGAGATTTTAAGTTTACTGCTAGGGATGGGAATCTTTGGGCGTCTGACGATTTGATTCAATTACGATTGTTTGGGTCACGATTCGATTCCGAATCTATTTTCGATTTAAAAACGATTCTGGATTCATGATTCAAAGTCTATTTTTGAATTAGTACATACTTCAGGATCAACTCCAGTCATCTTTGAGACTGGCTGAAATTCTTGCTGCTCCGTTTTGCATTCTACTGAGTGAAAGAGTTAGCCTTAGCACTTAGCAGGGAGTGACTGATTAGCCAAACTGTGTTGTTAAAATGTTTGAATGATATTTTTCTGTGCCCTAAGCGCCACAGATGAAATTCTATACTTGTTGTAGAAGGCAGGCAGGAAGCTCAAAGATTGATATCTCATAACCTCAGCACACTAAATCTCTGGAGGAAAGAAACAATGTTTTTATTATGTGAGGTGACCTGACTAGAAATCAAGAAAGCCTAAATAAATGGTCAGATGGCAGCGTGCTTTAGGAAACTAAGGCTCCAGGAGGGACAGACTGGTAAGGAGTAATAACATAGGGTTAAAGAGGGGAAGAAACGGGAAGAACACCACAGGAGAAGGCAACAAAATCAAGGAGGTTCTCAAGATTTTAGTGCCAGTCATTACTCTTTGCATGTAGTGTTGGCGCACTCTCTTTGTGAGGACGAGATCAGATCTTAAAGTCTCTCCATTCGACACTATGAGGGCGCCTGTCGTCTGCTGCTGGAGGCATCCGAGAGATAGAAACAGAGCAAGAGCAGAGACGGAGAAAGAGAGAAACATTGAAAAAGTGAGAAAGACAATAAGAAACAGCGAGGGAAAAAAATCTAACACAGATGCAGCAAACCAGCGCTTAAAATTGGGGTAAAGAGAGAGAGAGAGACCAAGGAAGCAAACATGTCATAACAGTCATGAAGTTGGTGAAGAAGAAAGACGAGAGGAAGTGACAGAGAGAGCTTGAGAAACACAGCACGAGGAGAGGGATTTAGAGAGACAGACAGAGGTGAAGAATGAGGCCGGGCATATGGGATGACACTGAAAGGAGCGATGATAGATTAAGATACACCGAGGACAGACAGGCTACAGGGTCATGGAGGGGCCATTGGGAGAACACAAAGTTGCACACATCTCATTCTTTGCATCAAATAATTTTTTTCTGTGTGGCTTCACCTTGTGGGATGATTTTGTGACTCATATTGTCTAAACCTTGTACATAACAATACACAGATGCATACACTGACCTGCAAGGCTTTAGTACTGGACTCTAAGCTTACAAATACTTGTTTTTGCCATGTTCAAGAGTTTTTTTAATTGATTTTTACATTCATTACCTGAAGGCTTGTCCTAAAATTAACCTAGATGTAAATCTCCTCTGAATAATAATAAAAAAAATGGTATACCTGCAGGGGACCCCATAATGTGACTGTGTAGAGATTTCCGTCCCCATAACACCATTAAAACAAATACACACACACATACTCACTCACTCCCTGTTTGCTTGGCTGTTCTTGAACTAATAGCACTTTGCTTGACATAATCATAATATGTTTGTGTCAAGCATATAATTACTGCTAATCCAGATAGAAAATTTCCCACTTAGTATTCAGGTTAAAGAGCTGCTTCTAGTGCTGAATCCACACAAGCTAGATTTCGTGCCCAACATGTTTTTGACTGTGTCTACTATGTCATTGATCTTCTCTCTTGATTAATTGCTGGATTCAGATATTCCTTTTATTTGCTTCAGCGGAAAATGTCTTCTTTTTTTTTAACCCCACTGCAGATAGAAGATAGAATTCCGTACGAAGAAGAATAAACAGGAGACTGTAACAGCTCTATAACGGATACTAACCTCCAGTACATCTAAAAAAGATGGCTCCCTTTTCTTCTTTGAGGTCAAAATAGGGTCAACTTAGAAGAAAAAATAAATAAAGTTGCGAAAACCAGCAACTCTTTCAAAATAAGACTTAAGAATATTTCATTTTTCATTGGTAAGGTTAACATACTTTAGTTATCATATATCAAGATATATTTTCCATCCAAGAAAAAAACGATTGTTGAAAGATACTATTTTGATATTGAAAGTGACGTACCTAATTTATATAGGCCTATATGAATGTTAACAGAAAAGTCCATAGAAAGCAAACAGAGCAGAGGAAATATAACCCACAGTGTGTCTATTTTTTCATGTCAGGTCACACATTTGACAACCGTGGGCCTTTAATGGGGTCTCACTGCATATCTGTCAGATGCTCTGTTCCTAAGGCGCTCTGACTCACTGCGGCTCTCTCTCTGATCAGATCAATGTTGCTTTTCTCTGCAATGCAGCAACCAGTGAAACACATCACAGACACAGCTACAACCTGAGAAAACCCCAACAGCCTTTGTACAAACACGAGAATTATCCCCTGTTGAAGGTTGCCCTCAAATTTCCAACAATCCTGTAACCAAAGAGAGGTAACAAAAGCACAAAGGCCAGCGGAGACCTTTATCCTTCTGGGTAAAAATAAAAACTACAATAACTGTCTTGTTTGTCTGTCTTGTGGTAGTCTGGGATTCCTTTTGGAAGTTCCTTTGACTGTCACGTCATTTAGTTGAGGTTAGCATGAGGTTAAAGCTTTTAATTAGGCCTTAAGGGGACTAATGTTTGAGTTTGTGCATATGGTGGCACCTCTTTGCTACAACAAAGTTTAAATCGAGAGTTCTTGAACCAAGTTTTCCAAAAAACTTCCCCTGTTCCAGCCATAATGAGCATTCCTCAGCTCCAGTACTTTGTGACTCCTGTTTGGCTGTGAACCTCTCAGAACATTTGCTGAACTACATGTGCCCAAACTTCTCCCCTGCTTAGTTTGGAAAGAACTCTGTTATACTGTTTCTTAAGCCAGTTAACTTCCATGGTAGCTTGTTAGATAGCATTGCGGCATGACACCATCAAAATCAGTGTGACTCTTCTTTCATGAAATAATTATCAACTAGGATTTGAGCTGTGTCCGGCAAACTTAATTGTGTTATAAATGTCTGACTGGCTGCCGATCCAGCAGAGTTCACTGAGGTGAACACTTTCCCTGAACTCTCCAGCTAAGCTGCTCAGTCTTCACAGATCCCTCATCTGCTCCCTTCTATCAACATGAGGCTCAATGACACCTCATTTCAACCCATTCAGAGAGGCCAATTGAATGACATATCAGTGCTGATAAAGTATTTCGACTCAGCTGTTTAAGCCACTCATGTGAAAGTGTGTCTCCATTTATGCAATCAAATGAAACCCCAATTTCCTGAGTGGATTAGCGTTAAGGGGTAAAGTGCAGTGGAGTGGGCTTAGTGTGGTGAAAATCTCCCCAAAAAGAACATTCATATGCCCTTGTGGATCCCCATTATTACTAAAGCACTGTTGGGCATTTCAAGCGATCTTTGTGAGCATGTGCAAGCCAGTTTGAATTGAGAGAAGAGCCATGGTCTGATTACATAAAAAGTAGACTTTATCTAATAGCCTTTGCTGGCAAAAACTAAGTTACATAAAAGCAATTTACTATGAGTTTGTTGCATGTCGAGGAAGTATATCATAATATTATGTGTTCTCACAATCACACTTCTTGCACCCCTCCATTATAACTTGGAACTCCCAATAATAATCCTGTACTATTACATTTTTACTTGTGAGAATGTGCACTCAATTTGTGTCTTACCAAAAGACCACAGATGTTTTAAAACCAATTTTCTGCCAGTAAGCCATTGGCCACTACCAGAGAAGCTCAAAATACTTACTTACTAAAAATACAAGTTGGCACAAGATTTATACATGGGAAGACACGAGAGGCAAAAGATCAGCAGACGCTGAATAGAGGCCCTAAGCTCAAGAAGAGCAAATAGTTCTGAAGCTGGAAATTAATCATTTACAGTCCAACAAATTGATCTTGATTCACTTGCTAAGGTCATCCAAGGTTATATTGGTCTGAACTCCCTTATATAACCAATAATAAAACCCTTTATAGAGCAATTTGATCATGTACAATTGGTTTCCTCTGCTTCTACATAGTTGTTTTTTTAGCATTCCTAACCACTGTGAGGGAGTCTTTGTATATTAATGTATGGATATTTAAATCACAGCTTTCCTGCAATTACTGCTTTGCTTCTTACTGCCCACACACTGCTTTTTACTGGTAATGCTGATTTCTAAATCCATTACCAAGCCCTCTCTTCATGCACTGTCTTATACTGCAGTGTATACATTAATTATGTTTGTGACTGCATCACTTGTCATGTGCATTATGCATATCATGCTGCCACTAAATAATGTGTCTGCAAGTTTGCGCTATGTTACCCCTGGAGAGGTTCAATTACACCCCAGCCATATTGAAGGCAAGTGGCTCGGTTTTAAATTGAGAGCACCCTGGGGGGCAGAATCTGAACTGTGGGTACAGCTGTATAAGCATTCATAAATTCACTGAAGTAAAAGGTTTACAGGGTTTGTTGTATAAAGGCAGGACACTCCGATATGACTAACAAAAATACACATTCAGTTAATTCAAACCTCCTTAAGACATTTGAATTTAAACTAAAAGGAAAGTGAGGGTCTTGGATTCCTTTCAACTTAGACTATGATTTGGGCAACCTTAAGTAGCCTCTGTTGGACTGAAGTAACTTTTTCACTCTTCAGCACTCTGCTTGTGTTCCTAATGGCCAACAAGCCTCCTTGGGGTGCTTGAAGTCTAATAGTTTGTAGCACCCTAATGGAGAACACCAGGGATGCTAACCTGAATTATGTTAGCTATGGTGCGATGGGTGATTCCACCTGCATTTTAAAATGCTTATCTCCTACACTCCAACCCAGATAGATTCCTTTTTACTGAAATAAGTCATTGAAAATGGGCAAAATGGGTCATTTCTGGCACCAAAGTTGCAAAATAACTCAAAAGTTTCTCAAACTTCTCTGAAGGCTTAAAATATGTTCAGTTGAGATGTGACATCATCTCCTGTGTCAAGAGCAGAGAGCAGAAAATAAAAATCTGTTAGGGAATTGTAAGGTTATAGGTAAATCCCAATGCACTGCCAGAAGTCCTCACTATTTCTTGTTTCATGTCAAAGAAACTTTGAAGTGATTGTTCAAAACTGTAGTTGAGAGTTTACTAAAAATATTGATGGGAAATTGAACATGTGTCTTCCCTTGTGTCTCTATCACTGTCTTCCACCCCGTCATTATCTTGCTAAATTCACACCCTCAAGTGCACATTGTCTATTTTTCAGACTCTCATCACTTTTGTTTTCAACTGTATTATTTTGTTCTCCCTTCTTTGCATGTTTGCCTCTGTCAACTTCTCTTTGTCCCTATGTTCATCCCAATGAAAAGCTTCCTCTTTGTCCTGCTGACTGGCATCTCTATCTCTTAGTCCCTTTCTCTCTTCATCTACTACCTGCCAGTTCCTTGGGGGAGGTGGGCTCTTTGGCGACAGATGGCGGCCTGCTTTTCATCTCAATGGCGACCCTGGAGGTGAAGCGGGCATTTGTGGGTGAGAGCAACTCCTCATTGGCCAAGGAGTCAGTCCTTGTCATTGTGCTCCGTCCACTGCTTGCTTCCTCAACCAATGCCACAGTGTCTCTCAGTGTGTTGCTTGGCGACATAGCCCTGGAAGAGGATAGCGCTTGGTCCTCCTGACTATCAGGCATTTTTGAGGCAGATCGAGGAAGGACTTGAACTTGTCCACCTCCTCCTTGTCCGTTGCTTTGCGGTCTTGACGCACTTGCCACAATGGCTCCTTTTCCATGGCTTGCCCCTTGGTGGCTATAAACCTTGTATCGTATCATTAAGATGATAATAAACACCAGCACCGAGGCGACAATAATCCCTCCAATGATGATGATCATGGTGCCTCCAAGGAAGTGGCTGTGCAATGCTTGGCACTGGCTGAACTCTGTGTCTGTGGTGAACGACAGACAGCCCAAAGGACGTGTTGCAGTCAAAGATGTGATGACATCATCAAACACAGCCAGGACGCAAAGATCGTAGCTTCGTCCTGCAGCGAGATCCCGAACCAAGAAGTCATTACTGGTGGACGGAATCATCCTGCCAAGGCAAAGACAAAAGAAACACAAATAGTTAGTGTCAAGACTTCTTTAGCTTTACTCTAGTGTAATGTTCTGCAAGTTTTCAGTGAGTCCCCAACTTTTCCCAAAATATTTTGCAATCGTGCTTATGTGCTGTTTCCTTAAATGCACCCACAGCCCACAGAAAAGGGATTAGTCAGTGCAACAAACTTAATCCAGATAGAGAACTGGAACACTTACAATACTAAAATCTTGTATTACATGCAGATATGTTTATAGGATTGCTTTACAGATGAGATATGTTTATTCAGGATTGTTTACCAGTCCGGAGATTCTGTTTCATCTTTAACACACCAAGCATCACCTTTACTTATCCCTGTCCCTGTGCAATTCACCTTTACATCCCTTAAGCAGGGTGAGAAATTAAACCAATGGAAGTCAACCAAGACAAGATTTTCAGGTAGGGTTAAGTTACCCTTTAAGATGTCTTAAATGTGTGACATTGAAATGCAAAGACACTAGGGTATGGTCACTATGTTCTCCTTAAAATTCTGTTGGAATATCTTGCGACCTGCGTTCTATGACTTATCCCTGTGGGGCTGCTCTGATGGACGCCGAATTGATGAACAATCAGAAAAGAGCTAAATCAGAAAGCCGAAACACCTGCAGACACACACTGCCCATTTCGCCAACAAAGTGTACCAAACAAAAAAAACCATAGTCGTATAACAAAAAAAAATCCATTCCCCAAAATGTCTTATGATTACATCTGCTTGTATCACTCCCTTGTTTTCTGCTGTGTGCTATTATGCGAAAGCTGCAGCGGTGACACAGCCACTATCATATTTCCATGCAGTCAGTGCTGTCTGTGGCACGACTACGGCAGCCACCTCATCGCTCTTATTTCCCCATGGAGACGGAATTCATAAGCCTATGATCTGACAAACGCTAGTGCAGATCTGTCCCACACAGCTTCAGAAATCACCCTCCTCTGATTAGACACAGCTCTCATTCTCACTGTTGTCGACTTCTATTTTGGTCTTTCCCAAGGTAAACAATGCGGCTTGTATTTATTTTCTAAGCAAGTTTACTGCCTTTTGGGAAATTCCAGAGATAGGGGCTCACCCATGTAAACAAGGTCGATGCTTTTTCTACTCTTACCTCCCTTTTGTTTTAACTCTCTATCTTCTTGTGCCTCTGCTTTCTCTAGGGGACTTAAAGTAGTGGAATTGTCGAACACCCATGTGTCATTGCTAAACATTATCTCAATCAAATTTTCCTTCTGCTCCGATCACATTTTCCCCAATGCACTTAAAGTCTTTCCAACTGTTCCCATCCCTCCCTCATAAATGCATTTACACCTCTGCACTGAGACAGACAAGCTAAGCAGTATATTCAGAGTGATATAGAGCTGAAACGAGGTTAGTGTGTGTATGTGTGTAAGAGAGAGCGAGTGAGAGAGACAGCCAGTGGGCAGCAGGGTGTAGTCTCAGTGCCAAGCTCATCGATGGCATTGAACCTCCACCAGGAAGTATATATTGGCAGATAGCTCTGTGTGTGTGTGTGTGTGTGTGTGTGTGTGTGTGTTTGACCTTGTGTGGTTGTGAAGTCTGGTGTGGAAGGATCCTTGGACTAAGCTCTTAATAGGAATCGAACCAGGTAACTTGAACTGCCTTGATGTCTTGCAGAAGAGTTACAGCATGATTCGAGAGCAGGACTGGACTGTGGTTCCCGTAACCAATTTAAATAAAGATATTGAAGGAAAAGAGAGAAAAGGCATTGAAACCAACACAGCCAGCAACCTCTTTAAACTGTTGAATAAGTACAGACTGGGAGGTCTTCTAATATTGTTTGAATCAAATTATACCATAGTTGTTTGTCTCTCCTCTCCTTTCTCCACTCTGTTTCATTGAGACAAACTAAATCATGGTTTATTTGGGGGATTGACTTTGGGGAAACAAGTAGGGATTCAGGCTTAGTGTCCTTAAGTGAAATCCACAAACTACATGAGGGCTTCTTATCCAATATCCAAAGTCCAACACATTTTTAAAAAGTATATATGTTTGCTCAAACTTCCTCCATGATTTAGCTTTTACTAAAAACTAGGGATGATAACAATCAATCGACAATCCATTAATTGGTCGTTAAGAATTTGCTCGACCAAGAAAAATTTACTCGATTTACTGATTTAAAATATCAAGAACGTGTCTCATTTCAACCTCCTTTTATCAGTGCAAAGTGTTGCAACGATGCTTGACCCTCTACACAAACATCTGACTTTTTTAACAAACGCACAGAGACTGGATGCAAAATCAAAGCTGGTTGAGTTGGGAGAAGCGGTGCAGGTGGCCATCCCGAACCCACAGGCTGACGGTGCTGGGCACGACAGAGACACACCGTTACTCGTGCCGGGAGCTGCAGCCGTGCATCAGCAGCGGAGGGGGATTTTTTTTTTAAACCTGATTCATGCTTCTTGCGGTGGGCACGGTGCGGACGGCGCACACAGTCCCTGCGACTGTCAAGTCGTTTCATACTGACTGCGGTCAGAACGGCCCGAAGAACGGAAATCAGTGGTCCTGCGGAGCCGTGAGGTCCTCGCGTGCGTCTGCACTCTCTTCCCCGCTCTCTCTCTCTCGCTCTCTTGTGCAGGCAGGAATATTATAAATACATGAAAATTGAATAATAACATGTTGGAAATATAGGCCTCTTAGAAGGTTTATTCTCTGATGGGCCCACTGCCCAACAGACCTGTAGTATTGCTTAATATGTAAATTATGTAATCTGAAACTTGTTTAGGTATCGTCTATGTGTGGGAAACACTGCGTTTATTTAACAAGCCGGACGCCGCCGCGAGCTCTAAAAGTGTAATTTGGTATTCAGTGTATTTTATCTTTGATTTGATATGTCATCATACGTGTTGCTGTGGGAAAAAAAGACAGCTACAGTTATAATGTGGTTGCATAGCGAAGATTTTTTTTGAGCGCGTATTCAATTAACGTTATATAGTCAGCCTTAACATTTTAAATATGTAGAGGGCGGACATATCAATGTTTCATTATGCAATTCTGTTAGAAATGAAGTTGCTGAGCAAATAAAGCTTAGATACAGGAAGAAAAACGCGCATTTGGTATTGTTTGTTTAAGCAAAACGTTCATGTTTTTAAACCACGATTAATCGAGTGATTGATCGTTAATTTTACCAATCGTCGAGTAAGTCAAATGCTTAGAATTTGCAACCCCAGTAAAAACACAAGCTCACGACACAAAGTGAGGTGTGTAAAAAGCTTCCCCAGGAGCTGGATGATCTGAGTCAAAGTACATTATGTAAAAGTCGTGACTGATTCTAATTAAATTGTCATGGAGACGGAGAGCAGCTTTCAGCATTTGTGACTAATTCACCAACACACTTTAAGCAATACGCCTATAGCTATAGTTTGTATCAGTAATTAAGGACACATAAAGCATTTCACCATGAATTCCAATGCATGAGTTCTCATGTTCTGGTGCAATTCCTTCAACCTGTAAAGAGATTTTTCATGTTGAGAATCCACCGGAGAGGGTTGTGACGTATTAGTTTGCAAGTAGAGTGCAGCAAAGAAAACCCTATGAACGCACTCCACTGTTCAGTGCTCTATATTCCACACCAACCCTTGACATTTTCCACTTTGTTGTGTTTTGTTGTCAGTTTGATTCTCTTCAGATTGACTGTGATTATATGTCATGATTGTTTGACTAGTTTTATTCCGTTTTATGATATTATTTCTCTGAAAAAGAAAACATGACAGATTCTGTCACAGCCTCACAAACACGCAAAGGAAAATAAGTCTCTTGGTTTTTATTAGGGAAAGTGCTGTGAAGTAATCCCTGATCTTTGCTGAGGAGGCCTGCTTGGATGTGCATCTGTGGATCTGTCAATCTTCAAATTAACTCAAAGTGCAAAAACAAAGTGTTAAAAAAATACGGATAAAAGCAGTTTGTTCGGGAAAGCCGTGGCTACTGAAAAGTAAATGGTAAATGGACTTCTGACTACTCAAAGTGCTTTTACACCGCAGGTCACACCTACCCCTTCACACCCATTCACACACTGATGGCAGGGTTTGCCATGTAAAGTAACCATCAGAAGTAACTAATCCCATTCATACACATGCATACGCCGCCAACGAAGCAGCGGGAGCAATTTGGGGCTAAGTGTCTTGCTGAAGGACACATTGGACATGTTCCTTCAGGAGCTGGGGATCGAAACCCCAACCTTCCGGTTTTGAGACAACCGACTCTACCAACTGAGCCACAGCTGTACTAACAGACAAAGCATGAGAGCATGAGAGTCCTCATGGGGCCGGGGTTCTACTTTGACCCTCGGTGCTTTGCTGCATGTCATGGCCATAGACTGTAAATACTAATAGACGAAGCCTGAGTGACGTCACCCAGCTGGTGTCCCATCAGTGGCGGTTGCCATGCTGGAAATGCTGTCTCAACCTAACTTTTAGTCAATCTAATGACGGGCTAAGAGCTGGAGCAGAGGCCTGTTTTAAGCCCCTTGACAAACTGCTACATCGCACACACCTTTCCATCAGGTCAGCTAGAAGCCTTGTGACAAACGCCTATCCTTCATCAAATCAAAAGCAATGTTATCTTAAAATTCACCCCCATGACAGTGTGTGCTGACATGAGCTAATCACACTATTATTCCCAGTGAGACAGCAATTTGATTTTGAGTCAGCAGTAAAACTTACACTCATCCAACCAACCATCAATACAACATACAAAGACACTAAGAAGGGAATGTCCAATGGACAATAAATACAGTAGATAAAAAAACAATTTACACAAAACACACAACATCAAAACTTTCTTTAAAGAACGTCTAGTTGGTCAAATCTAATGAAAATTGGTCATTTGTTCTTAAGAGGAATCAAACTTCCTGGAGACCTCCACTGCCGTTAGGCTTTGCTCAAAGGCAGCTGCACATGATTAAAGGTTTGAGTGGGTGGGATGAGGTGGAAGAAATTCTCGTAGGGGAATTTATTGAAACATAAAATACAACCACCAGCTGCCTCGCTAAACTTGAACAAGAAGGATTTGTTCGGTAGAATATTTCCCAAAAAGTTTCCGACATTTCTTTACATGTGTTTCATATGTTTTCCACAGCTGTCCTCTTTCTTTTATTTCCTCCATGAATGATTCTGAAAGTGATCAGTTACTGAGCAGCCACTTCAACAGGCTGTTTGTTATCACAGGAGAGTGAACCTGAGCCATCCAATTGAAGGACAGTTTTCTTATTTACCCCCCTGCGGTGTTGCCAGATGTAAAAAACTGATCGCGAAAAAAGTCAATTATATCTAATGCAGCCAACATATGGCATTCATTCTGCTGATTGGCCAGCATCTGTTTGTGTTTTGTACACCCAAAGTCATACAGATGTGTGAGGACTGATTGTGCATTTCCAACTGATCACTAGTTAGCTTTGTGTCATGACTTAAAAAACAAAAATCAAAGAAGGACAGGAGAGAAAGACTGCTGGGCAATGCAGAAACGGTTCAGCAAGCCCAGTTGACACTGCAATCATACTGGATGATTTATTCAGTTAATGGGTTCAAACGCGGACACACACACTCACAGAGTTAAACAGCTTTATGGATTCCTTTTCCTCCCGCAATTCAGACTCCCAAGAAACACACAAGGCTGCTGAACAATTTCTGCTACTCTCTCTGACATACACACACCACACAAACAGATCAACGGTAAGTTATATTTTGTCACCCGGTTTATCCGCACACCCACGGGACATCAAGCACACACGCAAACACACACACACACATCAGTGTGCACCCACACGAAGACTCATTCAAATACACAAGCAGATAAACTATCTCACTGTTTGAATTAGATTAGCACACGCCATGTGATCTGACTCATGTGTACACATGCACAAAAATACTGCAAGCATCACAATAGCCTGATTCAACGGTTGCGTAAGCTGACAAATTGTCGAAATAATCCCTCTTTTTTTATGTATTAAAAAAAAAAACATTCGACACATTATCACTCAGAAAAGCTCTGATTTAGGACAAGCAATTGTTTTCAGGGCGGCTGTGGTTCAGTGGTTGAGTCGGCCGTCTCTCAACAGAAAGGTCGGGGGTTCGATCCCCAGCCCCAGCTCCTGCAGCCATACAGTATGTCTGACGTGTCCTTGGGCAAGACAAACACAAGTTGCTCTGTTGGTGTGAATGTGTATGAATAGAATTAGCTACTTCTGATGACCACTTTACATAGCAACCTCTACCATCAGTGTGTGAGTGGGTAGGTGTGACCTGCAGTGTCAAAGCACTTTGAGTAGTCAGATGAATAGAAAAGCGCTACACAAGCTCAAGTCCATTTACCATTCAGAGCTAACACAGAGGCAGTACCACTTAGGCTATTGCTAACCACTCACGTTTTAAATCTTGCGCCTGCAGTAACAGTACATATCATTAAAAGGTTGCCCCAATGGTGCTGACCTTTTAAAGAATGTTTCTCAGATTATGCAAACACTTTTTTTTAAATCCTTTTCTGTCACAATTAGGTTTTAGTCCAGCAGTCACAGCAACAGAAAACGCACCATGGTTCACTACATGATCCGACACTGTTTCAAAAAATGTAATGTACATGAGATATACAGAAACTATACAGGAAATAAAGGGGAAACCACAATGGAGGCTGTAATGCGCTTGTTTGATCCATTTACCCTGTATGACATACATATTGCATTTTTGTAAAGGTGCATATTGGATAAGGCTTGCTAAATAACACTGTTACACATTATCACTGGTCGGCTGTGGCTTATAGCAGAGCGGGTTGTCTCTCAATCTGAGGGTTGGTGGCTAGACACCAGCCCCTGTAGTCTACTTATCAAAGTGTCCTTGGGCAAGATACTGAACCCCCGGTGGCCGACGGCATAGCCAGCAGCGTGTAAATTTGTATGAATGGGATTAGTTGGTCTGATGGGCACTTTGTATAGCAGCCTCTGCCATCAATGTAGGAATATCTGTGAATGGGGGAATGTGGCATGTAGTGTAAAAGCGCCTAGAGAAGCGTTATACAAGGACAGTCCATTTAGAAGTCATTGTTTGCTATGATCTGATCTGAATTTTCTTTTTTTATGTTCTGGTAAAAGTTCCGAGTTATTTCTCAGCTCCCTCTTAAAGTCCTATTTCAACATAAACATGGATTTACATTGATCAAAGGGCCTCTGCAACCTTCTCGTTATCTCTGCACAGTGTACCCTTTGACCCCTGATGTGAGTAATGCCCGTTTATACCATTCAAACTAAACTGACTTTTTACACCTCTACCGACAGCCCAATGACATTTAGCTGTAGCCAGTTGGGACTTGGAGCCCCGCCCCCCCTACACTTGTGCAGTGACACAGAACAATCTCTCAAATCCCATGCATCACCCTGAATACTCAGAAGCCACTGTGATGTTCTCATCTCTGCATATTTTGTCTATGTATGATCTAGTTATGAGAAATTCTTCCCCTTCTCTTTTTTTTCTTTTCAAACAATCAAGCCGCTTTTTTTTCCCCATGCGACTCTACCTTTTAACGGGGAATTTATATTGACACGTTTCCCCCTTTTCATCAGCTCTCTTTTCTTGGCTTTTCATCTCTAACTGCTTTCAACACCACTGCAACTAGGACTGGTAATTACTGCCTCACTGGCATCTCACCAGGTTATTCCTCGCCTGTGTGCTGCAAACACAACTTCACTGAAAACTTCACATCTTATCGCCTGATAACTGCAATCAAAAACACTTAGAGGATGGAAAGCAGTTTGCATCCTGATTTCTTCTCCTGGTCTATTAATTTGTTTTTTCGTAGATCGTGTGATCGGTTGTGATGGCTACTGATAGAAACTGACAGATAAATGCATAATGACACATGTATACTGATAGGTAGCAATAGATAATGGATATAAGGACAAAAAGGTAGGTAGGTAGGTAGATAAATAGATATGGACATGTAGAAACTAAACTACACACACACACACACACACACACACACACACACACACACACACACACACACACACTGCTCACCATTTGGAGTATTGGAAACTCTACCCAAACTCTGTTTTGAAAATCAAGTCAATTAACTTCACAACCTGCCTTGTAACAAAAAAAAAGGACAGATTGCGAGGTATCTCATCCTAACACACTTAGCTATTGTGGATTCCACTGCTTTGTGCCAACTAATCTCTAACCACAGTGATGTATCACATTTGCTGTTAACACAATGATAACACAGCTATAGATCCAAAATGTTCCCTTAGAACCCAATAGCTTCTTTTCTTTTCTTGTTATTGTTATTTTTCTGCACTCTGTGCTGTATTCACAGAACTGTACTGGCAGTAAGATAACCCATTATCAAATACACCCTGTGTCCATAAGAAACCAGTTGGTGAAGTCTCGGTATTTTCTTAAAAACCTGCATGGAGACAATGAAGCTTATCCTATCATTTCACACTTGTATGTTATGGGGACACAATGAATTTCACACACAAACATTCGCACAGCTGTGATGTGAGGTGTAGTAAGTCTGAGGCGGACAAAGGCCTCTGTGTCTGCGGTCAGATGGCATTAATAGATGCTAATGGAGCTCTTCTCGAGCAGCTCTACTTTGTTAACATGTCATTAGCGTTTTGTCTCAGGCGAGAACAGTGACAGGTTTGTTAGAGGCTCTTGTTACAACAGCACACTGACGAGGGTCGCCCCCCACTGCTGAGTGCCATGCGCCTGCATGTTCATGAGCCTGTATGCGTGTGCCCAGTCTGAGTGCTGCTGACATTTCCATGCCCACTGCGGAAATGTAAACTCACGTGCACATCTGCGGCCGTGCATGAGGCTGACATTTTCCCGCTGTCTGGATTCAGTTATGATGACTGACGGGAGGACGTTTTGTTTGTAAATACTGTCCATCAATCAACCCTAGGGCTCTCAAAATGCATACCCACATTTCCATACGCACACACACACACTCACAAGTTGTCATGAAGTCACATCCAAAGCCCTGGGTTCTGACTGTTGATCTAAGCAGAACGTCAAGTGAATATTTATGATAATGTGCCCTGGCTGTTTTTAAATAATTTAAAGTGCCAATTATTCCTCCAGTGCAGGCAGTTCAGAACAGAAGAGGGCAAAGGGTTGACAGCATAGTCCCAGCAGCACACACACACACACACACACACACACACACACCCACACACACACACACACACACACACACACACACACACACACACACACACACACACACACACACACACACACACACACACACACTGTCCACTCTGCTCGACACACTGCAAAAAATGACACAAACGCTTCACTGAATTTAACGAAAATGGAACGATGGATGTGCGGATCTTTAATACATTTAAAGTCCTAAAACAAGGTTTCCAAAACATAGTTCTGACATCTCCTGAAGTGAAAGAATGAAATGACTGAAACCATTAAAAAAAAAAAGAAATAGTGGACGTATAATAAAATCAGTTTTAGAGCTTGTCATTTTATGCAGAGCAGAGTGCCCATTAGGCAATCACAGCACCCAGTGGACAAAAATTTGACGTTACAAGCTTTAATTATGAAAATGCGTGCCTCATAATTAATCATTCTGCTTGGACTTCCCCTGTGGGGCCGACAGAATGCTGAGGGGCTCTGTCCTGTCGTCCCCTCTTAGGTGGGCCTCCCACCTTCATTCCCCTCTCGGGAACTGAGTCAGTATTTTTAAGGATCCACTGCTCGATTTCACTCCTACAGTGTTTTGACACATCCCCTCTCTTTTCCTTTTTATCACAACATCTAACTCTCTCTCTCTGCACACCCTGCATATTTATCCTCCCTGCATTGCCCTCTTCGTTCACGACGATTTTTCCTTCTGTGAGCCTCTCTCAGCCCTCTCCTGCTTAATATCAGCCTTCATCTCCAATTTCTCTGCCTCTCTGTCTGTATAATTTCTACTCATTTTCTCCTTGTCACACACACATGTTCCCACAGATCGGATTCCGGAGTTGTGTGTTTGCGAGGACATTTGCACTTAAATCATTTGCACTTTTATTGCGGATGTAGCTGGTGGTTAAATCATCAGATAAAATTCCTATTAACTGAGACAAAGATCTCGGAGACAGCTGCATACATTTGGATTGATAATAACTTCTTTTTTTTTTTTTTTTTAAAGCACAGCATCTGAAGTGACAGGCACAACAATATGAATAACAGAAGTCACAGTGATGTGCATGCCAGCCACTTGCTCTCTTTTTGGTACTCTCTTATATTCTCCAGTACTGAGATTTTCATGAATTTTTTGTTAATGAATAAAGCAGGAAATGAAAAATGTATGAAGCAAGAAGTTTAGTACATATAGGAATACAAGTGTTCCTTTTTCCCTAGTAAATGAAGGTTGTGTGTTCCCAGCTTTTTTTGTGCATGGCCATATTGCACCCATTATAGTACAGTGCAGTGTTAATCACATTCCCGTACTGGTTCTGCCCAAGTGTTCCCCTTACAGATGGCCAATTTTGACTTA
The DNA here is from genome assembly GCA_020745685.1 of Tautogolabrus adspersus. NCBI lineage: Eukaryota > Metazoa > Chordata > Actinopteri > Labriformes > Labridae > Tautogolabrus > Tautogolabrus adspersus. The sequence goes on from CM036545.1 coordinate 15,478,399, forward strand.
ATACACAAAATTGTGCTGTAAGTAGGTGATCAGCTAGGGGTCAATAAACAACCTGTTAGGTTGGCAGGTTGATCGTTTTTTAAATGGATGTAATTTGGCTAAATAAGTGCATGGCTCTGCATTTCGTTTCCCAGCCAGAAAAGCATCAGACCCGATATGAAACCAAAACTATAGCTCGTAACTTGAAACCAGACAATGAAAATCTTATCCACTTTTAGTCCAATGCCTATCCAAACAGAAAGAGAAAAAAACACCAGTTAAACTTCAAATACATAAAAAAAAATCTTCAAGAAATACATCTAAAAAAAAAAAAAAAACGATGTTCCCTAATACATAGTGTATGTGATACTAACTTCATCTCACCTAACCCTGCACTTTATGTTTCAAAGTGATTTTTGAGTCTGCCCACTCCCTCAATTTCATGGCTCAGCGTATTTTTTTAGGACAGCTGCTGAGTATAAAAAGGTTTTCTTGCCAGCAAGCGAATGGCTGCTGGGTAATTGTAAAACTAGGGTATACTGTTTCTTTTAAGAACTCATAGTCTTCTTTTTAGTGCCGCATTTGGTTAAGAATTATTAACCAACATGCATTAACCTGATCATGCTGGCGGTTGTAACGTCTGCACCCTGTACGTGTCAGTCAGAGTGCCTTGAAGTTGGTACTTACCTTGGGGAGGTGGGACTTTTCTTAAGCTTTTCATTTTGTTATGCTTAAATCACATAAGCAGCAGAGAGTCAGGAATTTAATTTATGCTAGTCCTGATGGTTCTTAAGTGCCTGCTCTTAAAAGACAGCACTAACAAAGACCTCACATAAAGGTTTGTTTAAAGGAGTTCATCATTTGGGGCTGGATTTCTTTTTAAGACGAGGAAAAAAGTTAATTTCTGAGAAATGTAACAACCTCTTTGGCTAGGATAATACATTGAATGCTTTTTAATAGTTCTGAATGGGTGGTTTGTACTTTGGTTAGCAGATTACCTGTGTGAGCTCTCAAGCAGCAACCTTAATCATCCTTGCCTTTCAGCTTCAATGACGCTCCTCTGTGTGTTTTTCTCTAAGTTGACCTTTAGATATACAAGTTATACTTGTTTACCTCCTCCCTACTCGCACACGCCTTGCCTTCCCTTTCAATCCCTTTACCTCTCGTCCTTAACCTTCTACTACTTCTGCCTCTCTCCAACACACTCCTACATGCACAAAATAGCAAGGCGGTACTTGAACATGTTTTTTACAAGGCCATCTATCTCCCTTACAAATATTTAAACCTGTACTTTTGTAGAAGAAACAAAACGTTCACAAGGACATGGAGAAAAAAAGAGAGAGGCATTCTCAAATAAGTATTTTTTTATTTTCACTTTTCCTTTTGTTGTAACTTTACAAAATTCAGTGATTAAAGGAATTAAGAGTCAAGATAGCAGATGAGCCAAGTTAGTGGGATAGAGAGATCACTGGAAAGCACTTGTTTGCCTGATATATCTGGACCTGATACTTTGCAACAGTCGACCTCTTTGCCTGTTTCATGGTTGACATGAAAATTAGTTTGAGACAAGAATTCCAATAAACCGCCAACTTTGAGCTTCAAAACTGCTTCAGAAACTAATGTGTAATGGCGCTGAGACTGTGTCAAGATAGGGAGTGTCAGCCAATCAAACATTCTAGGCATCAAATACTAGAAGTTTCGTTCCCTTTTTTATCTGACAATATTCTAAATCAAGGTCCGAACAAAAGACCTATATATTAATACATTGCAGACAATGACATATTTAAAGAGGCTGAATAAATGACTGTGTGAACCCTAGCTGTCCCATTCTTTGAACATATGGAGTTCAAGCTAATATAGTTCTGGATCAATTATTAGCAGCATATAATGATAAACAAAAACAAAAATCCAAATTATAGATCTTGACAGTGCAGGAGGCTTGCTGATTTGTTTTCCTCTCCATGTGCCCTTTTAAAATCCATTAAGTGTTTTCTTTGTGTTAAAGAAGAAGGGTTTCATTGATTAATCCAGGGTTGATGGAAAATACCATAAAATTAATAACCGAATCCTTATTTTTGCAAATGATTTTGTGCCCAGTGTGGATCTGTGATGATAGCTTCTGTTGTTTTTATGGAAAGTTATTGTGGCCAGAGAATCATTACCACACAGTTGTTATTATAGCGATTAAGGGAAATATGGTTGCGGCTCAAGTCTGCACATTCAATCTGTTACACACAAGAGCATACAGGTCACTCACTCCCCAAAGACAGGAACAACAAGCTTTCCACTTTGTTATTTGCTGATTTGTCATTTGAAAGACAGGTAAAAACCAGACAGTCCATCACAAGTCTCAGGAGCAAGAGCTGAAAGCCATTCAGAATCCTCTGCTGACTGTTATTTTGAAAGAGAGGAATACGTGACACACTCAATAACAAGGCAAATAAGAGGGCAACAGTAACAAAGTAATAGGGACAGAACAAGAACATATAATCCAGCTAATACCAGCCATCTATGGGGGGGGGGGGGGGGGGGGGGGGGGGGGGGGGGGGGGCAATTTGTTGGGAAAGTTTTTCTTAATTTCCCCTTTGTCCTCAATATACCTTGCCATCCCTTTTCTTCACCTGCCAGACACAAACTTGTGATCTAGTTTTTCTGATTCCTCTGACCCAAAGGCGATCCAATTATCAACGTCGTACGTCTTTTTGCGAACCATCTGCCTATTCAGCCCTTTAGGTTTGAGGACTTTTCAATCAAGTCTTAGAAGAAATGCCAAATGTACTTGGGTTCCAAAAGTCCTACTGTACTATCTTCCAATTTGATATATGCTGGATTTAGTGTTTATAAAACTGTAGCTGTTTGCCAGGAGGCTTAAAGCCCACTGCAGCTCCACCTCTTCGTCTGTTTCATGGTTGACTTGAAGTTTGTTTGAGACAACAATTCCAATAAACCGCCATCCTTGAGCTTCAAAAGTGCTTCAGAAACCAATGGGTGATGGCACTGAGACTGTGTTTTTCATGTCTATGGATTCCACTTGTACTGCACATGGTTTTTTGTTTTGTTTCCTATTCTGTTTCAACTTCTATTGTTGAACAAGAGTTTATCCCTATCTTTCAATGAGATTGTTTGAATAGGTCAATCTACCAGTAACATCATATCTTGGATTCTAGCACAAAAGTTGTTGTTGCTTTGTAATCCCCATTATTATTCCTGTTCAATCTCTCATATTTACTTTCTCTGTAGGCTTAGATTATTTGGATTTAAGCCACAGTGACAGTTTATGATACAAAACTAGAAGTCACATAAGAATGAGCTGAACAAAATAACAGATGTAATAACACACTTGAATAAATGGCACATAATCATGTTAACAAGTTCCATGCTCTTCAATTGTAAATCCATGATCATTTGGCATTTCTAAGTACAGTATGGTCACAACTTGCGTAACTTTCTGGAAACATTCAGAATACCAATCGGTTTTTTTTTAGACTATAACGGGATAATCTTTGATCTTCTTTAATGCCAAAAAAAGATGAAGCGATTACAGCATGCCAGAGGCTCCCAACATGCGTTGAGTGAAAGCGGTATTGCAGACTTAATGGTAAGACATTTGGTCTTTTTCTCCACAGTGTGCACAACACATGGATAGGAATCAAAGAATGCTTTTCCAGTTCTGTGACATTCTGATGGCATTTCTGTTCACAAATGTTGCCCCCCCCCCCCTTAGCTTAACAGACTGGGATTTCCTGTGTGCAGTGAAGCGTTTTGCTGCTGAATTTCAGATAGTCAGAGTCAAGCTCTGGTTCCTTTTCAAAAAGGAGTTATAGGATGATGTGCCGAGTAGTATTGGACTGTGGTGTCATAATGCACTCATCTTTATTTACCAATGAGGTTTTTTTTCTGACCTTCACCTATGTTCAAGAGCTTTGGGATTGTGACCAAAAAAAGGTACACGATTATGGATGCAGCCAAATTGTGGTTTATCCACACACTGACTGAGCTCTGTATCCGTGACACGGCAAGGATCGAGCCAGTCCAGAGGGCCTCAGAGTTAAGCTCTGCATTCAGAGACACAAGCTGAGGTTGTTTGGCACCTGGTAGGGATGATGACCCCTTGTGTGTACTCCTTTGAAGGTATACCAGCCACAGCGGACTGAGAGGACAGCCCAGGGCAAGCCCAGAACATGCTGGAGAAGCCTGCTGGAGGAAGTTCCAGCTGGCAGGAGAGCTCACTGGGATCCCCCAAAAGGAAGAATTGCTGTAGAAAATAACACTGACACTTCTCCTGTTGGTACCTCCAAAATGTAGCTGACAGTAAAGAGAGGTTTGAACAAATGTTTTAAACTTGTGCACTATTTTGTTTCCTTCCCTTCAATTCCAAATACTTTAAATTCCTTTATAGCACCGCCCTACTTTTGTTGAAAACTGACCTTATATTTCTAAAAGTATAATCTATATGTGGAAGAACACATCTATTAGTGTTTCAGTCAACAACCCTCTCAGTGTGCACTTCATGGTATCAGATCAATGCATTGACTACTTGCCAATTTCCAATACCACATTTAAGTCATTATAGGAGTCCAACATACCTTCTGTATTGGAACAACTCGTTCTAGGTAGCTCAGATGGTTCCCCAATACTTCCATCATGTCACAGCTATTACAGGTGTTCTTTGTTCGCAGTGTTATTGCCCTTGTTCCACTTACAGAATCCTTTCCTTTGGTCGATGTAATCTCCTGACTACGTTAATCATCCAACAATTACTCAAAATAGCATATAAAGCTACAGCTGCGAGTAAAATTGTTTCTTCTGTCCGCAGTGCTTTTATCTGATAGCGTGTATTTTTTTACTGCTTAGGAGTAGCCCTATTAGCCATTTCAAACCAGAACGATGCACAAAGAGTGAGTGCTTGAGGAGGGAGTAGGCATATTAGAATACAGAAATGTAATAAAGAAAGCAACGCCTACAAGAGCTGACCTGCAACTTAACAATCCCATCTTTAGTATGGAGGTGAAACATGCAGGAACAGTGTGTCTTGAACACGCTTTTGTGTGCAGTAGGAACATAACATCCCCCTGTGGTGGACAGAGGTTGAACATGACATGTTACTGCTCAATATGGAACAGACCTTTGGGGGCAGGTTGTTAGTGGGATGCACACAATGCAAAGTGAACAAGGGATGGTAGGTAAGTGCGGACTGGAATTGTCTTTCTTGTAGCAGTTGGAGCTCGCTGACGTAGCTCTCGTACACCTCGTAAAAGCACAGGCACTGGGACGGTTACAAATGGCACTGGTGAGTGCTGTTATAAGTAGGTCAGTCGACTTAATGGTGCTCTCCATGTGAAGTTTCATTAAAGCTACGAAAGCTCCCTGCGACATGCTCGAATACAAGACTGCAGTGAACGCCGCTATTGCCTTTATGTTTTCTGCATGAGCAAAGCTAATTCTCCCTATTAGCTCTGTGCCCTTAAAGATACAATGCATCAATATTTATCTCTGGTAGACATACTGTAGCCTATATGATAGTAAGAGAAGCATGACCTTCACTCACTGAGTCAGAGTGCAGAGGATAACCAATAGGAGATAAAACTTGCACTCATTCCCAGTGCTATGTCTATTACTACCAGCCAAGACTTATCGTTCAGCCTAAACAATTCAAATATTGAATCCAGCTATCAGCAGCGATTTGTTCATGGACATCCTCTACTAGATAAATATAGAGGTCATCTGTTGTAATAATACAGATACGTAGGATTTACCTATGGCTTAACCCTGTGATTAAGTCGAGACAATGTGAATCATTTGTGAGACAACGCCAAAGTGATTAAGTGAGTACAAACTCCGGATTGACCTCTGGAACGTATTTAGAAATAATAAAACGGCACATATGAAATGGAGATAAATGCATGTGAATGAAAGATGTGGTTAAATAGTGCGCCATATATTGTAATAGATGTTTTCACGTCAAGTTCCATTGAGGAGTTTGGAGCTTTTGTTATGAGATCAAGATCAGTGAAGAGATAAGAGGTATCACTTTGTCCACTAGGGGCACCAAAATCAAGTCAAACCTTAAGTTCCTCACAGGAGTTTTAATAGAAGAAACTCTTACATTCATTTTTAGCTCCATTGCCTTTTCCATTTTACTCCTTCCTTCAGTAAACTCATATTCCCTCCTACAAAAGCTGCTTTTGTGGGTCAGACCTTGACTCATACAAACACTGCGATAATTCCACATACTGTATATAGTGTATGTTGGATAGTCCGACCTGCTTTTTCACACTAACCTATTGCTCCCCTGTGGCTGATAATAGCAAGCCATTTGATTGATCTCAGTGGGAAAACTGCCGCTACACATGTTTCCCACCATACAGAGGTCAATGGTCATGGTCAGCTGCAGTACAGGCCTGGCAGGAAGTGTCTTAATAAAGGACACCTCATTAGGACTAACATACAAGAAGGCCTTGTTATGGTCTCATTTGAAAAGCTGCTCCCAGAAAAAAGAAGGCGTTAAAAAGGAGGCTGTATTTAAATTATAACTGCAGATAAAATATGTGTAAGGACCTTCTTTTCGCTTTAGATTGAAGATGATATCCCAGAGTAATCTCCTCTGCTGCTGCTCTACAGTAATGATCTTTGAGTTAATCAAAAGTTTGACCTTTCCCCCCACATGTCAGAACAATGGTTGACCTTTGCAGGATAAATACATGACATAATGTAATTGTGTCTATAAGTGTAGAACCTTAGTGATGACCTTTGTCTTAATATCCCTCTACGGATCAACATGTTGTCCCGGAGCCTGTTTTTTATCCTGATCCATGAGAGCAGGGTGGGGAAAACACTAAGCACATTTGAATTAAAACAATGGAAAACAATCAGTTTGGATTTAATGGACAGCTTAGATTTATTAGAAAAATTAGTAAAAAAAGAAAGTGTACTAAGGGATATTTTTCTGAATCACCTGCATGGGCTTGTATATATCACAAGATGCCTCTAAATTTAGATTTTTTTTTTCTTGCCATAAATGACAGTTCACACACTTTGTCTTTTTTGTTTGCCATGAGAAAGGATTCCTGTATTCACAGCTACATTTCCTCGGTGAGACTTGTATTCTTTTACTCTAGAATGTGCAAATTGATATCGACCGGATGCTAAAAACAAAGCTCAGCGAATCACACATCTGGAATGAGCAGCCTTAAGTGTTTTAATTGCATCCCCATGTTTTGGCATACTGAGGTAGAAAAGATAGGTCGGAACCCCCGAGGGACAATCCTGACACTGTGAGTGTATGCGAAATACCTTTGAATCAATTTCATTTCAGAATGCATTTCTTAGTTTCATGTACTGGGTGTCCTTCTGCTATGTAACCATTTATCTATCTTTGATTTTTGTACTTTTTATCAGCTATATTTTTCATTTAAACCAAGGCCTCCTTAAATATGTACAAAAGCCGTTAAAAGAATGAGAATTAAAAACACCAATTTATTTAATGTGCCATAAACGATTTGGATGCCAAACCCGGCGAAAAGGCAGCAGCTTAAAAACTCAAAACCACCTCTTGCTGACTGCAGGGGACTCTGATTTAATCTATTCTCCAAGCAGCCTATTGATCAAAATATTTATAAATCTACTTTCCAGCAGCGTTTATTTAAAAAATATTAGAGGCAACAGCTCTAAAAGACTTTCTCTTAGAACAGGGTGCAGCGCCTTTATTTACTGTCAGTAAACCAAATCTGAGGATGTCTTCATCAGAATTAAACAAGCGTTAAACTTGAACCTGCTGGTGTTTCATGAGACGTTTTGGGGGTGAACGGGAGAAGTTGTTGACCTCGTAACTCTAATCTCTCTATTTCTCTCGCTTACCATGCTGCCTCCCATTCCATCACCCCAGCAAAATAAAAAAAATGGAGGAGATAATCTGGGTCAGAGATTATTGGGAGATTAGTTGTGTCTACTGTATGTCGTGTGCATGCACTGTGTTAGGGTAGCTGGACGACTTGTAGGTTGATGGAGGGAGGGAGGAGTGCGCAGGATGCAGGGATGGACTGAAGGATGATAAAGGAGGACAGGTGGGCAGATTCCGAGTCAGCCTGACAGAAGAGAAAGAGAGAGAGAGAGAGAGAAAAAGAAAAGACAGGAGGCAGACAACGACAGTGGCTCTGGTCTGAATAAGGCTGACATCTTGTCACGTTGGCTGGCTACTATTAAAAATGAATGGTTGCCAGCCAAGCAAACTGCCTGGTTTATTTTTACGATCACCTGTCCATGCATAAAAGTCACTAACTCACATCATGTGGAATGCCATCATGCATGCTCACCCTATTCTTGTTGTATTTCCTGTATATATTGCACGAAACATGCAGTAAAACATGATGAATATTTGATACGCTTGTGTTTCTACGGAACTCTGCATTTACTGTGAGTGAAAAAAGCACTGTCTCAAAGGAGTTAAGGTCAAACAGCTGAAACAGGAGAAGTGCTTTAAGAATGCTTTTTTGTTCAAACATTGACTCCATTAAGCGGAGCAGGTAGTACCTCTAATGGGACCACTCTACGTTAAATACAGTTTCTTCACCAATGTCATTGTTCAAAGTTTCATTTCTTTTGCTGTCAGTTACATTTACTCAGTTTTTTTTTGTGCCATGGAAATCTTTAATCTCATATTATCCTTCATAAACATGATTGGAATCGCTCCAGGCAGAAAGCTTTAAAGGGGTTTTTTTATCTTCAGGTGTAAGAAAACACTGGTTTTAAAGCTGCGTACTCAATATCAGCAGACATGAGCTATGAGTTTTGGTGTCGGTTTTGGTGCATAACTATTTTACAAGTGTAGTAAATTATCTCTTCACTCTGTCTCTGGTAGAACTTGTGATGTGGTTCGTGTCAGTAATGATCTGGTTTGTCCTTGGTCGATTGTTCAAGTCTTTACTTCGATTCTAGAAATGTGTTCGACCTGGACAGTAAAGTGAGTGGTTTCTCTGTGACAGATGAAAAAAAAAAAAAACTTTAACACCCTACTTTTGCACCAGCTGTCGGACTGACATTTCTAAGTTGCATATCGGCCAATATAGTGTGTTTGCTGCTCCCGTGTGTGTGTTTTAGTGTGTGTATGCAGGCAGGTGTGTGTGTGTTTTTCTCTGCTGCCAATCTCATATTGTTTGAAAGGGCAGAAATAGGGCCTGGAGTGTCTGGACTGAAGTAAAGGCAATACATCAGCTGCCAACGTGTAATGAAATAAAAATGATGTAGGTGCTGTTGACACTATGGTAAAAATGCTCCCCTGGCCATTATGATAGACAGCAGGGAAAAAGTTAGAGAAAAATAGAAAATAACAGTAAGAAATCTTGGTTCCCAAGTCTTGATGATTATTCCAGGTTAAAAATGAAAAAAAAAAAAAAAAAAGTTTGCCAAGATTCAATTTTAAATACTGGTGTCTTGGCACAGTGGTTAGTGCGCGCGCCCCATGTGTGGAGGCTATTGTCCTCCAAGCAGACGGCCCGGGTTCGAAATCCGACCAGTGTCATTCTCCAATCGCTCTCTCCCTGATTTCAGACTCTGTCCCCTATCCTATCTCTCCAATAAAGACACAAAAAGCCCAAACATAAATCTTAGTGGTGACATTTTGAGTCTGAGGGCTCAAGACAAAGCTGCAATAGACAACGAGTTTGGAGTGACAACCTGTTGTCTGGGACAACATACATAGGACGGCCGTGGCTCAGGTAGTAGAGTCGGCCATCTTTCAACTGGAAGGTCATGTTTCGATCCCCAGCTGCTGCAGCAACATGTCCGAAGCGTCCTTTGGCCAAGACACTTTACCCCAAGCTGCTTCGGCGGCGTATGTACTGTATGTTCGATGGTCACTTAACATAGCAACCTCTGCCATCAGTGTGTGAATGTGTAGCTGTGACCTGCAGTGTTAAAGCACTTTGAGTAGTCAGAAGAGTAGAAAAACACTATGCAAGCTCAAGTCCATTTACCATTTACCATGTCACATTCATTCAAAGAAAATAGCTGCATGTACCATTATCAGATGTATCATCCTGTACTTCTCTTGGTTACAAGCAGTCAGGCCAAATATAACACCGTTTTTTTTTATGACTGAACATTGCTGGAAACATTAGGGGTAATATTGGTACAAATCTTATGGAATTATATAAGTGTGGTTGATTTTTCTTTATTTTAATTTAGACATGTTTTCCCCTTTTTGGTTTAGAATCTTAAAATCAACAAACTTATTTAAATTGATGTGAAAACACATGTAAAAGTGATCAAGCATAAATGTTAAATACATTCATAGAAATGTCTTCCTGCAGGGAAACCAACTAATGGAAATGTTTTTATTACTCAGGTGAGTATGACCACATAGCCTCGGCTCCACAAACACATACACACGCTTGGTCGACTCGTTCGTCCTGTCTCTCTAAATTAGTAAAGTGCTAAAGACCTACACACACACAGATGCAAACACACAAGCCCAGGTTTCTTCTGTAGCTCTAAGTAAATATGTGCAAGGACAAACACAGAAACACACACAGTCAGTCACACTGTGACAGTCATAACCACGTCAGGGGGGAAATGTGTCAGTCTCTTTGTCAAGCAGAAGAGCCTGACAGAATCAATTAGCAGGGAGGGAGAATGGAGAATACTGGATTCAATAAACTGACAGCTTTCCCCATAGGGCAACACCACTCACTGGCCATTATTCACCAAACTGTGTGTGTGTGTGTGTGTGTCGTGGTGTGTTTGTTGTGTTGTGTGTGGTGTGTGTGTGTGTGTGTGTGCTGTGTGTGAACAAGAAATAATGGGAAAAAAAGGGGAAGAAAGAGACAGAGTGAAAGAAGAAGACATGTGTGCATGTGTGTGTTATTCCCTTCTGTGTTTGTTGGAAAGAGAATCTGTGTGTGTTTATCTTGAGGATGAACTCATTTCTCCCATCCGCCCCCGAGGTCAGCTCGCTCTGTTTGGGATTTAGACCCGCACTAACAGTCAAAACCCTAATCCCTCCTTCAGCCATCCCAAACGACCACAACCGGCAGAGACTAGAGTTCAGAGAGCAGCTTTTCGTATCAATGCACGGGATTCATGGGACACATTAGCATGAGCAGCAAGGGGATTTCTATTTCCATGAGTCTTTGATAACAGCCAGATTTACAGCCACTAACGGCACGATGGTGTGTTTTAGACCCTGGGAGACAAAGGTAACTTTTTTAAAATCAATAGGCTGGATGTAGCGGAGAATACACATCATGTGTGAATAAAGAAACAGCAGAGTAGCTGGCTGGCTTTAGGTGGGTGTGTGGAGTTTGCACTTGATTGTTGGTGTTATTAGTCTACTGAGCACTTTGTTCAATTTAACTGTAATGTGTAGTGCCTTAGAGAGTGTGGTTGTTACTTATTTACAGTAATTTAGGGGTAATGTAACAGTGCCTTTGTTTCCGTTAATGTCTTTTCTCCATGAGCACTGAATACTTTTCTAAAACGGCTCTTAAGAAAACTACCAGCCGTCTTTCAGACGTGTATAATATAGAGTGCGGCCCGCTGTCTCTATCATTTTCCCTGTTCCTGAATTATGAACTCTCTGCTCTTCTTCTCTGTACTCATGTCATCTCCAATTCAGTTCAGCTCTAAACACAGATAGACAGAAGGAGCGTTAAATTAATTAATAAAATGTGTGGCAGCCCTAACAGTGAATGGGACCATAAACCTGACAAGATCCTTTTTTTTTGTGGGTAACTGTTAGTGAATGACTGGAGTCACAAGAGGTGTTTCGTGTACAAGTTTACACTATTATGTTGGCTGCGGCCAAACAGAACTCCCCTTTTCAAGTATTTGATTTGCATTATGCAGAGATAAACAAGAGGCAGTTGAGCTTGAATAAACATGTCCATTTCCATGATAAATGCAGTTATGAAGTAGGTTCTAGGATATCTATATAGTGAATCTTAATCTTGTGGTGAAGCAACATGTTTGATGGGCTCTCATGGAAGCGGCTCCAAATGTCTTTAAGTGTCAGTGTCATACACAAGGCGGCTGTGGCCTGGTCGGGGGGTTCGATCCCCAGCTCCTTCATCCCCTTATCCGATGAGTCCTTGGGCAAGACATTTAACCCCCCTGCTGAATGTGTATGAGTGGGGATAAGTTACTCCTGATGGTCACTTTACATAGCAGCCTCTGCCATCAGTGTGTGAATGGGTACGTAATGAAGACAACCTTCTTTCGAGGGCCATTATTCAAAACCCTGGGGCTCCATTTCCCACATTTATACCTGATGTTTATGGGTGTTTTCTTAGAGCACTAACCCCACAAATGCGTGTTCAGTTCGATTCTTGATTCCAAAAACAGAGCAGCCACTAAAGCCATGAAGACTACCTCAACAGCGCTGTCCATGGTGCTGAAACGAGCCATGAATTCATTTTAGTTATACATATGTGAAGAATACACATACACTAGCATGTAGAACAAATGCACACTTAAACAATATACATTTACTTTATGAATGGTCGTATAACAAGCCAATCAAAAACACATATATATACATCATGGCCAGCCTGTTTACTGCCCAACAGTGTTGTGACTACAATAAAATTGACTCTTTTTTTAGACAATATTACTGAACGCTATGGTTCAAACTTTCTCTAAATAAAGATTACCTGATTCATTTAAAATTTAAACTTGCGGAAATATTTTTCATCCAAACCAATAAATCAACATTTCTGGAACGGCTAAACACTGGAGATTCTGTGAAAATTTGTCAAAACTCCACACTCTGTTTCAATATCACAGACTGACTGAGATCGATCTAGAGACTTACTTTAAAAGCTGTCCTGCTGTGCTTCCCTTTTGCCTGCCAATGACTCACCACTTACATTTATGTCGCAGTCAGAAAGCTTTTCTAGGCCAACCTTGTTACCATAGTATCTCTTAGAATTCAAAAGGAGGGTCACATTACTTTATCGCAGCGATTGTATACGTCTCTAAAGCCTCAAGCTTGTCACAGGGTCAAACATATAAAGTGCCTATTGTTAAGAAATCGTGTCATTGTACAATTTAAGTGACATCTTGTTTGAAGAACTGAATGACAAACTAAAATGTTCTAGGTATTACTTAGTGTTGTAGTACTCGCCGAATCGGTCTTGGCTTCAAGACCACTTTTTTCAAGGTCCCTTTCCTCGTCTCGGAATTGAAAGCATTTTTACTCTGTCTTGTCTCGGTCTCAGACTGGGCGGACTCCGGATTTGAAATCAAGACCTGTCAAAGACCACCACTGATTGGGCTATTTTTGCTCTTCATTGTTGTGGATTTAGAAGAAAACAACCCCTTTAAAAAAGAACAAATTCCCTGGATATGGCCGCAACCTTCTCGGTTTTAAGTGAATGACATTCTGCACACACGATAATGATTTTTCATTGAATAATTACGGTCTTTGGTCTGTGACTCAGTCTTGATGCCTAAATATCTTGGTCTAAGCACTCTGGTCTGGGGTATGTCTTGGTCTTGGTTAGTGTGGTTTCACTACAACACTATTAGTATTTACATAGTTTTATGTGGAAGGATGCACAACTGATAAATGCTGAGGGCTGATGTCCAAAGATGTATCCAAACAGGTGCTGCCAAGAAAACAATTCTGACCCAATTTTCACGCAACCTAATCTGAACAAAGTCGACGTACTTTTCTTTTTGGCCGGGAGCCCAGATCTATAACTCTGTCCGTTTTTATGTGCATATTTTGCTTCCAAGTAATAAAACCACTGGACCAGAAGCTCATTATATTTGTTTTGAATCATTCTCTCTAAGTCCATCTAAAGAGAGCAAACTCTCCCATCCGTGTGTCCATGTGATGTTGGCTCTCTTGTACCATTCAGACCTACTGAGGTCTTTTCAAAGCACGTAAGTGCAATTAAGTGAGTTTGATTCATTTTCTTTTTATAATATCGATTCTGATTAAATATGGACACTCGACTGTCATTTATGGTCCACCAGATATATTGCAACAACCTTTAATGGTTACTAACATGGAAACAATGCTCTCTGTTTTTCTCTGTCTGCCTTCGTCTGCCTGTTGTTCTGTCTTCCTCTGCATGTCCAATTCACTTTGCAGCCTTTTCTTTCCAGAGAAACACAGCATGTTTTCGTGTGTGTGTGTGTTTGTGTGTGTGTGTGACCTTGAACGCATGTGATTGAAGAACAAAATGGGAGTTGCATTCAAATAAGGTGTCCCACAGTAAGGTGCTGGTGTTTTCTGCAAAGTAATTGCAAGCACCGCGTCCCTCATCTTTTATAATTTGGTGATTTCGCCTGCTGGCGTGAAAGGAATGCATGCTAGAAATGTGCAACGGTGCCAAGGTAATACTAGATAATGGGAATAAACAAGAATGATAATATAGTAGTTCTCTGAAAAAAAGAATAACAAAATAGCCTTTTTGTACAGTTGCAAAGTGACAACAGGGCATTGGTATCCACTGGGAAAATGGATTGTATTTCTGAGCCAGCTCACAACAGAGCAAAGTAATACAGCCTGTCTGTCTGCTTCTCTTCCTGTCTGCCTCTGATGGTCTGTAAGTAATTCTGGCACACACACACACACACACACACACACACACACACACACACACACACATACAGACACGTAACCAGTTTGCTCCTAAACCACTATATAGGTTAGATTGTCAAGAGCCTTTGCCGGATTCCCTCCCATTTATCACAGCCATCGATCCGCCAACCGCCCCTGGCCGATCAACCACAGAGAGAGAGAGAGAGAGAGAAAGGGGGCAAAAGAGGGACAGAGATACAACAGCAGCGAGACAGAGCGAGTGGAGATTAAATTCATTTAAAGTGCAGTGTTGACAGCAGGGGCTATGTGCTAAATTTAGCACATCTATCATAGATGGAAAGAGTAAACGGAAGAGGAGACGTGGTAGTTTGAGCATTGGAGTGGGGAAAGAGGGAACATGAATGTAAATGAGAGGGAGAAATGAAATATTATGGAATAAGCAGTGTTGACACAGGGGAGCATGTATTTAGTTCAGCTGGCGGATTAAGGCCTAATTTTACATCCATCTAAGTGGGCCATAGGGGGAGAGAGTGGGGTTGAGGCTGATGCTTGTTAATGGCTTAAGAGTCTTGTAAGGGCTGGGATAGACTTCAGAGTTCAATGACAAGTTGTTCTTGATACACACTGGAGGTTTTAGAAGCTCAAGAAAAAAAACACGTTTTCAATTCAATACAGTCAGGCAGAAGATCAGAGCTGGCTAAACCCTTCAGATTTGACATAGTGCTGGTACTAAATGAAAACCGCACACTTACAGTTTTGATCATTTTTTAGAATGTTTGCTTTAATTGAAATCACTGTCACTTGAGTAGAGTCCCTGACTTGTGTCTCTGCAAAGCACCAACAAATAAAACGCTGTTTGCACCGGCGGTTGTGGCTCAGTGGTAGAGTCGTTGTCTCTTAACCGGAAGGTTGAGGGTTCGATCCCCAGCTCCTGCAGCAACATGTCCAATGTATCCTTGGGCAAGACACTTAATCCGGAATTGCTCCCGCTGCTTCGACGGTGGCGTATGAATGGATTAGTTACTTCTCATGGTCTCACTACATAGCAAACTCTGCCATCAGTGTGTGAATGGGTGCAAATGGGTAGGTGTGACTATAGCTATACAAGCTCAAGTCCATTTACCATTTACCATTTACCATTTGCCAAAACAACTTAGTAGGTTGTTGATATAACCGCTTATAACAAACCATCCATTTGGGCTGGCTGTTGGGGGTTGATGGATCGCTCAAACCGACACAAGTTTTGCCTGATAGACTCGGCTCCTAGTCCTTTAAGAAACCAGCGGAGCAAAAGTTGACTTCTCTTAGATTACTGGTTTGATTTTCTTTGTGTACGTTATTTCACAAACTCAATCATAAGTCATTGAACATCAAATACACAGCGTTACATGCAATTGCACGTACCAATCGTTAACCACCAATCATTACGAACATAAAATCAAACTACATAATGTTACGGATGCAAATTTGTGTCGTTAACATTTACGTAAGGTAGCCAACCTGTGAAACTAACAAGTGTAAGTGTAAACGGAGATATTTTCTTAACTTAGCCCCAATTAATACCAAATGTTATCTCAAGACACTTTACAGAAAAGCAGATAAAAGACCTTACTCATTACAAGACCCAACATTAATCCATCATGAGCACTGCACCGGGTTTGAAAAATGGGATAGAGGGAGATGCAGGAAGATTACCTTTTTTCACACACTGCAACTGAACACTTTCAGACATGTAAGAATGTAGCTGGGTACCAAAATGGGATGGACTACTTGTCCCAGAATACATCTCACAATTCATTTGGAGCACCATCAAGGGGTCTGCAATGACTCTGTATAGCTGCAGCCTATTAAAGACTATACCATTTTTCAAGTGTCTGGCACAGAGAGAGCTGACAGTAACTTGATTTAGCCGCATTGCTGTATCTGTTCAAAGAAAACATGTTGTGTTTCAAAGCTCTCCAACGATCCCCATACTGACAAAAATGCAGTTCTCATTTGGATTATCCATTCCCGCCCTGATTCCAAATGCATGCATTAAAGCTAAATGAATTCAAAGACATTCACATCCTGTGAGTATGAATACAGAAAAAAAGAGAACGTGCCTAAAAGTAGGACAGAGGGAAAAAAAGAGATCCACTGCGAAGACGTGCAGATAAACAGAGGAAGAATGGATGTGCTGTTAAAGAGCAGAAACACAGAGGTGAAAATGAAGGCAGAAGGAAGACTGAGTTTAGAGGGTGGAAACTGGAAATAACACATTAGTACGGATGTGTGGCACGGACGGGAGCTGGCTTGGTTACATGTTTACACCCTCTCACGTGCAGTCTCTTCGAATGATCTACTTAAGCTTATGCAAATGCAGTGTCAGCAAATGCAATAACAGTATTAAGTCAATGTCTCAACACAGACTACACACACACACACACACTCGCTTGAAAGCAACGCACACTCTAATGCAAACACCAACCGTCACATAACTTATTAATATCTCATTTGTCATTATCTGCACACACATCCATAAACAAGCACTCGTGTGCATGTACGCAGATGATGAGCTTTTTTATCTGAGTCTGATATAGAAATACATATGCGCGCAAAGATGAGGGCCTACATATTCACACATGTAAATCACGAGCACAGGCAGCACAAGTTCAGAGTTAGTGGGTTGTGATTATTCTCCTCTGCAGAGTAAGGCCTCTTTCCATCCATCTTCTCTGCCCTTGCTCTCTCCATATCCCTGTTTATGAGACTCATAATAAGCACTCACTCGCCTCTCTAAGACTGTGTGTGTGTGTGTGTGTGTGTGTGTGTGTGTGTGTGTGTGTGTGTGTGTGTGTGTGTGTGTGTGTGTGTGTGTGTGTGTGTGTGTGTGTGTGTGTGTGTGTGTGTGTGTGTGTGTGTGTGTGTGTGTGTGTGTGTGTGTGTGTGTGTGTGTGTGTGTGTGTGTGTGTGTGTGTGTGTGTGTGTGTGTGTGTGTGTGTGTGTGTGTGCATGAGAGTTGAGGTTCTGCCTTGTATAACTGGAATTGTGTGCATGGTGAATATTTAAGAGCTGGTCATTACTGTATCTTCCTGCTGTGTGAAAGCGAGGAGGTGGACACAAGTCGAAAGACAGAAGCCAGGGCATGAAAGACAGTTGAAGATGAAGGCTCGGTAATAAGTGACAGATCCCAAACATGAGAATGCATATGGGCACGCGCTGACTCACACATTAACACAGGAACACGCCCCGGTGGAGTATTACAAACTCAAATGGCCCAATTAAAAGCGAGTGCTACTGAGACACGGGTCTATTAGCGGTGACGAGGACACTGTTTTCGACAATTAGCAGTGATTGCTCAGTGCCCATGTGAGGCCATTAGCTCAGGACACGGGAGAGTCATAAAATGCTTAGCTTTGAAACAACACAATCAAAAGGCAACTTGTCTTGAAGATTGCTCGACATTTTAACACAAACACTTCACTGGAACTGTTTAAAGCAGCCGTAGAAAAGATGAACCTTTCAGCCTAAGATACTTCAAATTGTTAAAGGCCTAACTTTGTATAGTCACTGATAGAAGATAAACTATACTACAACATAACATATATATTAAGCATAATGTTATATAAGGTTTATGACAAAATATGGCCATAATAATACAGTGTTGCTGTTTATTTCCAATATATGACAGGAGTTATCATGCAATCATCTGATAGAACAGCGTGTCCCTTTACAAGTTAATTCATTTTATGGCAGGCCAAGTGTGCCGTTATTTAGGGAACCATCCTGTCATGCACAATCTTCAGCTTGTCAGTGACACAGTATGCTTTTCCATGGTGTTCTTAATGACCAGAAATGGTGCGAAGCGCTGCAGAACACATTGCAAGTTTCTCGCCTGCTGGAGTGTTTTTAGATGTGCTGACATTGCAGCAAAAAAAAAAAAAAAAAAAAAATGACGGTGTAAAATCATTTTTCAAGCACTCACAAGGCTTCATGTCTAATATTCATTTCCAAAATAGTGTGTGGATGTGCTATGTGATTTCAACAAATGTAAACAGGTTGTATTTCAGCTATAACAACCCGCTAACTGCACATTTGTTTGCTCATGACATGGAAATCAATAAAGTGACACCGAGCTTTGAATTCAAAATTATTCTATTGATTTAAAAAAAAGGTTTATTTCCTCTCCTAAGAAACGGTCCCTTTGACTCTACAGTCTCACCTGCTTCAACAGTAAACACTTGAGCCTTTTTTTTCTTACCTGATGAGTTCAAATGAACCTTAACACATTGTTGTTGAAGTGAGCGTTTCACTTCAAGTTTTAAGATTTTGATTCGTCACATGCTCATACAGATGTGCAGTGAAATGTAATGACTCTTCACATGCCTTCCTTTGTTCATTCTAATCTCTTGATGTCCATATCTACAGTTTTTGTGCGTGTGCCAAGCGGCAACCTTGAAACCAATGCGGAAGTGCAAAATCCTGCAGTTCGTCGAGTGTCCGCTTGAGGCTGGCTCTAGGAACACCTGAAGTCGCATACACACAATAGGCAGAAAAGCCATTTTTACAGCATAAATTAACATGTTTACAGCCTGGTACAAAAAGCGAAATAGGTCTGATTAGTTATTGTCATCATGCGCACACACTGTACGGGGTTGCATTTTTTTTAAACGGCTCTGTTTCGATTTTATGAACGATACGTGTTATCCGTAGTCAGGCCCATAGCTGACATGACTGACAGGTAGGCGCGATGTAATGGTTCGTCAAGAGGCTTAAAACCCGCCTCAGCTCCGGCTCTCAGCCTGTCGTTAGGTTGACTGAAAGTAAAGGCCCATTCACACATACTCCGTGCGCGCCGCGGTCCGTCTGCACCACGGTTTTGTTCCGTCGGACGGCGCGCGCCCATTCACACTGGATCCGTTTCTGGAACGTCAGCGCAGCGAAGCGCACTCATGATCAGCTGTACACACATCACGGGAGAACTACAAGATCACGCGGGAATAAAGAGAAAAACGTGCAGACAACATGTCTCTTTGTCTTTCTGAGGATGATTTGTTGTTCGTTTGGTGCCTGTTTTGACGTTGCGTTGATAAAGTGATAAAAAATACGATTGCGAGTCCGTATATTGTGTTTTATTTTGAAATTGACCGGATGCTCTGTGCGTTTCCTTGTCTGACTTCCTGTCCAGGTTGTGATATTCTGTCTAGCTTGACGCGTGTCTGCAGCGTACTCCGTCGAAAATAGACGTGCAGCGTATTTGAAACGGAGCAGAGCGACGTGGCGCTGGTGGCACGCTCCGGAGACGGACCGCAGCGCCGGCTGACGCGCACAGATTATGTGTGAATGCACCTTACGGCTGAGACTGCATTTCCAGCATGGCGGCTGCTGCAGATGATCATCTGGAGCCCCCTGCCGTAACAGCCCGCTGACGTCACTCAGGCTTAGTCCATTAACATTTACAGTCTATGGTATGTGTGTGTGTCTTGTAACCTCTTGTATGTTTTCTCTACTGTTTTTCCCCCACCTGTCATTCAAAATACATCTTGTCCTTTAATTTGACGTCCAATTAAATGCTTAAACAACACAAACTAATTAGTTGTGTTGGAAAAAAAAAAAAGAAGCTATCTTGACCGGATATAAACCTCATTCTAGACAAGAATCATGTGACACATTTATATCAGGTATAATCATAACTTTAATGTTGTGCAAGCAGTTTCCAGTAAATGTAATTAAAGTTTAGTGAGTGTCTGGGGATTAACAGCGCACTCAATATATACAGACCAAGGTCAGATTTACTTGACGTCTTTCTATGGATTGATATAATCACAGTTAGTCCTCCTGGGTGTGCGGTAACACCTGCATACCTAGCAGTACTTTGTTCTTCAGAGCAGCAGCCCGCTATAGTGACCCTATGATGCCATAATTGACCAATCAGAATGGAGTATTCATATCAACCATATAATAAAATCAACAAAACAGCAATATTGATAAAAAACAAATAATGTTGCTGTATTTCTCTACAAATAAACACAAACCAAACCCCAGATTTATTTCCAGGCACAAAGGACTTGTTAGAGCTCCAGACTGCCCAGTGCCTGGGCATCCTTCCAAACTCAGCAAGCCACTTCTGCGATAGCTTTGGTCACCCAGAAGTGCTCCATAGCCCCCTTTTGTTTGCGAACATTCAGACTTGTTCTTCTCAACACTTTCAACAAGACAAAACCCCTAAATTGATTTTTTATTTTTTTTTTATTATACTGACATAATCCAGGACAAAGTTTGAAATCACTGCATTTCAGTAGCACAGAACCACCAGGCAGCGATGCAGATACCACTGAGAGACGTTGAAATACAAGTGCCGAGGAAAAAGTGAACACTCAGCAGCCTGTCATGTACTTTTGATGATTTCCCACTGGCAGCACTCAGTCTAGGTATGTGTCTTCTAAAGTTCAGCTTAACTCTAGATGTGTGTGTGTGTAGATGTGTGAGCATAAGTGCATGTTTATGTGCAGAGCTTTGTTTTTTGTATCAGTTACTCATCTGAGTTTGTTGCACCTTCCTCTCTCGGCGTGGATGAATAAGACATGGTGTTTGTGTGTTTTCGCGAGGTTGGTGGATCTAGTTTAGTGGGACCCCCTGACAGCAGGTCCTCAGTGTTACTGACTCACTCCTAATGAGGGCTTCTTGCTTACATCCTTCCTTCCATCTTACCTCCTTAGTCTCCTTTGCTCCTTTATTCCATCTTTCTTTCATCTCCCACTCTCCTTCCACCTTTGTCTCCCCTTCACCCTTTCACCCATCCTCTCTCCTCCTCTTTTCATCTCGCTCCTTTCCCCTTCTCACCGTTTCCCCCTAGTCCCTCTTCTCTTCTTTCCTCTTCCTCATACAATCTTTATTGTCTATCTTTCCTCAACGCCAACATGCGACTCCTCCTGTATGTCTTGCATCCTACGTCCCCCTCCTTACTTCTAATTCTTGCCTCTGCCCTATTTCTGCCCCGCTCTGCCTGGAATCTTAATAATATGAAAATGAATGAGTAAAAGTGGAACGAAAATGAATGTATGCACCTCTTTGAAGTAAGTCACTCCAGATAAGAGCATCAGGCAAAATGCTTGAGAAATGTTTATGTAAACGGGGATCAAAGAACACTACACTGAAAGCTATAATTGTCTGCTGGATGTCATTTGGACGCGAGGGAGAAGACGTTCATGTGGAAACAGCTCTAAAATTACCTCTATATGTCAGGCAGACGTTGACATTAGCTACAAGATTATAAATATTGTTCATTTTCAGCATTCCTCTGTGAAAAGTAAAAATCTGAAATGGAAAATTGACACACATGTCTCTTAGGTCTGTCAGTTACCGTGTGGGTTGCTAATTTGTTAGCAGGGGTTTTATAGGACGAGTTTTAATCGACATTTAGGATGTAATGACTTGTGTCTGTAAAGGGCAGAATCAATCTTAGAACTGCAAAATATATAACTAATTTACACGCTCATGATTAAACTTCATGGCTCTGTGGGAGCAAAGAAGGAAACTTTTTTATGATTGGAAAGCATGCATAATTAAGCAAGAAGTTCTGCAGCAAAATGTATGAGCACGGTTGTTGTCATCATTACACCTTAAACCACTGACATGTGAGCCAATATCATTAGAAACTGTGAAAGAAAATGCAGGTGACAAATGAACAAGGCCTCAGTTTGTATTGAATTGAACACCGTCCCTTTACTCAAACTGATTTAGTGCACAGGCCCCTGTTGGTGGAAGTAATTCTCTGCCTTTGGCAACCTTAATCTCCCTGTACTCATGTCTCAGGCAGATGTTATAAATAACTGATAAGTGTTCAGTAATACTCTGCAGTAATTATTCAGAAATAGGGATCAAATATTCATATCGAGGTAGCAAGGTGTGTTTTTTTTTGTTTTGTTTAGGAGCTGCTAAAACAAGTCCAGATGCCAGCACTGTTTTTGTTTCAATTGTGCAAAGCAACTGTACTCTACGCACACACACACACACATATACACACACACACACACACACACACACACACACACACACACACACACACACACACACACACACACACACACACACACACACTATGGGGGGTGGATCCATTCTAAATTCATGCGCATCAGTCACTCAAACGTGTTCCCTGCGCCTGCAAAGACCTCTGCGATCTGATTAACATCTGACACTACACCTACAATTTCCATAGACTTATAATGGTTACATGCGGGCACAATGCACAAGTCACGTCCACATGTGTGTATGATGTTCGTTAACACGTTAACACGTTCGCTGACGCCACACCTAACGCCACACTTTAAAGTGTATGCACACACACGCCACACCTGGATGACACCTAACAAAAAAAAATATGTTAGTCACTACACCTAACTACTTTAATTAGGCAAGTTTAGTGCAAGTTAGGCAGGCAGGTACACGTGTGAGGGACTGGTGCGCATGAATTTAGAATGAATTCACCCGCCATACACACACACACACACACACACACACACACACACACACACACACACAAACACTTTCTTCACTATAACTCCTTTTTTACTTCCTCGATTTAAGATGCTGGGTATTTAATGCAGTTTGATCAGACTGGATGAAATAAACACGTCTGATGTTGCTGTCAGCGTGTAGATGTATTTCTCTTTCATGCACATAATTGCTTTCCATAAAAATCAGTGAAAAACAAGTTCTGTGTGTTACCGTCTACCTATCAATGAAATCTTACAATGCAGCAAATGTGAAATTGAAACATTAAATCATTCAAACATTTGACTGAAAAGGCCAAACACGCTCCCCCCCCCCCCCCCCCCCCCCCCCCCCCCCCCTCCTTCTCCACCGGACAGATAAAAGTGTGTAAAAGTCAAATTATTCCATTGGTGCCGGGGCAATTGTCAAATTAACGCTTCACCAAAAACAAACATGTCGTATCACTTTTGCATTTTCTACAGTGTGCTGATTTCAATTGTTTGATTCATGACTGTTTGTCTTTTAAAGATTGTATCTTCTTCCACCATTTAGGATATCTGCATAACAAGAGTGGGTGGAAAATGCATTTATGTGCTTTTTCTTTAGCTGTATTTTTTTTTGATACTGACATCCTGTAGGCATCGACGGCTTTCAAACCCAGTTAAAAAACAATAACTGTTATGATGACAAAACAAAACAGCACTATTTAACAAACGATTCCCTCGGTGTCTCTTATGCAGTCGTTCTATTGTATAACCCGTTCTATTGTCGCCTCCTCTATAAATATCTGCTGAAATTAGAGATGCACCATTTGAGGTTATAATTCTTTCAAGGTCTGAAGAGCCAATTCAGAGTTTGGCTGTTCTTTCTTAAACGAATTATACTTGACAACAAAAACAAACTTGTCTTTGATGGATATTCAAATTAGATTTTCAGAATAAAACAAATAAAATTGAATATTAACTTTTCATTAAAAAGGATCTTCTGCACCAGGTTACATTGACCAAGAGGTTTGGTGCTCTACTACGCCAGGGACATTCATCTACGACTGGGGGTTTATAGAGGCTTCAAAGAAGATATTTTCCAACTAATAGTTAAGAGGCTGCGTCAAAGAGGCGTCTGTATACTATTAAGAAAGTATACTTGTTATCCAAATTCCTTTTTTCCATCATTTTATAGATAAACACTTAATACCTTGTTTTTGTAGCTTGTTGCCTGTTGTACTCTCTGCACCACAACGCCAACATGAAGCCCCCTATAGATGATAAGGCCCTAAACTCGGATATTCTGCGTAAAGGGAGGGGCAGTACTGTTTATCCTCCAGCAGGTCAATGCTTTCCTCCATCTGCTTATGGACACCTTATGTTCACACTGCCGACATGGCTTGTGTGCATGTGCAGCTGTCACATGAGTGTTTGTGACGCTGTGCGCGGTGCGTGAAACCTTTGGCTCGTGTTGTGTGAATCTGTGGTCGACACCGACTAGGATATCTTTGAGAGGAGAGGCCAGTCAGCGATCTTGGGCTGAAAAGCAGCTGATTTTGGTCACCAGCCTTCAATCAGTGCACTTCTAGTTAAAATACTCAGTTAGACAATTTACACCTTTTATTTTACATAAATAATGCAGCCAATCCTTAAGGGAGACCAGCCACTCAACCATGCTCGTGAACATAACCTGGAAACACACTGAAGGATACGTAGAGAAATGTACAGTAGAGGATGCAGTCAATAGCTGCTAACAGCAAATTCTGCAGATCAATGTAACCGCATGCACCGTTTGAAAATAGAAAAGTACAACACAAGACAGGATAAGACAGAATGGCTGAGCGTATGTGTGGAGGCATGTGTCTGTTTATGTATAGAGGGAATCTAGGATTAGAAGATAAAAGGAAATCAAAGAAGTCACCGGAGAAAGGAGTAACAGGACGAGTGTATGAATAATGGAGCGATCAAGCAACAGAATGACGGGAAGAATAAAGAAAAGTTAGACAGAAAAAGGTAGAGAGAGAGAGAGAGGGACAATCCGAGTTTTATGTTACAAGTCTATACCTTCAGGAAACCAATGGATCTCTCCCTGATACCTCTGACACCCGCAGAGCATAACATCAATACTTTTGTTGTAATCATGTTTCACATGACGTGCAAACAAGACGTGTTTGTCATTACCGGTTCATATGTCCTGTCCTTGTTCTATACCACACACTCAGCATAACATGCATGGAATAAATAACTAATCATTAGCAGCGTGGTGTCAACTCCAAACAAGGAAATGCTTTTTAAAAAAGGAAAAATCTTTTCTTTTAAAGAGTGTTATTCCTTTGTTTAGCAGTTTTATTAGACAGAAGAGGTACAGGGAGGATACAATTCAAGGTTGGAATAATGATAAGGGAGCAACTTCAAATCAAATATAATGGAAGTTTGATGTAGGAAATACCAGAAATGAATGACTTTTGTTTCACAGTTTATTCATACATTGCCATTGAGGCATGCAAAGTTGGAAAATGAAGTTCAAAAAGCTTTTTATGCTCTTGTACCTTCTAATAACTGTCTCCTTCTAAGTGATTTAATATTTAAATAGTTTCTCTTTAAGAGCAGTATGGACAAAGTTATTCAGAAAGCTAAAAAAAAAATGCACTTTTTATGCACTTTAGTGTCTTTTTTTTTTACTCTCTTGCAACGCTTACTGTCAATCTTGTACTTACTGAGTTTTGTACATTACAGTTTGCCTCCGTGTTAATGCAGACCACACATAGGGCGGTTAGGGTTACGCCTGTTCTCGTCCCTTTTTCCGTTTTCTTGAACTACAGCCCTTCAGAGCATCTCTGATAATACAGTTGTTATTACTTGTTGACAACACTGGATTGATTTGCCGCTAACCCTGTTGATCCTGTGCCTAATCTTTCACCAAACCTCCATTAATAACACTTAACCTTTATCCCCCCCCCCCTCTGGTGGAGAGGGAGGGGGGTGATAACAGGATAAGAATTCAATCTGGTCTGTGGAGCAAACTAATGAATGTCAACAACATGGATCGAGATCAGGTCACCAAATTGTCATTATAGTAAAACATTGAGCTGCTGCAATGTCAGTACTGTGAATGTAACTTTCATATGCACTGGCTTTAGCTCGAGTCAGCTGCAGAGAAGATGCAGGACAAGGACAGGAATACTTAGTTACTCTCAGCTAAGCTTACTGCTGAACTCCTGCAAATTGGACTGCATTACACTCAATATATTGGATCCGGTTTCACTGATAGGAAATGGTTAGACTTGTCTTGTTTGAGATTGATCCTTTTCTTAATGTATTCAGGGCCTGCTTCAAAAAAAAAAAAGTAGAAAACTGTGAGTATTAAGAAGAGTCCTATATTTTTAGTCGCTCAAAAAATCCTTCTTTTTGTGTTCATTTTTCTCTCCTTACATTATCCATTCATTCATTTCTATCCAGTAATCCCTGCCCAGCATTAAAGAGTGGCTATAGCCTAACACTTTCTTCAGTAATATATGTAATTTAATACCTGCTTCATATTATTTCAGACCGAGTTTGATAGGAAATCAGCAGGGACAAATTTCAAAGAATGACTAAGAATGACTGAAGTCACATTATATAACGTAACACTTACTGCTGTAAACGCCACAGGTTATCTAGTTAGTGCGACACAGACCTTGGTAAGTAGCAGAAAATCGTGAATTGAAAAATTGCAAACATTTCTTTAGACATTATATTTTTTCTTAAGCTGACCCGCATGTCCAAGGGTTGGACTGTGGGAGGAACATGAAGTGAAAACATCTAGAGCTCCACAGACGTATACAAAGTTATAGTTCAACAACCGTGTGTGCTTTGTAGGTGTTTCTTTTAAATGTCCGTGTAGTTTTGCTCATCTCAGTCATGCACCGTTTTTTCTACATCTCTACAGAGCACTGGAAGCACAGTGGTGAGTTTTGATGGATGAGTTACGAGCAGAATGACTATTGTTCTGGAAAGAAAAAAAATCACTGGAGATGGAGTTAAAATATGCTTCAAAGAATGTCACAATGTAAATAAATTAAGTTCTTGATATTGATGTTTGGCATTGTGTACTGCTGTTCGGCTGTCACTTCAGGAAGTCTGAGTTCAACCCTAGCGGGCAGATTTAGACATAGATTAAGCATGCTCAGATATTAAGCCTGTGCAGGCACATGATGGAAACTCAATCATTAATGAAGACTTTGTTTACTCATATTTCATTGAGTGTTGTGGGATGCAATCCATCCACCATCTCTTATCCCTACTTACCGTCCAAATCCTCCTTTCATCCTCTTTTCTCTCTCTTTGCTCTGCTTACCCCCCACCCCCCTTCTCTCAAGGTCTAGTCATCCAACTCACTGCATCTTCCCTTTCATCTTTTCCTCTCTTCCTTTGCTCCCTCTTCTCCCTTCTTTCCTTTCCCTTCTCCCGATATGTGTCATGTGTCTTTTTAATTACTCTTCCCTTCATCCGTGAAGATCTGAAGGGGGGGGGGGGGGGGGGGCGAGAGAGGGAACGGGCATGGTGGTGGATGGGGAGAAGGGGAATCGGAGAGAGGGGGGTGGGGGTGTGTCGCGGGATAATTAAACATCGATTTGGGGCGATGGTGAAAACAGCAACAAGACGCCAAACAAGGGGATTATTGGTCGGGCAGCCGGCGGCATTCTGCTGAGCTCGGCATATTTCCGGGAGAAGGGAGGCTGAGCGAGGAAGAGATGGAGGGATGGGGGATGGGGGGGGGGGGGGGGGGGGGGGGGGGGGGGCAAGCAAGGTAAATATGCAACTTAAAGAAAGGAGACAGGAAGGATGAGAGAAAAGAGGGAAAGTTAAAGCTAAATTCAATATTAAGACAAAGCAGAAGAGCACTCGTAGGAAGAGCTCACATGAAGGGAGAAGAAGAAAGCTGCAGATGTGAAAGAGAGAGAAAGGGAGAGATGACTAAATGGACCGTGACTCCTGTGTCTTTGAACTTAACCTCTCTGATCTGACTCATTAGTCCTGCATTTCAATGGCACAAATACAGCAGGTACGAGTGATGTGGGGCGTGTGTGTGTGTACGCGTGTCTTTGTGCGCATGTGTGGACTGTCATTTGTCATTCGGCCCTTAAGCTCATTAGTATGTACGCAGTGAATCATTCAATTAACGACAACGACCTACAGCAATCTGACTGCTCATGCTCCATCTCCTGCTCATTGCAATGTGTGTGTGTGTGCGTGTGTGTGTGTGTGTGTGTGTGTGTGTGTGTGTGTGTGTGTGTGTGTGTGTGTGTGTGTGTGTGTGTGTGTGTGTGTGTGTGTGTGTGTGTGTGTGTGTGTGTGTGTGTGTGTGTGTGTGTGTGTGTGTGTGTGTGTGTGTGTGTGTGTGTGTGTGTGTGCAGTTTCGATGGCTTGATGGTAAAGTACGTTGTGCTCATGTGAGCCTGATTCTCCTCTCCTTTGTATTGTATACATCCATAGACTATGATCTATAGCTCATTCATTAGCTTACCATGCTTATACAAATTTAATGAATGTGATACTTGTGTATTGTTCATGGCAAGACCTTCATTGACTTCACTTACACAATTATACTCTGAACTACTTGTTGTAGTCACAGTTGTTATAGACGTAAATGTAGTTTTCATCATTTTGATTTGAGGAGACGAGATACATGTTGACGTCTGTGAAATACCAGCCATCTTTACTTCATGCTAGAGAAGTCTTAATTAGTTTCTTCTTGAGGTCTGGACCTATTTATCTTGTTACCTCGGGATAACAAAACTGGTTCTCGCATGATAATTGATCTCATTATCTCCAGATGACAACGTTTTCTTTTCTTCTCATGGTAACAGGATGATTTCCTGGCAGTCAAACTACAGGACGGCTATCACGACAGGCCAGACCACACCGTGCAATGCTGCCATTGGCCAAACTAATGAGGTGAGTGAAGCTTATTTCTATGTCCGTCTTGTGCTATTGCAACTCCAGGGATATCAGTCAAATAAGTCGAGAAAACAAACCAAATGTACTCGTTGTCACGGAGAGGGAATAAAAACTTGGATGCCCGCCAAGGGCTTCCATATAATGCAGAAAACACCGTAACAGCATTACTCCTATACGTCAAACACTCTTCTGCATGCACACATGAGCATGAAAGCTGCCATCAAAAATAGCCTATACAAAGCCAGGAGCAGTACATGTTAGTGACTTTTTCTTACTATTCCTCAACATCACAGTGTCAAGATATCATTAACAAATGCTTCCTGCCACACAGAATGGAAATAAAGCTATGGCTTGTTTGCCCCCTGTGTTTTTATGAACCATGTAATATGATAGTGTCCATTCCAAGGTCATATGCATATGGCCAAGGCTCACTCATTAAAATGGAATTTATGACGCACAACACGGCTAACCAAGATCGACTCATTATCCATTTCACTCACTTGAACACATTTTTAACCTGATTATATATGGTGTGAAAAATTAAGAATTATTGCTTTATTTTTGGTTCATTCAGAGTCACAGGTTTCTTTTTTTAGGGGTTGTGAACTTTTAACCTCACTACATCAGCATGTTTAACACGGTCAGAAAGGTACACATGCTCATTACACACGAGCGAGACCTTTTCTTTTTTTTGTGCTTCACAAACGGGGAACAACACAAAATACATTCAGGCTGCATGCACCCACCTGCTCAACATCCACACACTTACTGTACATCCACACTCACTCTCTCATCTTGTTTCCCCCGTACTGCTCCACATGCAGTCACCCACATGCAGGCACACCTCAGCCCACCCAGCTTTGGTCCAGATGCTCACATCACCTGCTCTAATGCTTTTATCCCTCAACATCTTTTAACCACCCACCAACACACTCACACACACACATACACACGCACAGACACACTCAGTAATAGTACTTGTGCACTGGCCTCAGTTCATTCATATTTCAATTTAAGGATGCTTGACATTTCACCATAGATTGAATGTAAGTAATGGGTTTCAGCATTTTACACTTAATATTTAATGTATGTTCGATTCAAGAAAGAAAGAGTTTTTCTAGGACTGTTTTCCCCCTAGCCTTTGGGAAAAATAGCAGGGCCTATCAGAGGCACAACATGTCCCATGACCGAGTCTGACAATCACTGATAAATCTTGTCAAAGCTTGATTGATAAGGATCTAAAATACAACCACCAGAAAACACCTTGAGTAGTGAATATTTGGGGCGCCGGTGGCCTGGCAGTTAGTTTGCATGTACTATTGCTGAGGTTTTTCGAAGCAGAAGGCCTAGGTTTGAATCCGACCTTTTCCGCATGTCATTCCCCAATCTCTCTCCCCCATTTCCAACTCTATCCATTGTCCTGTCTCTCTAATAAAGGCATAAACAAGACCAAACATAAATCACAAAAAAGTAGCGACTATTTCAGGCACATTAAGCGACCTGGATTTCTTCATTGCTTATTTCCAGGCCCTAGATCCTGAGTGTGCTGGTTTGCACAGATTTTACGAGTCCATTATCCGAAGAATCGCACACCATGCACGATGCACAATAAAGGCAGGCAAGAGAGAGGGTTAGCACAAAGGCGTTTCTCTGCAGCTTGTGCGTGTATGTGTGTTTTTTGTGTGTTTCTGTACGATTGAAAAAAAGGTTCACATTGACCTCTTTCTGCCCTTGACGATGTCAGCCCTGAGGAAAATGTGAGGTGAATAGAATTCTTAAGATCAGCCACGACACAAACAAACCCAAATGGTCTCACTCTATAATCTAATCCCACGTACACTCCAAATGTACTCACTACCTGATGCAGACGACAAAGTGGTGTGAATTTAGAGAAGAATCAAAGTCGTGTGCTTAAAGGAGGTTATGAAGGGATATTAGTTTACAGGATGTGTGTGTGTGTGCGTGTGCGTGTGCGTGTGCGTGCGTGTGCGTGCGTGCGTGCGTGCGTGCGTGCGTGCGTGCGTGCGTGCCCATTTATGCGTGTATGAACACACTTTGCATGGATGGCAGGAGGTTAATGTACTGTGAATGCACCTTCAGACACTGTCATACTCTCACACCAGAGATGAAATGTGTGCTTTATGGAATTGCTTTGAAAGCCGAGACAACACACTAAGTCAGTGATCTTGATAGCTTTCAGGTGGTCATTTTAGATACAATAATCGCATTTACTTACTTGTCCAGTGCAGAGATCAGGTCTGTCTTCTTCATATATAATGCATATTAGTGCCAACACTTATAATATTTACTGTAAATGCTTCACAATAAAGTAAAGTGAGCTACAGTACACTTGCAGTACAGTTAAAGTTTTCATTGAAATATTAAGCATCTTACCGGAAGCTCTGATTGGCAGATATTCATGGTCAGATTCCACTCACGTTGCAATATGTTGAGCAGGACCACATCCATTAGGTGGTCACGTCTGCACTATGATTGTGAGTCTGCAAACCTCTGATATGTCTCCATTTAAACATGCACAGGATAGGAGTCACATGCTGCAGTCACACTGCATTTACACAAGAGCTAACTCTTAAATCGAAAGGTACAACGTTATCGTTAAGTCTGTACAATAAGAGACAAGGTTAAGCAATTAGACTGTTGTCTGTCTGGAAACAAATATGTAGAACACATGCAGGTATTATCTCTGAATAAGACAGAATGGATGCTGTCAAAAATAGGCAGCGAGGTGAAATGTGTTGCAGTTTGGTCTATCATGGGGCGGGGTAAGACCACGTAGTGGCCAAATATGATAATCTAGCTATACATCGCCTCAGATCACCCTGACAGGAACTTTTCAAATATACTGAGCGAGAAGTGCATCGTAAGGAAAATAAAGCCATGGATTAGGTTTGTCCTGGTCAGCCACAGAGACAGAAATCCAAGCTAATGCCAGCTTGTTTGGCAGGATAATGTGCTATCCCTGGTGAGGCCAGCGGTAGAATCTAAACTATTGATTTTCCTTGACCTCTGAAGGATCCCAGATCAGTATGTTTCAAACCGAGATTGTGCCTGTCCCAAAAGCTCAAGCAGCTGAATACATCAACATGCAGACACACAGACCCACACAAATAACGGACACCTCCTTCAACAGCATAACAAATCAAACCCTGCACTCCATTGGAATCAGGAAGACATGGTGTTCCATCTATAAATCTATAGACACACTCTATATAAACAAAAGGCACTGTCTTACAGGCCCACTCTGAAAAACAACAACTCCAAATAGAAGTAAATTAACTTACAGGGACACATCTTAAAATAAACCGATAAAAACACAGATGTATTTTCTTTTACCAGAGGCTTCATCAGTTGATTGAGTCTTATCTAGACCATAGTTATATAGATCACTTTATCAACCAAAGTGTGCATAGTGTTTATGCCTAGTATTATTTAATTCTATTGTATTTTTTCTTCCTTTATTTAATTAATGTAAACATGCTCGTAGCTGTTTTTTCTATTGATGCTGTTTATATTCCTGTTTTGTTTTTTAGCTGCTGTAACAACTAAATTTCCCCCATTGGGGGATCAATAAAGTTTATCCTTATCCTTTATGTCAGACTAAAGAAACTATCTCTTAAAACGAACAGGGGATTATCACAAACTGTTTACTTGTATCACAACCGTTCGTCTTCTCATTAGTGTCCAGGGGAAAAGGATTATTTCTACAATTCACTTTTTTATTTATGCAGAAAATATTCCCTCAGCAAGGAGAGCTCTTTAGTTTGGTCTCAAATTGGCATTGATAGAAAAAAGACACAAGAAGCATGTATAAATGTTTACCCTTGAATTTGTGTGGAGATTATCTTCCAAGGCCTTACTCAAGGCTGTGTTTTTACTGACACATTTGAAACGCATACACAGACACATGCACTCGCACACACACACACACGCACACACACACACACACACACACACACACACACACACACACACACACACACACACACACACACACACACACACTTCCTTTTTTTTTTTTCCAATTATGCAGAAACCTAATTGCTGTCTGCATTTTAGCCAATGGCATTTTTTCTAAAGTGTAGGAAATGAAACATTTCCGCATTCCTATGTGTGTGATGTTGGTGGAAAGTGGGGTACAACATATAATTAAATAAGAAATGGCCTAGTGTAGTTGTGAGGTTCAGGTAACAAAGGTACCAAAAGTCATCCCTGACTTTTTCTTTACATGACGACGACAACCATTTTTAAACAGCCTTAGCAAGATTCAACATCCTTCATTGAAATCAAACCGGGGACCTTGGTTGGTTGTCTCTGACTCAATCCATGATGTCAAAGATCACAATTTAATGAAAGGCAATATTAATACCAAAACATTTTATGTGAATAAATATATTTGACCATTAAAATTAATGAAATAATTTCAGCTTCTGTCGCAAACTTCCATGACGTGTTGAGCCCGGCAACCCAAGTGAACGAAATGTGACCTGTCACCTCTTTGCAACTTAACTGTCAACGGTTTCACTGACTCTGACTCCTTAATGTGGACAATGTCTCCTGGTGTTTGTGCTGTTACTCACTTCATGTGACACCGACCTGGACAAAGCAGTGATTGGCATGAAAAGAGATTTGTCAAAGAAACAGTCAACTTTGTCGATAACGGTCTGGTCTGCTTTCGTAGGTCACACTGACGCATCAGTGTTCAATTTCCTCTGTGTCACATTTTTAGTTTTATTATTATGTATTGCCATTAAACATGCACTGTGTGGAAATATAAAAACAAATGTGGATAAATTAAAAATTAAATAAACGGCTAAAGGTCTGTAGTTGCTTCTATTTTATCCTTCGAGTTCCATTTTGTGTTTTCGCATTTCTTTGGAAGCTTGTACAGTCTTACTTTCAATGACAGATAAAAACACAGTGAAAAACATGTAAACCCACACGAGACACATGAGACATATAGAGAGGCCACCTGCAGAGGTACATCTCTTGCACTGACATCAGGTTTTCAGCTGCACACAGCTGCATGCTGGTGCACTGTGCACACACACACACAAACATTCATCCGTCTTGCACACATGCACACAAACCCACACTTGAGTGGGCATTGATTATATTAGCCAGGGGGTTTGAAGAGCATGTCTCAGACACAGGGTTAACTAATAAACTGTCAACTGATGGTTTCCACGCACATGCACACGAATGCACAAGCCCTGACACTCACACACACTTGGCACTATAATGGCATTGATCGTGAGTAGTCGGGGGGTTTTGAGACTGCGTCAGAGAGCCCTCTTTATGCTCTGAGCTCCTCAGACAATCTCTTGACTACTGGTGGTCCTTTAAAAGAGGAAATGGTTCTGAATAGGGCTGCTTGCTTAAATAAAAGTTACATAAAGAGAACACTGAGGGTAGAGTGTAGATCACAAGATGCTGGGATCTGGATGCTCTGGGTAGAGTAGTCGTTTTTCTCAGAGGAAAAATAAAGGATGTATCAAGGAGTACATTTAATATGCATTCCATGTGCCTGTTTAATTTATTAATGCAAAGAGGTAACTTTAAATTCTCATCAGTGGTGTAAATGAAGCTTCTAAAACGGACGTACTTTTCTTTTGTGAAACAACGTATCTATCAAATAAACAGGAAAATAATTGTGTTAAGTTCATGGCCTCTCCTTGGAGCACCATCATATTTTGTTTCTGTCCTTATTTCCTCTCTATTTCGTCTTCTCAGCACTTTATTACCATCTCCCTCCTAATCCTCCCCCACCTCCCTTCCCTTCATGGCATTGTGCCTCACCCCTCCTAATGGATATTGACTAAAGAAAGATAGAAGAGAGGAATTGTAGACTCATGCACACAGACGCACTCAAGGCTGTGTTATTTTTTTTTGTTACATTTTACTCAGAAGACAGCCGGTGCAATGGTGATACCTTCTAATGGATGTTAATCTATCATCGCCATGTGACTCTATGTCTTGGATCTCAAAGTCATCATTCAGCCATGACTTTATGTGATCAAGTAAGACTACTATAGATGATGTTTATAAAGAGCAAACAGTGTTTTTTCAAACAGTAAATTGGATGAAAGGAGTGTAAAGACACGTGTTGTATGTTTGCCACAGCGTATAAACTGCAGCATTAGCATCGTTGGACACTATGCAGGAAATGCAGAAGACTTCACATCAGCCTTTTAGGATAGTAAAGAAAGTCAGCACTGCCAATAATTAGAAATACATATCCTAAACCCTGGTAAAAGCATTTTTCTTCTTATTGAAAACTCAGGATGAAACAGATAAGGACATGTCATCACTGATAAGACGCAATCTTCCAAGCGGTCTTAGTTTCTGCTGGTGAACAGTTGAGGGTAGAACCGTGGAGTTTTCAAGCTGAAAAAGTATCAGCATGGTTTCAAAAAAGTCTGAGCTTCAGGGTCTCTTAATTGTCAGAGAAAGCTAGACGCTAGGCCTAAACGAAGACACAAAAAGGAAAATATAAAAGTGTTAACCTCAGGCGTCCATTTGTTATTCTGGTCTACGATTTGTCACCCTTTTTTACATCACAGATAACAGTGGATATATGGAACTGCACTGGAAGGCACACTGTAGTTAACATCTTGTTACTGTAGTGTTTTTTTTTCTCTCTCAAAATAACAGTGATAACGGTTTGAATTTTTGGTTTATTGACAACTTTTAGATTTGCAGACATTTGTGTTCAAACATTGAAAACAACAAGCGTGTTTGATGCTACAGCACACACTTCTTCAGCAGCTACTTGGTCATAACTTGATGATGACGATGGTTTTATTTGATAACAACGATTTTAAGATGTTTTTTTATGAACTCTCAAGAACAGCCGTCGATGTTGTACTTTGCCTCTGTGCACTGCCTGTCAGCGCCTGTGTTCGATCAGACTTCTGCTAAATGAATTGTAGAATTGTAGGGCAGAGTGCCT
This sequence comes from Tautogolabrus adspersus, assembly GCA_020745685.1. Classification (NCBI taxonomy): domain Eukaryota; kingdom Metazoa; phylum Chordata; class Actinopteri; order Labriformes; family Labridae; genus Tautogolabrus; species Tautogolabrus adspersus. The sequence continues at coordinate 15,514,289 of CM036545.1, forward strand.
GGTGTATCTTTTTTATCGTGCAACCAAACTTACTTGTCTTTTGTTTATTACAGAAGAATCTGGTCCTCAGAAACCTCAAAACCTTAAATTATATTGTTCTGTTGTTTCCTTGAAAAATGAACAATGATCCCCTGTAGAGATAATGACCAGCAATGACCATTGTCGTGTTTTGTAAATGATTTCTTGATTAATAATGACATGCAGGCTAACTTTCAAGACAAACACAATATGTGTCCTGTGGCTGCGTCAGTGTTACAGACTTTTAATGAGAAGCAGCAGCTGTGACATTTGAAGTTTGCAGAAGCAGTTCTTGAATACATCTCCTTACAGGAAGTTTATCAGTTTGAAGGTCGTTCAATAGCATTAAATGACACTGGGTTGCATGCATTCATCATTTTCCTGCGAATCCCTATAAAGCATAGAAAGACTGAGTCCAGCATAGGAATAGCAGAACCCACCATTGTCGATTAGTACTGCTATGCAGATAAATTATTATTCATCATAAATACATTGAATAGCTAGTGCAGAAAATGTAAACCATAATAAAGATTACTAATGAGGTTTACTTTAGGAGAATCCAAAGTAATGGAACATTGAGCTGAGTCCAGACATTATAAGAAGTATTCTATGGCAGGTTAAACTATTCCTTACACTCTGAATGGGTTATTTAGTGGCTTTACATAAAAGTATTCCATAAGCATATAGAGCACTGAACTGTTGTCTGAGTAAAAGTGTTAAGGTGTGTATGGGGGCAAATGTTAATAGTCATATCATGTGTTAGATACTGTTTGCTTATGTTAGTTTTTCTTTAGATGTTATTTAACCTTTGAGGCTTTAAGTGGCGGTCCATTCAACTTCCTCAGCTCACAGTTCAATTAATAGACTTCCAGACAATGTCCTTAATCATGTGAGTTCCAAAGACAAATTCACAGCGACCCAAACAAGCTCTCTCACATTCATTCCTCTTCACACACCGGCACTTGACCAGAGAGTGTTTTGTACCTGCAGGGCCACTGTGCCCACTAACTGCGTCCAACCTTGAACGGGCAGGTGCAGATGGACAGTTGCTACCCAGGAGAGGTGTTGCCATGCCTAGAATTATAAAAAGCTGCCTGTCTCCCACAGTTAACTCAACTGTCTGAATAAAAGTGTGTCCTCTCCAGCTTGGAAATAACATCATTATCACTTTTCAGCAGAGTCTTCCCTTCCTGTTTCTCAGAGGTGTGGAGTTTTTTGTTTTTTTTTGCGTGTAAGAGGAACTTTCTTAATCTCCTGTCACGATGGATGGGTTTTACATTTTCCCTCACAGGGTCTCCTTTCAAATTTCAACTTCCCATTTCAGCTTTTTATAAAGTATAAAAAGGCCGAGGATATTTTGTAAACTCATTGCACATTTGATGAAATAAATAGTCTGCAGAACTCTGTGAAAGCATTAAGGCTACATGTCATTCATTTTAAGACCTGAGCTTTTCTAAACCTGTTGCTTTGAAAACTCAACATCATAGGAAATTCCTCCAGACTCAAAAAAAACAGGGCTCCTCCAGGTTTGCAAAGAGAGCAAGGCATTGATGTTTTGACAGAGGTGAACAAAAGTCCAACATGGTTCTATGGGAGTTCTATGATACACCTGAACTACCACAGAATTACCTTTATAAGTATTCAAATATTGTGCAGTAAATTAGTTTATTTTCAATCACAACATTATTGCATTGCAAGTTCTGCAATCGCACCACTTTCAAGAACTTTTTCCCTGAAAACCATTTTTATCGAACTATTGGAATGAATTGCCTTTTTAATCATACTTGGAGTTAAACAAGTGTGCACACAAAGCAGAATACTCACTTGTTTGATGCAGATCTATTACTCAAATTGAACAGGGACTAGTCAGTCAAATGGAATATAGTACAAAGGAGTAGTCATTGAAAACCTTAATGAAGTCAAACCCAACAGAACATGAAAAAAATGAAATTCATAAAGCCATACTTTTCATGCCGGAGATTAATTCATAAAGCCACAACATTAGCAGATCGACGTAGCACTGTCCCAAACTGACAGACAAGCATTCAAACTTGTTCAACAGCTACGCTCATCACATTTGGCCAAGGCCACCAAGCATTCAGTGAACCCAACAATGGCTGTCTCCCACTACAGATGTTATTATCATTTCAGTTGATTAGACTTTTACAACTGGATGACTGGCTAATTTCCACTTGTACCATCTATCATCTACGCCCATTCATATAGGAGAGGCTGATGTCCTCAGATTAACTCACACATAACTAGGCAAATGTTTTTTTTTTACTAATGAGCATGGAAAAGTAAATGTCACCAAAGATATCAGACAACAAATTAAACTCAGAGACAGTTAATAATCTGACAGCATAGATTGACTGACCTGTAAACTAGTGTGTCATCCCCAGAGCTGTTGTACTGGACCTGGAACATTCTGACTCCAGATGTAGGAGTCTGACTGCTCCATCTTATGAGTGCAGAGTTTCCTGTCAGTTCCACCAATGAAACCCTCCGGTCTCCGCCTCTGGTTTCATTGTTAGGCAGTGCAACCTTAGAGGAAGTTAAGATGTCAGATGGGGCAGGTTCAGAGGATGGGTCTCGACTACGGCTTGTGCTGTTAGCCAGATGGGGCATCGCCGTGACAACTAGCTCCACCCTTCCTGTTGATTCGCCCGCTGCGTTGGAGGCAATGCAGGTGAAGTTTCCTGAATCCTTCAACGAAGTTACATTGATCTCCAGGCTTCCATTGGGGAAAACCAATGTTCTGAAACAAATCAAGATATAAATAATAGTTCATAAATAAACTAAAATTCAAATGCAACAACAAAGTAAGAAACATACAGGGTGCTTTACATAAGTTTAGGCAGATCTTCTTTTTCGTCTTTAATTATTTTCCCTCTAATCTTTAATTTTTAATGTTCCCCCTCAAAGTCAAATCTGTTGGCTCCTAGCCACTGAGCTGAGATCCAATTTTAGTTCTGACGAGAGCAGGCTGAGACTTGGGTTGGCAGTCAGAAATGTATTTCAAATGGGCCAGCACCTCTCACACACCATCTAGTTTAATGAATTAAGACATATTGTCTTCTGTGAACAAAATGTTGATTTTAAATTTGACTCCAATCTAGTTCACACCACGGTTACGTAAGCGCTCCTTCTCTGTCACCCACACAGGAGCTAATCACTAATCAGTGTACTCCTTATTTGCCCATTTAGTAACACCTGTGCATAGCTGCCTGCAGCACTTGATGCTAATGCCAACTTCCAGCCCAAGCATCCATCCAGACACTCTGTCCAAAATCAATGCAATCACTGCCAGGCTGAGGGGCTATGTTGCTGTTGTGGGCTTCATCCACATTAGCAGAGGAAAACCAAAGCTGTAACCGCCAAATATACAAAAGTTCTTCACAAACTTAGCAGCATTTTCTGAACACAGAACGAGAAATGCCAATTCAATAAGATGAGGAATTAAAGGGCTGTGGAATTATCTTTCAACATACTATAAAATATTTTTAAACTGATGGTGTTTTGGAGTAAGCCAATCGGGTTACCAGAAGGAAATGTGAGAATGAGGTGGTACCTCTCTGATCTAGAGTTGGCCAACATGAGTCATATACCTATGCCCTCCCCATTGCTATAGCTAATAAGACAAAAGTTGTGAGACACACTGTCTTTTTAACTTGGTGTCACATTGGCACATAGCACTTAGCTGGAGTATAATAATTACACAAGCCCTTTTTTTTTGCAATTGCCAACTGGGTTGTCAGATTTCTGACATAATTTCATGCTGAGTAGGGCTCTCAGTCGTCAAGTTATATGTTTCCTTACTTAATACTATGCCTTTAAATTTCAAGGAATTATACAATCCATTGGTCTAAAATGTTCTGTAATTGATCAAACAAGGCTTTAGGTCTAAAAGAACAATCTTAATACCTTGAGCCATTGGATATAAGTCGCCCCTCGGGGCTGATCCAGTGGACTTCTGGCTCTGGGTCACCGTTCGCTTTGCACTTAAGGCTTGCAGGCTGGCCTTCCATAGCTACAGTATGAGGTGACTTGCGGGTTAGAACTGGTGGGTCACAGATAAACTCCTAGAAGGTAAAAAAAAAATGAAAATAGTTACACTTCAAACACATTCTTTTAAAGTCACAATATGTTTCTTGAATGTACTATTGAAATCTAAGGTCTGTATTATTGAGTTAACGAGATCACTACTTATTTTCTTTCCTTTATTCAAAAGCATGTCATTTCAGTTTGAGAGCATTGAAACCTGTAGTGTACCAAAACAGGAAACTCTTTAATGTGAATGGGGCATGATAACAATGAGACAGGGACCAATTTGTCGGTCAACACCACACCTGGCATTCAGTATGTTGGGGCATTTTGACAGAGTTGTTGAACAGGACATGGCAGATCTCTGCCTTCATAAGAGCACAAAGCAGCATGAGCTGTTAACTGTTATGTTAATACCAGCAGATGAGGACACACAAAGGCCTCCCTCCTCCTACACCAGCTTCACCTCTGGGAGATTCCTGCTCAAACCCTGCATGGCCCTACAGAGCACTGAATAATGTCCAATACAAACAACAAGCGTAGGCATTGCTGCAGTGGAAATACTTAATTTGCGCATCATGATATTTCACATAGTGGCCTCTGCATATTGGGTACATGTGCAAGTGGAGGGAGAGAAGCTACAGTACACAAGCCCATCTCAGTCATGTCTATTTAAGAATATTTGCTCAAATGTAATGTGTAAAAAGGCCATGCCTGCCTGCCTGCCAACACATTACACTTTAAAAGGGAGTAAGAGATGACACTTATTGGTTTGATTGTTGCTATGTCCAAAACACAACTAATGCAGACACTTTGTACCTTGCACTTTACTTTTCACCAAGATTGTGTAGCTTTTAACCAGCAAAAAGAAGTTGGACACACCTTGCATCATGTGCTTTGAACCATATGTGTATCGTTTTTATCCAAGAAATATACAGGGCTAGCAATTTCCATAGCAAGCACTGACTATTTAAGAGCAGGTTGGGTTTGGAGGGTAAGCCTTATAAAATGTTAGTGTGAAATCATAAAGTCAACTCTCAAAATGATAGACCATTGCCCTTGCAATAAGATTGGAAAGAAATCCCACAATAATTCTTTGTCATAGCAAATGTTAAAAAATTCAAATGTAACCTCTTCAGGTATTGTCCAGAAGTATTTGGCACTGAGGTCGGGGGGGAGAGGCGCATGTCTCAAGGTCATCTTCTCTTGTCAGTCTTCTTAGCCACAGAAGTTCACAGTTACAGTGAAGAGGGTTGCCACCAAAACTCAACACAAGGGAGGTGAGGGGAGAGCCTCTGGACTTGGCATAGACTGGGATTCTCAGGAACAACGGGTCCGGGGGAATTTTCTTTAGCTTGTTGGATGTCATGTCTAGCCTGTGAAAGTGGGGGTAGATAGAAGTGGAAGGATGGGCAAGAGGAGAGAGGGAGAAAGAGACAGGCATGTATCATCATTAGATCAACAGAGTTCTTTACAGTAAGTCTGTATGAAATTAGGACATGGATCTGTCTTGACACACATCATCTGCTCATTCCATGTTCCTTTCCTCTGTTTATCCATTTACCTTGCCAGTTTGTGTAGGTTAGTGAATACCCCTTGGGGAACATTTTCTATGAGGTTGTGATCCATATTTAGGGTATTAACATTGGTTAGGCGCCCGATCGTTTCCCAGGGCACCTCTGCAAGGTTGTTGTAGCTAAGGTCGAGATCCTCCAGTGTGGACAGGAAATCATCAAAGGCATGGGGAGCTATGGCGTGGAGCTGGTTGTTGGCCAGGATCAGGTGACGAAGGTTCGTCAAGCCTTTGAAATGGTCATCCTAATTGATACAAAAGTTAAAATGCAAATATCAGCATCACACAGATATCTTTCCCATAAGGTTATATATAGGCTACCTTACAGTGTAGCTCTGTTGTTCATTTCTTTATATCCATTTATCCCCTGTCTAAACTGAGTTATGTTGCTCTGAGAATCCTTCATCTCTTTATCAGTCCAATGCCCCGTTTGACTTTTCAATGCAATTTACCATCATTAATCCATCCAGACATTCCTCCATCAGTCTTACCTTGATCACAGTTATTCTGTTAGAGTCTAAGTGCAGGGCTCTGAGTCGCCGCAGGTCACTGAAAGCTGAAGGGAGAATCTGACTAATGGTGTTTCTGGACAGTGTCAGATGTAGCAGGCTGGTCATGTTGGCAAAGTCCTTTCTTCGGACAGCTGAAAGTGAATGGATTTAACAAGGTTAATTGTATGAAGAAATCTTAATCTTAAATTGCTAGAATATTAAATTGGTACAATACTGTGGAAACATATGAGTCTGGAGATGAATATGCAGTTTATTAGATTCTATGCACACATTTGTAATGTGGTGTAGCTCCTTTTAATAATATCCTCCTTTGTTTTACATGCATGAACAAGGCCCACCTAATTACTCATGATGCACCTATACACCTTTTAATCCTCGGAAAGCGATCCAATACCTTGGCTTTGCCAATGTTCATGTTATACTGATAACTATACTGATCCGATACCAGTGTTAAATTAACCATCTGGATACATCACTATGAGGATGAGACTGGGAATAATGAATATATAATGCAGCATCTGGATTTCCCCACTTTGTAAAACAAAATGAAAAATACATTCATAATCATAATCTGCCCCACAATCATCCCCCACCCTTTGCTGTGACAGTGAACCCTCCTTGACTATTGAGCTGCATTGTATGTGCAAACTGCTTAGCCTTTGATGTTAGCGACCTCCATGCTATGTTGGCTCCGCCTAGCACAGGCCTTCCAGCGCACTAATGACCGTGATGTAGTACATGACAGTGCTTGCCGTAAACACATAACATAGAACTGAAGTGAAAACATGGACCTCATGGGTCAACCCATTGTCAATGATACCCGATCGAGCTATTTGAGTCAGAATCGAACATATCCAATAGCAGGATTGTATCGGTGCATCCCTACTATTTACCATCTAGCTTCCTCTGCTTCCTCTGCTCCAAAACAGCCTGGAACTAATGCGTACTTATTTAAAATGTGCTTTTTAGCAACACTCACTAAGGACCTGCTTTGACAGCCTGGTTTCCTACAAAATAAGATACGGAATATTCCGTTTTTTTTTACATTTGTAGTGCTGATATTGAAAAGGACAAAACAGTGTTACTTAAATGATTGCATTTGCGTGATATTGCTCATGGTCTTACTTTCTATCTTTCTGGACCATATGAAAGCAGTCTCTTACTCAGGAGCTGTGTCTTTTGTTTTGGCGGACTGAAGGATAGAATTTCTTTCATGTCAAGCCTGGGAAGATTATTTAGCTGCCTTGGTGAGAGCTAATGGGAATCCAGATTATAATAGAAAGGATGAAGCAACACTTCAGTTCTTAAAAAATAAGTACATTTCACACAAAGTATCCAAGAGAAGTGAAGATGATGAGTCATAAATAATATTTTGTAGACTGAAGTACAAACCCCCAAAATATATTTAAAAAAAATGAGACTAGGAAATATTACAAGCATCATGCAGAGACAAACCAAAACGAAACGTGACTGAGGGAAACATTTATTTTCTGTTGTATATAAGCTGGTTATAAAACCTATAGCATGTTGCTTTATATACACTAAGGCCATTACACGCATCGCACAGGCAATAACACAGGACCACACCCACCCACTGCACCATTGCTTCTCCCTGTTACCCTCTGGTCGACGATACAGGTCCATCAGATACAACAGAGTACGTTTTAAAAACAGTTTAATCCCCACATCCATCAATACTCTGAACAATATGTAAGCATGGTCTGAAATAGACATCTGTACTTTGCCAAAACAATGACTGTAGTGTGTTATATGTGTGAGTGTGTGCTATGGTGTCTCCCTGCCTGTACAGCTGTGAAAATGAATTTCCCCACGGGGACAATAAAGTAACTAACTAACTAACTACATCTGAATCGCTCTACTTAATGCATCCAGTGTGCCCTTCAAATTCCAGTAGTATTAAACCTGTGAAATCATTGGTTGCACATCTGCTATAAAAATGGAACTATTCACTTGCCAATGCTTCTGCTGATTCATTTTATTAACCGTACATTTAACCCGGTATTCATCTGTAGATGGTGACAGTATCTCTGACAATAGTTAATTAGGATGGTGTGACAAAATCATAAAACCTGTCCCCAGGTACTGCCTTTAATTACAATGAAATAAAACATTATAAAAAACTGGCAGGTATGTCACCTGTTATGAAGTTCTCCTGAAGCCGTAGCTCCACGGTGCGTCGGTCAATGGCAGCAGGAACAAACAGCAAGCCTGTTTTGGAGCAGAGGATAGCAAGCGATGGCGAGAGGCTCTGGCACATACAGCGTTTCGGACACGGCTGCCCCTTGCATGCTGCTGCCAGCAACAGCAAAGAGATCCAAAGCCGTTCCATTATCCTCCACTGGGAACAGGGCAACTGAAAGACAGGATGAAACCAGCAATTAATTGAAGGCGATACAAAGCTTGTGTCACTAAGGAGAAAGCAACAGGCAGAGAGTAGAAAACCAGGGTGCAACGATTGATCTGCAGAGAAACTAGATCAGTCACAGAATAAATAAACTCTTTGAACATATACACTTAAATGGCAATTTAAATGCACCTGGAACAACGTTTTTCTATTTTGTCATTACCTTTAGTGAACAGACGTTTTAAAACATGAACAATCTAAATAATACAGATCAAGAGACAAGTCAATTCAAGCAAATGAAAATACACATTTTCTATTCAGTTTTGTGCTTCACTGTTTTGTTAAACAAACAGACACATATCTTTGTAGCATTGTAAGTTGGATATTCTGCTAACCACACAACACTGAGCTTGTTAATGTCTCTGTAGCTTAGGTCAAGTCCATAATTATTTGTATTGCTCAAAAACACTATTTGCCTCAGGGCTTTATAGCTGACAAACAGCTGGCAGTGAGCTATTATCCTGACTCCAGCCGTGATGCAGGGACATTAAAGGAGTAATGTGAGATCAAATCTCAAACTGTGGTCTTGTATAATGTACCAAACTGCATTCACTGCCTTTTCATGCTGGGCAAAATTGAAAGCAGTAGTTCCTCTCTCTGTTTTTTTTTTAAAACAGAGTGCATCTTTTTCCTTTTTTTTTTTGCCTTTTACAATTTTAAGCAAATATACCCAAGCACTTCAAAACACAACAACTAACCTGTTGTCGTGCAATACTTTTGGTGGTGTACATAAAAGGATGTGATTTTTGCTGAACCACTTCAGATGAATATATTTATTTTCAATTTCTGCAACTTGGTACAGTACTAGTATATCATTTAAGAAAAGTGGAAGATGAGTTTGAGGAACAGATATTGAACTTCTCAAAGCTTTACCAAAATCTAAAATGCAGTATGACAATGGGGTATAATACATGATGAGCTGGCATATAACAGAGGCACACATGGGTGCAGTTCCTCACTGATGCCTTTTTTTATATTTAGGGGAGATGCAATGTAGGCGTGGAGTGTTAATGGCCAATTCAATGGTAAGTGCAGTTTTGGTGTAAAGTCTGCAAGAATTGCGAAGGAATCCTGTTTTAATTCAGATTATGGAGATATTTCCAGGAAACCTAATAGATTTGTATTCTCTGCCTTGCTTGTATCTCTTATCTATCTTTGTTTGTATACTGAAGGCTTTTTAAAGGTCATAAAAGTTGCAGCTTTGTGGTTTGTATGTAGCCTGAAATGTGACGACTCCCTTTATCTCACCAAACACAAAGAGCTCTGAGTATTCTAGAGCAGTTGTTTAGTATGTGTCGTGCAAATGAGCAGGAGTGCTGGGCATGGGGACACTTCTCACTCAGGAGACATACACTATTTAACACCATTTCATCAAAAACTGTCAGGTAAAATATTTCTTTCAAATTTACATCGCTTCACACCCAACTTTCCTCGCTTCGCACCTTTTTTTCAAATTAAACATGTCATCCCAACAGAATTGACAAAAAGCAGCGACTTGAGCGTCATGTTTACGGTTGTAATAGATGTTGATCGCTGTCTGAGATATGAAGTGGTAGAACAGACTAAAGGATAACTTTAGAGACAAAATTTCATCTAAAAAAATGTTGAAGAAGCCAGCTATATGTTATTAAATCTTGTATTTGATTTGACTGTTTGATTTTACTATGTCGCCTTGATTTAACTAGAGTAGCTATCGAGGGCATGTCATGGGTGTGTGCTGCAGTAACTTAAATGGGGTTTTTCTTTTCCTTCTCTAAAATTTCTAGGAAGCACAAAAAGCAGCTTTGAGTTGACACTTGCAAAAAGATGTTGTACATTAGGTCAATGAATTTGCCTAGACAACATGAATTAATCACAAATACCAATTCAAATGGTCAACTTCTCTTTGTGGACTGACTTGTCTTTTTTTGCATATGTTGTCATATATGAACTAACTGTATCGTAGTTCAACCAGGAGGCTAAATATGAAACCATCTCCCAGTCTTTTGTACATCCCAGACACGACTAGAAACCCACGGTGTAATGCATGTGTGTGCCAGTGGGCAGCAGTATATTAGCCTCCTGAGTTTGACCACCAGGCCAATCAATAGCATTGACCTTGTATTCAATAGAAGCCCCGAACGAACAGTTCTTCTCCACTCTGCTGCTCCCTTGATATTCCCAGAACATTTTATCAAAGCACGGGAATATACCACGGCATCACACGATAAAAATACCCAGTGTTGCTACCCTCTTTATCTTCATTTTCCTGCTTACAATCCAGTAAAGTGAATCTGCAGAGTATATAAATAAACAAACACAAATGGATGCAATCTTATGAGCCAGGTAATAATAGACATGCTGTTATTTGATACTTCATGTTCTCCATCCTCCCACACTGTGGAGCGCAGAGCAGAAACAATGATAAGCTATAACTTACACACACACTTCAGATCTCCTAACAGCCGTTCCATTGTATTACTTCAACACTTTTTTTCTGTCTTTCAACATGCGTCTCTCCATTTTTCTTGATGATTCCCCGAGCTTTACATTCCCATCCAATTTCCCCCATATAACACATTATTCACCTGTTTCTCCGTCATACTCAGGTCTGTCTCTATTCACTCTATACTCACTCAGTCATACCTATTCTTATACCCATGTGAATACATCACATACAACAGACCTTCCCATATAATATATATTCCAATCTCCTTGACACTCCATCCATGCCCTCTTAACTTTGCTATTTTTTTATTGAGTCCACAGCTGTCCATCATCCTCTGTTACTAACGGATTGTCTTTCATCCCAAGTCATTTTTCTCAATTTCTGTCCTTCAACCCTCATTTGGCTGTTGGTACTGTCTTCCGACCTACCTCTCCGCCATTCTTCCCTTTGTCCCCTTCTTAAAATCCTTATTTATGTATCTCTTCTCCTAACGAGAATCTAATTCTGATCGCTAATCTCCCCCAAACAACCTTGCTATTTTCATTTCCATGCTGTTCTCATTAACATCCATCTTGCACCCCCTTCCCTTTATTCATATTTGTTATTTCTCAAGCTCTCAGTGCTTACTTTGTGTTTTACCCTTCATCATCTATCCATCACCCCGTCTCACTCATTTTATGAGGGCTGTATTGTCAATAATCTCTAATGTGTTTGCGTGGCAGCAATTGGTACTAAGGTGATTTTAAACACATACATCCTTCACTTGGACCACCCACTCATCCCGTTTTCCAGTGTACAGCCTGCATTTACAGCATAATAGCTGTCCTATTGAACACATTTAGGCAAACCTGACTTGGTTCTCCCACACATCCAGACTGTGTGTTTGTGAGGCTATTCAATTATGGACATTTAGGTATTTTGAGTAATTCAGTGTGGATGATGGCAATCAGTCACCCACTATTACTCACTGGCATGCTTGTTAAACTAAGGATAGCTAATAAAACAACAACAACAACAACAACAACAGGTCCACGCTGTCTGCCCTTTGTACCAGTCAAATTGGGCCATTGTGGTTGTTGGCAATAATTTCAAAGTCAATCCTATGATCTGTAAAAAGCTTGGCAGTTCTGTCCTAGCTCAATGTAGCTCCCCCAGTGTGGTCCAGCCACTGTAGTGACCGGTCGTCTTATACAGTCAGAATACTGTAGGACTGAAGAAATACGAGTTGAAATAGCTAAATCATTTGGCAGGCTTTCTGCCTCAATTTCAGGAATAACTGCACAAGGACAGATGATATGAATGTGAAGTAACAAAAATGGTACAAAAATGAGAACATCTCAATCAATAATCAATGATATTATATGGGTAGTTATTCAACCAACCAAGTTCACAGTTTAAGCTACATTCTTGAACAGGACTTTCCATTTCGTAGCATGAGTATTGACTTAAGTGAAAGCCAAATTGGTCTTAGTTCGCCTCCACTGCAATGTGCTTTTTACTTGTCTTTGACTTAACTTTGATGGTCCTAATGCCAGCCCATGATAGGCTTATCCATCAGTTTGTTTTTGGTTTGTTAATAAACCTATATGTCATATAAAAGGCTACATGAAAAAGGGGCTGTCTGCTTCATATGTGGGTGACATACAGTATGGGCAAAGTTATGTGGGTCACATTGGTCAAAATTAGAACTCCCACAGTGCTAAACACAATTCTGCCTGAAGCACACTCCTACCTCTGGCCACCATAAAACAAACGTTGTCTTTGTAAGGCCAAAGTCGTGGGGCACAACATATCTTGGTGGCCAAACATTCTGCCAAAAAAGAAACCAACTCAGTACCCATTTTTGGCAAACACTACTGGGGTCTTCAAGGAACCCACTGGCAAAGCAAGTAACAGCTCATACATCAGGAAAAAAACATTTAACCTATTTTGTATCATCCAGGGAAACCTCCCACTTCTGATTCCACTTTCTAGTGTGGGTTGTGTAGTGCTAAGACGGGTGGCACCAGTTTTGGCCAGTGGGTAAGCAGGCTGAGCCACTTTTAGTATACCTTGAGTTTCAACAACATTGAGTTTTCAGCACTTAACTACATTAAAGCATGCTGACTGATGCATGAAATACCATATCATTCCAAGCCAACACAAACTTAACTGCAGCTTTGACATCTAAGACTATCTGATTTTAGAATGATGCATTAAGAAAACTTTGACTGAAAGAAAACAAAGAAAAACAAGTAACTAAGTCTTGACAAAGCTGCTAGTTTGCAGAACTCTGAAAAAAAGAGCTGACACATCAGTTTTAACCATTTAAAAGAAATGTCATCTATCTGTATTCTATTTAGAGACTCATTGTGCTAAATTGAAATTTAAATATGTCATTCATGTCTGAGGGTCAGGTGTAACAGACAGCATACACCGTCGTATTGCAGTAATTACACAGGGATGCTCTGCATTGACATTGATTGTCTACAAGTGATTGTAAAAGCTTTCAGAAAAGCATTGAAGACGTTTCCAGCAATGACAAATGTTTATGTCTCTGTGATTATCTTGAATAGTAAGGCACAAACACACACTGACAGTCTTTTTGTATTGCTTGACAGTTTTGATCTCTGCTTTGCATTTATGAATCAATCAGCTTCTCCCCGGCAGTTTATTTGCAATGTGTTTATGGCAGATATTGTTGCAGACATGAAAGCTTTATTGCTATATGTGCTCGGGTTTCGTTGCACTATTTCAAAGAGAATGGTCATTAGTTTTTTGGAAAGAAAAGGCGAGAGATACAAAAGTGACTTGAAACACAGTTATAGGTGATTTTGCTTTGGAGGAAAGTAGCACAGTAGCACCATTTAAAGTCTTTTCACCTCCATAAATACTGTAGAGTTCTGTAGGAACCAGTATTCAGCCAACTCTCCAAAGACAACCCACAACTCCATTTTCACAGGGAAAAATATCCTTCACAGGTCATATCGACTCTACCTGTGAAGATTAAAGACAGCCCCTTGAGCTCCTTACTCTATTTATCTTCACTACTTCACACCCAATCAATGCACCCAAGAAGGTGTCTTTGCTAATGTGTTTATTGTAAATACAGCAAACTGCAATGCTTCAGTGTTTACCCTGTTTGAAGAACCACTGGGCTTGAGTCACCTTCGGATCAGAGCAGAATATTCTCTGATAAATACTATGCTCTCCAGCCAAAAAGAACAAGATGTGATCAAACAGCCCTAAAGCCAGGTACTGTTCCTTTATTTAGTTGCATACATAATGACTTTGAAAAAGAAAAAAGACAGCAACAGTGTCTACAGGGTTCACATTAAAGAATGTTAGATAAAAAGCAACATTTGAGAAGTTTTAAGATACAATTAGATAAGCAGATATCAGAAGAAAGGAACTTCAAAACAAAAAGCTAGAGCCCCTTCTGAGAAATACGCAACACACACACACACACACACACACACACACACACACACACACACACACACACACACACACAGTAAATAGGCTTATAAGAGGAATGGAGGTAGAAGAAGAATGAAAGACTAAAGAGAAATGATCACAGAAAACTGCAAAAGTCGGAAGACTGAAAGGGGAAATAATACAGGAGGTAGTAGCAGTAAATGAGAAAGAAATATTCAGGGAGTTAGAAGATAATGAGGTGAAAAGTAGGAGGATAATTATTATGGTTTAAAGACACAGGGAAATACTCAGGGTGGAGGCTTAGTTTTATATTTCTTAAGCTGCTCCCCACAGTTCACCTCAGTGAGTCTAGACAGGCGGAAAAAAAAAAAAAAAACATTTTCCAGGAACAGCGATCTCCTGTGGGAGACATTCTTGGTCATCTGGTGGTATGACCCACATGATCTGCCAATACCGCAGACTGATGGGATTATGAGAATAATTTTTCAAATCATATCCAAAGTTCCAGAAATGAGTTCAGCTCCCCCCCCCCCCCCAGTTTGCTATCCCTGGTTTAACAAGGCATGATTGTGATCTATGAGTGAGCAAATGGCATCTCGTTTTCTGCCTTGATCGCCCATTGAAGGATACCTTTAGAATCAAGGCCCCGTATTTCCTCTGTGCAAATCCAGGCTATGTGATGTTATGAATTTTAAAAGCATCTAATTTACTTTACAGGCCCCTGGTGATAATTTGTACTCTTTCTGGCAACCTTTGATCTCACATTCAGGAAGACTTGCCCCCCTGCTGAGTTGGCACTCTCTTAACATAAATTATATCCTACTCTATGTATTACCATAATGTCCATGCATGATGTGAAGACAACAACATGTATATTATCCTATAATTTCAATACCCTGGAAACAAAAGCACTTTTCTTTTGGATGGTTGGAGTTTTTGCATTACCAACAAACAAAATAACAGATGGCAGTCATAATGAGTGTGTCCAAATGCAACCTTTAACTGGAGATATTTAGCGAAGTTGGCTGTGTCTCTCTGTGAGAAATGGTGGGATTTGCATATGAAGTTGGATCAAATTGCAAGGAATACTTGATTTGGAGAGGTGTGATTTTTAGACCAACGCGTTCCTACTGGATGTGGATGCTTTACAACCAGCATCAATTCAGAATAAATTTGACTAAAATCTCTTCAATTCTGCATTCAACACAGAATAAATCAGATGTATAGACCATACATACTGATATATTGCTCTTTTATCGCAAGCCATAGTTGATATATTGTTGCTGTATCACCTTCAGCCTACTTCTGTGTGCAATCATTCATTACATTATAATTGGAAATAATCCACTGATGTGATCTTTGCACTCAGTAGCAGCAATTCATCCATGTCTGCATTTGTGTGTGTGTGTGTGTGTGTGTGTGTGTGTGTGTGTGTACGTATGCGTGTGTGTGTGTGTGTGTGTGTGTGTGTGTGTGTGTGTTCTGGCCCCATACTTACGCCGTGTCCAGCCTGCTTTCCCAGAGTACACTGCACCTCACAATGGAGATGGATTACCCTGTCAGCTTCCTTGCAGAACCACTGTGGAGTGCCTTATGTATATAATTGACTGTATCTGTGTGAAAGCATGAACATGTTCGTAAGAACTTGTGCACATGTGCTCTCCGAGGGCTTGTCATATTTGCACATATGAAACTGTTTTAACACATACAGTATACCCTGGATTTGTGCGCGTGTGTGTACGTGCATCTCTTTCTGCAGTAAGAACACTGGGTTATTAAGTATGGAGTCAGATCAGTCTCAATATTCATGAATGCACACAGAAGGATTCACAAATGTATTTCAATGCACACACAAATAGATATCATTCTATATAAATGTAAAAAAAATCCACAAATAAATGATACATTTGGATCTTGTTACATTTATATACGAACTGTTCTGTCTGCATTTACAAACTGTTTGTCTTGTGTGAACCTCACTGCATTTGTGTGTGGGATTTTTGAGACTCCCCTGCCGTGGTTCGATTCACAAATGCATTTTTTTCAACAGGGAAGTGTCTGTAGCCTATCAGATGTCTCCTTCCTGTTCAGCCAATCACAGTAGTGTAGATTCGAGGGTATGTTTTAATGTGATCACTAAGCGTTACATCTGCGCAGACCTCTAAAGCAGAATCATCGATCTGCTGCGCACACACACAAACATACTGTACAGTACAAATATACACACTCAAAGTTCATTCGAATTAGGTTTCAGTGTGTTAGTGAGTGCACACGTGTGTGTGCTTGTGTGTGTGTGTGTGTGTGTATATATGTACTGTATCCATGTGTTGGGCTTTAAGTGTACACGCCGTGCTGCAGCTTAATCTCGATATTATACTGTGAAAATGGTGACATGGAACAGTTTGTGCTGTCTCATAAACAATATGTTACTTTTAAGTAAACCAAAACCAAACTTGATCTACCTCTGTGTATTCTTGTCTGACTCTCTCAATAATAACACCTCACTATGGCCCACACACTAGATGGAGGGAAAGTAAAATTCATTTAATTAAAAAATTATAACAGTCATTAAAGTAAGTGAGTAGACAGGTGCAGGCCATTACAAAAAAATTGAAAATTGTAACCCAAAGCAGAAAAAAAGGTGCTCGTACAGAATGTAGTTTCATTCGAAAAAACCATTGGTGAAGGCAAAGCTTTTATTGGCTGCATTAAAATTTGGTGGGGGCCTGTAACTTAGCAACAGCCAATGACACACGGATGGTAACAGTGAAGAGGTGGGAAAAATATCTGTGTGTGTGTTGTGTGTCTGTGTTATGGTTGAGGGGGTGTTGTGAGAGTGTGTGTATATGGGGGCTGTGAGAAAGTGCAAGATTGGTTCGGAGAACTCGCAAGTAATGAATGTGGAGTTTTTCCGTCAGAGAGGGTGAACGTGGAGAAGAGAGACTGCACGCATTTGTGGTGCAAAAAAAAGTGCAGTAACACTTTTTAGTCCAAGATACATATTGCATCCACTTGTCCTTTCGAACAAAACAACAACATTAATGTGCTCATTAATGTCCAGCTCAGAGAGATAACTTTTACATCTTTAAATAAAAAAAAACAAAAAAAAAACAGCCTCTAATTGAACCTTTCTACATAATCTGGGGGACCCCTAAAAGAACACCCAGGCTATCTCCAGAGTCCCTCATCCCATGGGTTAAATCATGTTTTGCTGTGTCATGATGCTAAAACTGACATCTGAGGGAATTTTGCAGCAGGCTCTTTAGGGCGCCAACAGAGCATTGCGTAAATCATCGGACTAACTTGTGATATGTGATTTAACTATTTAACCAGTTTTAATGAATGATGCCTTTACTACCCCTTTGGGGAATTTACCTTGCACCCAGAGCATGACACCATAAATGACAAAGGACATCAACTACCATACAAGACGGTGGACCACAATCCAAACTGTGTGCAATCAGGTCATGTCAGCTGACAGTAAAGCAGCGCTCAAGGTCACTCTTATTTTACTCTCCACTTTTTGTGGGTACAACAACAACAACACAAACTTGTGGTACCCTTTTTGTCCTGTGCTTCACCGTTAATTGTGCTATAGGTTAACAGGGAATGACTTCTGACAGAATAATAAGTACAGTACAGTAGATAAAAAAAAAAAAAAAAACGTTTTTCCTTGACCAACAAAGTTGCTGAATGAGGTTCCTCTCTCCAGCCTTCCACCAAATGTTCTGTCATATTTCTAGATCATCAGTACCACGCGTGCTATCTTACACAGTCACTGAGCCAACACATCAACAAGTTTATCCCTGTGACAACTGAGCAAACATCAACATCTATCATTTTTTAATCAAGCTTAAGATGTTTTTCTGCACCACTGGGAACTAACTGTATTTCTGATTTGATTTAAAAACTAGGAAGTACAGTGTAAAACATTGTTTTGCTTGTATAAAGACTAAAAAACACTCCAATTAAGTTTAAATAAGCCTTCCTTTGTGCTCTCATTTACGGAAACAATTGAGCAAAATCTTGGTAAAACGTATGATTCATGAGATGTACTTTGTGAACATTTTCTATTAGAAGTGTTTGTCTTATATTGAAGTGCTCTAACTGGCTCCGACTTTGGCCTGAACATCAACACTGTGGTAGCTCAAAGTACATTTCTCAAGGCCCCCGGGAGAAAAAAAACAAAAATCATGAATAAGCTTCTTTTAACCTTTCTCTCCAACAACTTGTTCTAATTTTCATTTGTCACACACTTGGAGCAGACAACAGGGCAGGGGGGGGGGCACCCTGTGCCAGCAATGATGTGCCCCGCCAAAGTGTCCTCAAACAAGAGAGCCAATCCCTGTTGGCTCCGGCCGTGCTGTTCTGTAGCTGACCCTGACCTTCCTGTGTAGGAGGACAAGAGAGCAGACATTTTCTCTTTGGGGAGCAGTATTATTATAGCCTGGGAGGTGTGCTGCTCCCATTTTGAAATCAATGGATAAAAAAAAAAGTGTGTTAGTTCTGCTTCTTGGCAGAGGAGCAGCTGCCTCAGCTCTAACCTCAGAAACAGGGTGATATATCTTTCAGAGAGCTGACTTCCTTATTCCAACTTGACCTTTTCTAGGACTCATTCCCAATCCTTAGGTAAAACACATCTCTTCACACAAAGGGTGATTTAAGAATGCCATCATAGCTATAACATGTTAGCCAAGAAAAGCTTGTGCAGGCTACATTTTTTTAAGTTTTCTAGACTATAGATAAGATGTCTATGCATGCTGCGTCTTGTATCCGCCACCCTTTTAGATTCTTTGTTCCAAACTATACTTTGATTCATAACTAACGGACTGTCCTCCTCATTGCTATTCACTTTTTGAAATGTGTAGGCTGGCCATCCCTTGGTCTAAGTGGATGTAATCCCACATGTTAATGACATTTTTATGCTGAGCTGAGTAAACTCCCATCATAAATATGGAATGTTCTGAATCAGACCTCTTGCAGCTTCTGGCTAAGTTCCACCAATTGGCTTTGTCACAAGCTTTCAAAGGTTTGCACTGGTCTGGAAAAAATTGATTTTCATCCTTCGCTTGGACTTGGCATAATGCGCAGATATTTAACATTTAAATTGACAGTTTAGTCCCTTTGGAAAAATCCAAGGCCCTCTTAAAAGTCTGTGTAGCTGAGGAATGCAATTGCCATGTTTGATCTGGATATAGTCTTTCTCTTGTGTGCTTTTTGTTCTACTGGTGTGCTGTTTTTACCAGGTCTCCTTCAAATAAGATATCAATCTTAAGGGACTTCCTGGTCAAATAAAGGTAAAATAAACTAGATTCATAAAAGTTCTATTTTGTTTTGTTTTGTTCTTTAAAGCTTTTTATACCTCACAAATTATCTGAGATGGGTTGCACTAGTTTAAAAGTGATTCTGAACCCGGTTTTTAATTACAGCAGAATGGAATTGTTCCTATGACGACTGTTTCAAAATATGAGCTTTTCATTTGAATTGAGGCAGGAAAAGTCATATTTTCTGTCTGCTAATGAATCTCTTTTAATTTTATTTTACCCTCAAAACTACAGCTACAACCACATTGATTGTTTTCCATTGTAGACCCCTGTGAAAAGACAAATTGTGGTATAGTAGTTTAGTAGTAGTGTTTGGCAAAGAATTACGAGGTTTACCGCCACCTGGATTGGGGGAGTGCATACTTCCATGTGTGACTGCCTTTTTCTCCACTCAGACGTATTCATCATATGACTGTATGTATTAAACCATGATGTCAGAATCGTGACAGATCAGGACGAATACACATACAGTTACACCCTTTACTATGAGCCTCCAGCAGTGAGGACGAAGCTAAAGAGGTGCCACCAAATAAGAACTAATTTACACTCCGCAGAAGCAAAGCAAACATAAGACAAGTGGCTTAGAAAAGTTAGTAATTTCACAGCCCAATGCACACTTTGTTGGCCGTCTTTTTACAGAAGAATTTGAGGAAAGACTTGGTGTGTGTAGTCCGCCAGAAATACAAGGATTTTGGCAAGCTATGTAAATTAGCAGCATTCAGTAGATCATTTAGTTTTTTGTGACAAGGTCACGCAAGATAGCCTCTGCGGAGTTGTAATTACCACTGACTTAGTCTGAAAAATGAAAATTGAAGGCGACCTGGGGCCAGCTGTAAGGTCAGAAAAACAAAATTATACTGCAAGTGTTGTTACTGCATCGCTGCTCTTTCCCAGTTTATTATTTTTGTATTTTTTCTTTCTCCCTATTATTGAAGGGTTTTTCACGGTAGTGCCATTTGGGGCTCTCTCGCAAACTTTCCCTTTCCCTTGACTGGCTCTCTCAGTTTTTAAGGCATTTAGAGCTCTTAGAAATTCCTGTAATATTCCAGTAAATTGATTTGAATTCAACCAATCTTGATTTTTGATGCTACAGTGATCTTCTTGCTTTTAGTGTAAGCAATATTTGATTGCACAAACTCATATAAAGACATTGTTTTGCCCCCTTCTTTTTTTGCAAGCCGCATCAGTAAAATCTCTGTCAAGGCTGCACTGTCAATACACCAAACCACAAGCAGTAGCTAAACAAAATACACCCCGCCACATGGGCACACCAATGTTGCTACAGAAAGTCGCCCTGACAAACCCTCCATCTCCAATGTGGTACTGATACACCGCTGTGATCTGAGCATTCACCATACACACACACACACACACACACACACACACACACACACGACACACAGTAACAAAGATGCTATCTTCCAAGGATGTGAGCGCAGAAGGGAAACATGCATTTGCTAATGGCTCTTTTGTTACATGACTCCGACGCTCTCCTGTCCTCTCTCTATTTGCTTCTCTCTCTTTCATTTCACACTCTGTCTCCAGTTCAGTTTCTTTCAATCTATTTATCTTGCTCTCCTTTTGTGTCTTTGTCATCCACATTATTTCTCTCTGTCCCTCTCTGTATCTTCCTTCTTACACTCTGTCCTCTCCCTGTCAGTACAGCAGATAATGAGGTGATTTTGGCTGCTAGCACAGTGCATCAATGCTTGTCGCGCTGCACTCTATTGTCATACTAACCACGGCCTTTAGGTTTACAGTAATATTAACTACACGCACAATGACACACACATGTCTCTGCTGCCCTGTATCTGCTTTACTGTGCCAATCACGTTGACAGTAATAGTAAAAAATGAACATGTAGTCACATTTAATAACATTTAATACATTACAAATGTTACATCTCTCTCATTCAGTTCTTTCTCAATATGAGCCATCTCTCTTACATTGTTCTTCTTTTTCTGCCCTGATACACAACTTCCCGTCACCCTTCTTTGTTCCCTCTAACAGCCTACATGTCACTCCCACCAGTGCTGTGTGATATATTTATTAGCTCAGAGCATCAATAATGCTATTTTTATACTGATTATGAAGCTGCTCCTATTGCGTCTAGTTTCAACCTTTTGTATGACTGTATGTCCGTCTGTTTGTTTTCCAAAGCCTTAATGGAACACCAATTAGCTTTTGAAAAACAGTTTTACAAAAACTTGTACTCATCAAGCCTTTAACTTGCTTCATTAACCTGCTCTAACATTACAGTTTTACTACATCAGTAGTTACTTTTCCAATAAAACAGTTGTGCAAGGGGCGTCGGTAGCCTAGTGGTTTGTGTTTGCGCCCCATGTAAAGAGGCTACAGTCCTCCAGGTGGGCGGCCTTGGGTTTGAACCCGACCTGTGGCTCCTTTACCGCAAGTCATTCTCCACACTCTCTCTCCCCGATTTCTGACTGTATCTACTCTCCTGTTTCTAAATAAAAATCCTTTCAAATAAACAGTTGTGCAAATTTCCTGTTTACCTGAGTGGATAGAACAGCCCTATATAGAGAGGCAAACAAACATTTGCATTGGCCCAGGGATTAACCCAACAACTCTGCCATGTGATGCACGTTTTCCCGTCTACTCCGCCCAATACTTACTCTCTTCAAATGTCCTATCAGTGAAAGCACGTTTTTGTTATTTAACATCAGCAAAAGTCTGTGTTTCCATGCCAATATGTCTTTTTTGTTTTTATTTTACCAGGTAGTCTCATTGAGATTTTGTAATGATAAAAACGTGTGAACATATCTCTACTTCATTAAAGTATTTATTGCCCACCATTGACAGTGTTTTATTCATTGGTTTGCAGACATGGGAGTAAGTGACACATGTACAAGTCACAAGCAAGTCGCAAGTCACTGCGGTGAGAATCAAGTCAAGTCATTGCTCAGGTCAAGCAAGTCACAAGTCAAGTCATACAAAATTCTGATTACCCAGTTTCCGCATTTAAATCAGTTAAGACAGTGGTCATCTTTAAGTTGTTTTTCTTAATATTAGCTTAATTACGTGGTACACCTCGTACCCTTCTGTTTCTTGTACTACAATTTAATAATACTAACAATTTATTCAGCATTTTTCCTGTCAATACAACTAATGTTGTCAGGAGGTAAAACCGAAAACAGGAGGTGGTCAATGGTCAAGCAGTAAAAAAGGTTAAAGTGAACAAATGGTTGCTCATCATGATGTGAATATCTATTGTACTGAATTAGTTTATTTGTACATTTTTAGCATTATTTTTCTGACATTAAATCGGATGCTAAAGCCACTGAAATCCTGTCGTAATACAGCACAAGCATAGCTTTATGTTATCATGAAGCGTGCTCAGTTTACAAACAGGCAGACTCCAGAAAAAAATTAATTAAAGTGACGCGCGGCCGAGTCCGGGTCCGCACATCGGAGAACAACACGGAGAACATGCAATCTACTTTGAGGCTTATTTTGAGTCATGTTTAGTCAGACACAGACAGGACACTCTGCGTGCTTGTGCTCGTGCATGAACTGTACCGTGCCGAAGCACACCTCTCCGAAGTGTGCCAGGTGGAGCGATCACACTAGTCAAATGAACTGGACTTTAGGGGTGAAGCGTGCTTAGGCATGGTACGGATTGCCAGTTTGATCGCACCCTCATCGCTTGTTGCATTGGCCTGGCCTCTGCTGCTGGTCTGCTGCGTGTGCCCCTCCGCACCCAATCATGCCTCCCCCCCCAAAAAAAAAAAAAAAAATCCTCGCTTCTCGAAAAATGCAGAATAAAAGTCCTCAAAGTAAAGTAATTTCAAGTCATCTGTCACAAGTCGAAGTCAAGTCAAGTCAAGTCTTTTATCACTGTCAGTCACGCAAGTCTCAAATCCTCAAATTTGCGACTCAAGTCAAGTCATGTGACTCGAGTCCCCCATCTCTGTTGGTTTGTGGACAACTTTATTCTAGTAACAAGTTTTTCTTTTTGGTCATTGCCATCTTGGATTATTGGAGCCGATATTTGCATTTTTGAACAAAAGGTGGAGCCGAATAGGAGTGATGGGTTAGCAAATGTGAGCTATCAGGTGATGCTAATGCTAGCGTTGTTGTTAATGTGCACATATAAATCAACAAATCTTTTTTCTATATAAAAAGAATGTTTGTTTTTTTTGCTAGCAAAAAAAAGTCTCGTAGCAGAACCTAATACTGAGCAAGGTCATCGCTGATCAAGTCTCATGTAGTGACTTGTCAAGAAGAAGCCAGCCATTTTCACATGAAATGAGACCTGTTATTTACAGAATGAATATAATGCTTTAAACTTGATCCTGTTGAATCATTAGAAAAACGTTTACTGAGAGAATCACATGCAAACAGCCCCCATGTGAACACTCAAACCAGGCGCATTGTGGGTATGTAGACCTATGGCCCCCTCTGTTCTTTTATATTTTTAACTTTTCGTAGGTTTTCTGCTGAAGGCCAAGCATGCACAACAACGAGCGCCAGCAAACCTGTTTGTTTGCAATAAAACTGTTACAAAGTCAAACAAGATGGCAGGGGTTTCTGTTCTTATTCCCCAAATTTAAATATAACAACAAAAAGCAAAGACATACTCATTACTCACAGAAGTTGCAAACCAATGACAAAGGCTGCAACACTATATCCATGACAGGACTGTAAGAGCGATCAAGGCAGCCATGGGAATAGAGAGATGTTTGATCATCAGCTGTTTGATATGCTGGAACATGCACAGCCAAGTCGACCTTGAAAAATGATCAACGCTAAAGAGATGACTGCAAGATGTAAGCATGCAGATTTCAATAAAGGCACAGGAACGGAAAAGACAACACATACAACAGTGATCTGACGTGCTGCTTTTTTTCTTTCACCTTTATACGAGT
Organism: Tautogolabrus adspersus; assembly: GCA_020745685.1. Classification (NCBI taxonomy): domain Eukaryota; kingdom Metazoa; phylum Chordata; class Actinopteri; order Labriformes; family Labridae; genus Tautogolabrus; species Tautogolabrus adspersus. Next base: position 15,538,919 of record CM036545.1, read on the forward strand.
GCTCCCTTATGTTTGAACCTGACACGAACAAAGGTCTCTGATTCCATGGCCTTGAAGTTCACAAGCCAACGGGCCATGAGGCTCACTGGCACACGCTTTCACTCTCCCTCGCTCTCTCCATATATCTCTGCCTCAATGCCACACACTCACACTTTGTCTTATACAGCAAGATCTCTCCAAATACTTGCCGCCGTAGCTAATGGGGTTCTGACATCAAACGCTTCACCAATCTGAAACACTGCTAAATATAGACGCTTTAATTTCATCAGATTTCCCTATATTTTTACTCCCACTTCCTCTCCTTAATAACTTCTTATTAAAGATTTTTCATTCTCCTTGCCAACTTTTATTTCTCCATTTAAATGTTTCTACTTTGAGCTCTGGTGGTTCTCTGGGGATACCTCCTGGGTGCTCCTGTGATCCGCGGGGGGGTGCGCGCTCTGCCCGCCTGGCCCTGCTGTGCTGTGATGGCTGCTCTAGGCTTTGGAGTTCATCACACTTGCATGTTGATCAGGGCTTACTAGCTCCTGTTGAGTCCCATTGCCGAGAAAAGTTGGGACCCTCCAGAATGTGCTGAGTCTCTCCCCAGAGACCCTACACTAAACACATGCCCTCTTCTCACCTGCATCCTCGGGCGGCCTACTCTATACTTTCAGGGCATCCACAATAATGGCGTCTGACACAACTTCTTTTTTGGGTCTGATTCTCTGTTTTTTGTCTTGTCTTGTTTCTTTTTAGATGTGGAGCTGGTGGTTAGAAATAACACAGCACTCTTCGATTCTGATAGCACTGCCTGCCTATTCCCTCCCCTGTTCGCCTTGTCTCGTCCTGTCCAGCCTTTGTTTCCCCCTCAGATCACTGCGGTGCAGCACTGCCCTCCCTGGCACATAATAGGGAAATCTAATAAAGAATGTCAACTTAGCTTCCAGAGAGGGCCGGTGATGGTCACGCACACGCACTAAATATGAAAATATTTGGCTGCAAGACTAAAATATGCCTCAATCTCATAAAAAGTTGACACCCCCCCTTTGTGGTGTTAAACGATGAGAAAAAATGCAGACAAAAAAAAAAAAAAAAAAAAAAAAAAAAAAAAAAAAATGTTTCTACTTTTTTTGTTCCATTTGATGCGTTTTTTTTCCCCCTCCATTCCTGCCTCCATTGATCTTTCTTCTGTTCTTATGCTGAAAAGGGATGTTTTACGGACGTGTCTCTTTTACTGAAAAACAGTCTTTGTGACTCTGTTTATAGGAATAAAGTCGTTTTAATAAAAAGGGAAGGATGTGTAAAAAGGATGGAAAGGGTGTGTAAAAGTCGAAGATAGAGGCGGGTGGAAGAATAAGACTAACAAAACACACGGATTAATAAGAATATCATCAGCGTACAATCACAGAAAAAAGCAAAAAAAAAGCAAAAAGAAAAGGGAGACAACGGATAAGGAAGAAGAAATAAGAAAGGATAGGAGAAAAGAGATTGAGGAAACGTGTGTGCCACTTGGTAGTCATCACAGAGAAGCTTTCTCCATTCAAGAACTCGGCGTGCAGCTGTCGCTTCAGGGAGTTGATCACACACACACACACACACACGCACACACACACAGTCACAGATCCAAATACACACTATACACACATGTGCACACTATCCCCTTCTCACACACACATACACCCATGCTTTGGGCTGTGCTTTGAACTGATCCCTGCCACTGGAGAGGCACACACACAGAGCTGGCTGATAATAATATTATCCTATGGCCTTCATATGGTAATATGGTTTTATTGCTATGAAGGAATATGAATATTATGGCTTTCAGAGGCAGCTTAGGGAATTACATGGCTGTCATGGCTCTCAGCTTCAATGGAATATTTAGATTTTCCATTCATCCAGGGGTCCCCGGGTGGGAAATCTATTAAGTTATTTACCTTCGCCATGGTGCGTTTTAGCATGTTGTGTATTCAAATCTATGAGAAGGCACAAAAGGGAAACACAGGACGCGACTTCAGACGCCATTGAGTGAAGGTCATGCCCAGTGGGGGAAGACAGGGACACATCAGGATAGGAACTGGAGGCAAGTTGTGTCATGATACAGCATTTTAAACACAGCCAGTACACACTCAATTTAAAATCTGAACTTGGTATAACTCATTACCAAACGCTATCTACATTCAGCTGTCTGTTCTGACTTATTCAGGTATTGAGGTCAAACACTTTTGTGTCCTGTGAGGCTCTCTCTCTCATGTGAAAAGGGCCATTGAATACATTCTTAAAATTGAAAACATTTGCGGTAAGCCTAGCCATCCATTACTCATCATTTTTTTCACAAACACTTTCTCATTAGGACTCATCATCATTACTCGACACTATGAATCTCCAAATTGTTACATCTGCTGTCCAGCCTCTTCTCCTACATTCACACCAGTGGGCATGAATCATGCTGGTGGTGAGCGATAGTCATATGTCTCTTCAGCCGCCCAGACAAAAAGTGTAGAGCCTAAAAACTTTTTTTTTTTTAGGGCACACTAACTTTTCTGAGTAGTTGCTCTTGGAAATCTCTTGACCTCACTAAAGCGTTGTAGCGTTGTCACCGTTGCTTTTGTCAGGCAACCAATCATATAGGGAATGGGACCTGTGGCCATTGAAAACCCAGAAAATGGAGGGTAATCTTCTGCTACGACTGTCTGTGTATCATGAGCTATGCAACATGTCAGACAGAAGTCCTAATAACAGAGAAATAAAGACACATTTGTGGGAGCGGATCATCTGTAACCATGCTCCATCTAACAGCGGCAGCCTCAACGAGGCGATGATATCCGGCGCATTGTTCTCTCCGACGTGCGGTGTATTGAACCCATATTCTTCTGGCGTTATGGCTGTCGGATAGAGTAGTGACAGCGGCGACATCAACAAACTCATCCAGAGAAAGTATGAGGGGTGGCATCCTCTGGTTCATGCTCATAGTGACAAAACAATCTCAAACAAACTGATGATAACACTAACGTGGCGATATTAGTTAATTAGACAAAGTTGATTTTACAAATGTTGTCAGAGCAGCAAAATCATTGTACAGCATTCTCTGTTTCATATCAAGTCACAGAGTTGTCTTATCAACTCAGTGCCTTTGTGTGTTCCCAGTTGATTCAGTGTTAATCTGCCTTATCTTGTAGTTGTCTGTTTGATATCTCTTCACCCCGAACAAAAGCAGAACATTTCATTTTAAGTAATATATTGTGTGTGGCATTTTTCCAGCCTCCCGGTCCAGTAACCAACTATTCATTAACGCTCACATTAAATGAGCCTGTTTAATTAGCCCTTAGCCTACGCCTATAAAAGTCATATTTTCATGGATGATCTCCTTTCATCAAGATGTTGCCCCTTGAACCAGCTGTGATAAAGAATCCAGCTGCAGACAGATTCTGCTTCAGGGTAAAATAACAGTCTGAGAAAAAACATTCTCAAACATACTTTGTGTACTTTGGCGTCTTTGGCAAGAGGATACAAATCAAGGAGATCGTCTTTCACTGGACAGGACGTGAACATTTCAGTGTGACACCAATGACAAAATTCTGTCAGTATGTCACTGTTCTCTTTCATCCTAAGTTGAACCTCTCGCTCAGTCACTTAGTTGCTGTGTTTTCTTGTCGAATTGGAACTGCCTCGCCATGAAACAAGTTTAATTTTGGATGATCTACAGAACTCAACATTTAATTTAGTTATGATCAATTAAAATGTATTTGTTTAACAATCATGTTTTTTTCAGCTATAACATGGTCAGGTTAGGGACCAATGGCCACAAAACATTGTATCGCATGGATAATTGTTGGTCGACAAGTTTTCTTATATTTGTAAGGTTTTGGAGATGAAATGTCAGTTGAACATAAAGGTAAACGGTGGTGAGTGTAATTGTACAAATGTGCTTGAATGAGCTGTTGTGTCTGGTTCTGTTCTGAGTTTTTTTCCTGCACTGTCCTATTTACTCGTTTTTACTTCCATTATTTCACAAACAGCAGTGAATAACTGGAATAATACACGCAATATCACCGATCTTCCTCTTAATACTGTCTTGTACTAAGATGTTGAAGCTTACAACTGTACACCACCACCATGCTCCGATTGTACAGAAATAAATACCCACAGTTTCAAGTTCTCTTGTTTATTCACACTCACTAAACTACAAGTGGATACCTTTTGTGTAAGTTCCCTGTATTTAGACTCACCAGTGAAACAAGATGAGACAGCACAGGGAGGATGCATTTGGAAACTATAATCAATGTTTACTTGTTTGATTTGTGTGTTGCAGAGAGGGATTAAAATAGCTTAAACTGTGAGATTGTTTACGTCCCTGACAAGACCTAGATGAAGAGTTGAGATAATATATTTAGATGGGGTTTGAGCTTTGTAAACAACAAAATGGCAAAAACAATAAGCATGGATGTGTCTTGTTCTTTTTGCACAAAGAAATGTTTTAGCCAAATTGGATTTATTCATGATGAGGAACACACTTATAATAAAATCCATGGTTATCATGTGAACACTATTTTTCTGTATTATTCCATTTTCATTCCTAATCACTTAGTGCAGTATAGAATAGATTTGTTCTTCTTTAATGTGTCATAACATCATGTGAGTATGATGATAGAGGGAGAACAAGATTTTTTATTCATTTTTCTCTAAAAGTGAATATGAATAAAATCATTCATGAGTGTCTCGTAATGCATTCATGTATTCGGTCGCTGAGTCAACTTTTAAAAAGCAGTCTTTTGAGGGGTGTTGCACATTTAGAGAGCAGTTCGGAGTACAGTGCATTTTCAATTACAATCCCAGGTGGTCAACAGATCATTGTAAGGTCACAGCTTGCAAACAGGCAAATATGCCAGTATGCAAAGACACACTAAGAGTTAAGAGCTGATAAATATATAGAGGTGTTACACTATGGCACAGGAATAATAAAAAAACACTAGAGTAGAGGATATTTAATTCAGTATGTGATGTATTTTTTTATTGACCAGATAAAAGCAAGTTCAGCCAAGCTTTGTTTACATTTAAGTTTTTGTAGCTAGAAGATTCTCACCCCCTGTTGGAAGCATGAATATGACATGAATGGACTGTTAGCTGAGCTGCATACCCTGAACTAATGTGAATCTGGCGTTAGGCCAGAAGCAAAAGTACAGCTTTGTGCGAAGAAAAAGGCCCCATTTCATGGCATCTCCTATCAGGTGCAAAGGATGACTAGGCAAAACTTGCAGAAATGCTCAAATGCCTTTTCCACTGCTCTACAATTCACTTTGCCAACAACTGGTAAATAATTATTCATGAATAATTGTGGATTTCCATTTGGCATCTACGCACTTAACTAATTCTACTGCCAACATCTTCTATGTACAGAGGAAAATGAATGGACAGACCACATGTGTGTTCAGTTGAAATATTGAGGTTTATGACTCTATTCTTTGTCTGTCCTTTTATATTTGGTGCAAAGGTTTTTGGTGCAGCTTGAAAAAAACCTTTAATAGATGTCTGAAAACTTCCACAGAAAAACAGATTGTACCTATCGGGGGGGAAAAATGCTGTGTGCATGCTTTTTCCAATTTAATTAAAAAAAATGTGCACAAGTTCCCAAACTACATGGCAATGAATTATGACAAGTCAATCATTTCTCACATGCCAGATGTCGACTTATTCATTAAAGAAGAAACACTTCTTTAATTATATGTTGACCTACGCACCTGTGTTAAATGAAAGTGCAACAAAAAAAGGAACTGTCCATTCTTCTTTCTCAATATATTGCTTGTGCACACAAGTATTTATCTGGAAGAAATGTTCTCAAGCAAAGCATGGGTATATAGAATCAAACTTGAGATAACAAACAATGCTTCTAGGAAAACATTAAAATGACAAGAAAACACGACCAAGAACAAACGCAACAGAACTGAGCTTCATTGGCACAACAGAAAAATTCTAGGAAGGCTGACAATTTTTCTTCAACAATTTCTTTGTAAAAAGGACTTCCCAAAGGGCACGCTTCACACAATCATCCGCCCACACACATACAACTCACATACACAAAGGAATCACCGTGACCTATTCCAGCCTTTCTAGGCTCTGTGAACTCTTGCATTTCGAGCTCTAGATGTGTGGACTTTAAATATTGAATTCTTCAACATCAATCCCCTTTAGTCGTTGAGATAAGTAATCTTAGATAAGCTGGATCCTCTCTGGATATCACACGGCATGCTTTATTTGAACCAAATGTGCAATCTTAAAAGATTTCACAGTGGAAAATGAAATAAAAATGGACTGTTTTGAAACAGATATCACATAGTTCAAAGGAGAGATGTTGAGTAATCTTCAAACTCTGAGGAAGGTAAGAAGTAAGCCGTATATTTTTTGACATTATAAACTCTTAAAGAATTTGACTTAATATCGGATATGCCTTATCTAAAGTTTCATCTACCAATGTTGAATGAGTATCTATTTCTGCCATTCTCGTAGGTTGACACACGATTGTAACACTATGTAATATGTCTTGGAAGTTTCAGCCGTTAAGTTTACTCTTCTCTGTGATGGTTTGTTTTAGGGATTTTCAAAATTTTCTTGAGTGAAGCACTTTGTCATGACTCATTTGATGTCTTGAGTGAAGCACTTTGAATTGCCTTGTTGCTGAAATGTGCTTTATAAAAAGAAACCTGCCTTGCCTCTCAAACCGCTCATGGCAGACGTTTCTCCTAGGGGCTGACAAAAAATTAAACGGTATAAAGAAGGCAGGGAAGGCTACAAGCAAAAAGAAAAAAAATAATAGTGATACAAATTGGTCTGCAATGAAATCGTTTTTTAAAACCACTTCTAAAATGGTGTGTAAGCCTGAGTTAATATGCTGTAATAGGTTGGCTGGAGAGAGCCTGTGTAGCAGAATCACACCTCATAAGACCTCTTGTCATGTGGACCTCCCTACCTGACGAACTGTGGCTTGCAGAATCATTGCTCAGTCTTTTAAATCACCGTAAAACCTACTTTTACAAAATGGCATTTGATCATGTTTGTTTTTGAAAGGATGTATTCCTATTCTTATTATTTGTATTAGTCCCTGGTAACACCAGACTTAGCAAGTTAACACAGTTGCTCCCCCCAAACAACGTTTTCCAGCTCCTCCCACGGGAGTGTTCCCTGGCCTTACGGAAAGTTTTGAGTCTATCCCGGGTCTCCTCCCAGTTCTAGGTGCCGGAAAACCCCCTCAAAGGACGTTGCATAGGAGCCATCCTTACAAAATGCCAAATCATCCTTAACAGTTAACTTTGGATGATGAGCAGCAGCTCTGCTGGTTGGAGTCTGCCAATATTAATGGAACCACCAACATAAAAAAGCCTACTGATAAAGAACTTCCTGTGTTTTTGAAATCTTTAAGACCGACTGGATCAAGCTTTTCAATGTTTTTAGTTGCCCCTGAAGACATAGCTACAGTATTAAAGTGGTTGAAAGGCTTTTTAACTAATACTATGTTCAAACACCTGAACCAGACCAAAGCTACCAGACTGTAGTATGACTATAGGTTCAGTAGATCATTGATTGAGCTTGACCCTTTGTGCCCAGTGGTCTGAAGGGTCAGGCCACACCATGTTCACACAGGCTCACTGACATATTCTCCACTGTCTACAATATTGTTTTGGTTCTGCCTCGGTTACAAAATCCTCTGATTTAGTTAGAAATTAGAAATTTCTGCCCGGACCCGGTCAATACTTCTGACATAAAATTGAAACCATAACACTGAATAACAATAGGCAGTTGTTACTTTACATATGAGGTCAGGCACATAATCTCAGCCTTCTAAAATCACTTTACACAGAGACCTCAAGATCTGTATAATGTTTGTTAGCATCCCCATATCTACCAAACAAAGCTTAAAAGGTCATTGTTGCTAACTGCAGTACAGAGATCTTGCTATTACAGTAAGTGTTGAAATCCTTTTAATGTCGCAATACTTTAATTTCAGGCAGCAGCAGGCAAGTGTCATGATTTCTTTGCTACTGTTTGATTTACAGCCATCCATCTATCCTCCATCTAACTAGTATTATTAGCAGCATTGCTGCACTGCCTCCCTGACTGCAACCCTGTCTGTCCCATCTCTGCTTTTACAGCTCTGCCAATATGTCGGTAAAAAGAGAAAAACCCGATTTGACCGCAGTTCTGCTCTCATCAGACATACACACACAGCTGCAGAGTCAAACACAGTAACTCATTTACATTCACATGTGGATAAGTGCGCTCAACCTCCTATTACTATGGGCACATGGGTACATTTTTACTCACCCACTAACTTTCTATCTCTTACACACTCACACACACACAAACTCAGGTGCAAGCATATGCAATATGTTTTGCTTACGCGCTCCTGTTTACCTAAACCAATTACAATTTATTTAACACACATTCATTACTGAATTCCAAAGGAAAGAGACATTTTCAAGTCTGCTGAGGTCCAGTTGTTGAGAATGAGTGTATTGTATTGTGAGATTCTAGATATGGATCAAAATACAATGTTAAATCCTATATCGATCTTATTTCCCCAAGGAGGCCATTAAATTTAATTGGCAATAACAGCTTAAGTATGTTTCAGGTGTAATTTAAAAAGAAACAACAGTGCAAGCTCCTTGTCACTGTTCCCAGCAGAGGCCATTTGCGTATCCTTCAATTAGCAGAGATTAAAATTGTTGGGAGTAAAAGCATCGTACGAAAAAACCATACCTACCTCTATCTGGTGTGCTGTGATTTATTTAAACACAACATGAAGGTTCCTTGCAGTGACTGGATGATGGACTGAAAAGATAGACGGCTCAGGTAAATGGATCCAAAGATCTGATAGAGAGAGAGAGAGAGATAAGATGAGGGTTATTACATGATATATTTAGCCATATGCATACATTGGATTTGCATACACTAGATCAATTCTGCATATCCAAATATGTAACCCAATGAATTCCATTCCTGTCATCATTAAAACATATATAACATTGTTTTTCTCTTTCTAGTATATCGCAGTTGCTAAGCAAGTGTGGAGAAATGAGAATACATTAACTACAAGGACTTTTGGTAATAGCATCCATACTTACAGTGCAGTAAGTGAACTGACATTACGTTTACAAAACTTAGGGCTACACCCTTGCTGGAAGTTTTGTAAGGCTGTAATGAAGCACAGCAATGCTTTAGCCAAATGTTAACATCAGTATGCTAACTACTCACAGTGAGAACTTTATTATTTCGAAGTTCATGGGAAATAATATTTAACTTGTCAACATCTTGGTTTTGCATCTTTATAAGTTTATATCCTTTAAGAAGCGTTTTTAAGTATGAATAACAACAGCAAGCAAGCTCACAATTGCTGATTTTTGAACCAGTAATAATGATTGATCCTCATGGAAAAATGTATGCGAGGATCTTATTTTATTGTTAACCAACAAACCGGCAACATCAAACTTCATCTCAGATGGTGCAGTGGAGAAGCCTGGGGAACCATTCAAAGGTGTTTACCCTCTTGGGACTATGACTTCAAATGTGACCAAAACTGTCGGAATACCTAAGACTGACCATTTGCCATTGCCATATGTGTGAGTAAATATTTGAGTATTGGACCACTTGCTGCTGATTGTTCAAAATTGAAATGAAGAAGGGGTTAAATGCAATCTCATAACCAATTTGCATTAATTTTACATCAATTTAACTTTAATGTCTGAAAACAATTAAGTGCATGTAGGTAAAGCAAATGATCCCAACTTAGATGTTTTCTCAACAGCAAGTCAATTCTCAATTATTAAGTCGCCAGTCAGACTGCTAACAATGGCAAGGGGCAGAAAAGCGAGTCCTGGCTGGAAGTAGTGTATCCCTAACTGCTGGCTACACCAGAACCCTTGAAATATTGGCCATTGCTCCCAGAGGCTATATCATCAGACCATAGACAATGGGTTCAATGATTCATATTTGTTGTTAATGTAAAAAACAAGGCTGTTCTTTTTGTTCTTATGTCCAAACGTTCCTGTCACAACAGCTAAAGACCCCCTGTCCCCAAATACACCCAATACAAAAAAAGATGATCTGAATCTGAAGCATACACCGCTTGCTGTAACTGCCTAATTGAGCAAAACAGCCCTGTAATGTTAAAAGCCTAAACATACACAGCTCTAATTTGGGACATTTTGAAGCTCCAACAAGTATCCTCCACTTAGTGTTTGAATACACTATGATACTTTAAAAAGTGCTCCAGTCATATTCGATGTCATTAACAGTAACACACAGTGTTATCTGTTTTTTACTACAACTGATCATTTCTTAGTCTTCTCAATTCTATTCCTTCTGAAAGCATTTTAAAATAAGATATCAAGACCCTTGTTCTTTTCATAGCAAGTAATTCTTAGCTACCCTGAAAACATTTCTGACATCTCAAAATGTGAGCACTGATGCAAAAATGATGTCAGTATTTTAACAATTCATCCAAAGCGGATTAAAGTGCTATCGAATTGAAACTGACGGAAATTGTATTTCTGTGTCTTAGTTAAGAGAGCACAAACATACACACACTTCCACACATATCAAACAGGATGCAGACACTTTGGCAGTCAATTCTTCCAGCCAGCTGAGCTAATAAGCTGCAGGTTATTAGGAAATCGCATCTGATGGCTCACCAATCACATCTGAAGGCCCAAAGGCGTCTCATCACAAAGACATGAAACAGCAATGTGGCCTGACAGTGGGACAGTGGATGGCCGTGTAGAGGCCCAACAAGGTGCTCAACACATACAGTAGGTGAACCTTCACATGCTAACAAATGACAACAATGATACTTCCTGTATTCCCTCGCACACATCCTTACAACTTTTATTAATATGCAGAGACAGCAGCATGAGTTTCCCAGTCTGCTCTGTGTGCTTGTTCAAGTTGGCAGTCACACATACACACATAACAAAGGCTGATTGTGAAAAAAAAAAAAAGGATAAATTATCTTCATGAGATTAATCCTCAAACAGCTTTTCTAGCAGCAGCAGCAGCTCCATTTGAATCCTTTTTCATTGAAGATTTATTTTCTTAAACTGACTTTTCAACTACTCATAGCCTGCCATCAATAATACAATAACACACCAGAGGATTGTATCCTATGCTGGGGCTGCAGCTACTGTAAGTCCCCTGTGGCAGCTTCAATAAGGTACTTAAAAATGTTGTAAAGTTTCAGAGTGTGTTTTTTAAATCACCAGGGTTCCATCATGAGATAATAAATGTCAATTTATTTAGGAAAAAATCTATTCTTTCAAAATCTATTAAGCCTGGCAAGTCTTGGGGAAGGAAAAGTGATCTGTAGTAATAATGATGTGTCGCCTTTATTTTTTATTTGTAACCAGAATTTAGTAAATTAATCTCGTAATTAAAAGCAAGAAGAGAAGATTTTGTTCCCGGTGAATTGCTTAATTTACTTGTCTTTTTTTTTCTCCTCACACGCAGCATGTCTTCATCTCAGTTACCACACATAAACCACTGCAGTTTCTTGAAGGTGACATTTTAATTACTGGAAAACGTCTGTAGTCTCTCAAAAGGCTTTTACTGTTAAAGAATCTGTCATCCTCTAAAATATGTATGAGGATTGAAAGCGCACACACAAGTCCAACATAAAACAAATGAGCCCACAATCAAAAGAATGCATGTTATACATGCAGTCCACTGAGATTCTCTGACACAACAAACTCGAGGGTGTATTTTGTAAAGCATATAGCTGCATCTGTGTAGAGGTGGGGTAAGGTAGTAAGCAAAGACAAAGAAAATGACGATGAAAGAACCTCTAATGTAGCATCCAATCTGCATTTTCATTGTGGGAATGAATCTCACATGATGCTTCCCAGACTGATTGTTTTCTTCTAGGTTACAATTAAGATGAATGCTAAAGGCAAGGCAAGTTTATTTGTATAGCGCTTTTCATACACAAGGCAGACTCAAAGTGCTTCACATCATAACATGTCATACAATAAAGTGAAATAAAATGCAATAATTAAAAGACAATTAAAAAAACAGAGAATGCAAACATATTAACAATAGAAATTTTGGATTACATTCCTTGGCATTTTTACTACTTTCAGACCCCATACTTGTGTTTGAAAGACTCACGTGAGATTTTCCCTGAACTTGTAAACGTCTTTGCAGGATGCGTATTTTTATGGTTGTACGCCAAACCAGACAATCCAATACTTAGGATTGAAATCCAATACTTAGGATTTCAGTAAGATTAAGGCTTAAATCTTACTTCAGATACAGTAAATGCCAAGTTCAGTATTAAAATAGAAAATTTAAAAATCACTGAAATTATTAAATCTGAAAATATGTTCAAGTAAAAATAATTCAAATAAAATTATAAATATAAAAAGAATTAAAAGTTACAGTGCAGAGTGAGAGTGAGAGATTAAAATCTTATTAAAATGGTTTAATTAAAGGCAGCTGTAAACAGGTGAGTCTTTAACCTGGATTTAAAAGAGCTGAGAGTTTCAGCAGACCTGCAATTTTCTGGGAGTTTGTTCCAGATATAAGGAGCATAGAAACTGAATGCCGCTTCTCCATGTTTGGTTCTGACTATGGGGACAGATAGCAGACCTGTACCAGACGACCTGAGCGGTCTGGATGGTTTGTAGTTAATCTTGGTTCTGATGTCTCTCCTCTTTAGGTCTATCCTCAGCAATACAATAGACAATAAACAGTGCAGAAGTTAAAAGTGCAATGTAGGTAAAATTTAGCAGAAGGCTAAGGTGAACATAAAAGTTTTCAGTCTTGTTTTAAAAGTGGTCAGTGTTGGGGCAAGTCTTAAATCTTCAGGAAGTTTATTCCAGCTGTTTGTTGCATAGTAACTAAATGATGCTTTCTAGGGATGTAAAGATTAATCGTGAGGCAGTTAAAAATCGATTCAAAGCTGTCAAGGTTCACATCGATTCTCTGAAAAATGAATCGCAGTAACAGGGTCCGAAATGAACACCCGCAAAGCGCCAAATGTGGGTAGATTTTCCGTTTGTTGAGTACATTTCAGAGGGTTATCTGCCACAGGGCGGGTAAATATTTTACCAAAAAGTCATAAAAACTATGCTATGAGTATTAAGCGCGTTTTATGTAGCTGCAGCCGGCTTTCCCTGCTCCTCTCTCTGCTGTAATGACTGAGAGCATCGCGGAGCACCCTGAGACGAACCAATTTCAGCGCAAACGCACACACATACACACACATACACACACATCCACACACACACACACACACAGCGCGCGCACCCCTTTTAACTTAAAGTGCATCAGCACGTAGCCTACAGTTGATCCGTGATCCGTACGGACCGAGTCGGGAACATGTGATCCGGTCAAACGGCCGGTTCGACTTTTCTCCGTTCACTCGTCTGCAGCTAACATAATGATAGCAACGTCCTCTCACAGCCTGCTGTAGTCTCAGTCTGTGAACTTCTCCACTCAGACTCTGTGAAACAGCGCTGCGTTATAAACACCGCAGATATAGTGCGCACTAAATGCACGCGCAGCAGGAGCAGTCAGAGATAAGCTACACACACGTCTAATAATGAGCAGGCTGATTATATTAAGTGTCTAATATTGTCAAAGCTAAATCAAGAGAAAACTTGTTTTGTGGAATAATAATGTATTATTCTCTGATGGATTTTAGTTTTTAGTCTGTAATGTTGTAATGCAGGGGCGGTTCAGAGGGGAGCAGGGGGGGTCTGGGTATACCTATTTAAAAAATAAAGGCCAGCAAATATATATTTTTTTTAAATTAAATTTCTCAATTTCCTGATCTGATAAAATTATTGAATCTGTGACTTAAATCTGTGATTGATTCAACAGAACATAATGCCTTCTCAATTAAATGTACTGTAACAGATGAGTATGTGACACAAAAACACAATTTGTTATTTCTGCTGTTAAAAAATATGTTTGACCAGTGAATTCTTTCATTCAAAAAGTCAAAAAGTTAATTTCGGACCCTGCATGTGGTGAGTGTCAGCAGCTGTAGAGCAGAGGCGGTTGGTTGTAACAAGCAGCCGTTACTATGGCAGCTGTGAAGCCAAACTATACTAACAAGCAGGCTTGTAGCCCCGCTCACCCAAACGAGTGTTAGAGCCAAAGAGATTACGAGGTGCATTGGTTTTTTCATGAAAAAATTAAAGGAATCTTTGTTAGTCAGAATTTTTCTTCAGTCTCATTTTGTAAAATAAATCGTGAAAGAATCGTATCGTGAACCCAGTATCGTGAATCGTATCGTATCGTATCGGGAGTTGAGTGAATCGTTACATCCCTAATGCTTTCCCATGATTTGTATTTACTCTGGGAATCACTAACAGATTGGTGTCAGAAGATCTTAGTGATCTTGAAGGCTTATGTGGTGGAAGCATATCAGTGATATACTTTGGCCCTAAACCATGTAGTGATTTATATGTGAGCAGTAGGATTTTGAAATTAATTCTCTGACATACAGGGACACAAGCTTCCCAATACCAATGATGTTAGATTTAAACATAACTGGGTTAAAAAAAACAATTAGAAACCCCAACCTGACAAGCACACCTTACAACTGGTTATTACTAAACATGCAATTTGTGTGCAATGCTTATTAGCGTAACTGCTAAGCTCTGAACTACTACAAAATGCTGCAGCCAGACTATTAAACAAGTCCTGCAAAAGGTCAATTTTAACACCAATTCTGTTTTCCTTATAACGGCTTCCCATAAACTTTAGAATGCAATTTAAGATTATTGTTCTTACTTTAAAAGCCCTGCATGGACAGGCACCAGCCTACCTCACAAAACTTTGACAGCCTTACACTCCCAGCAGATCTCTTAGGTCCTCCAGTCAGGGTTTGTTGGTGGTTTCACACTCCAGACTTCAGACCAAGGGAGACTGTGATTTTGAGGTTGTATCTCCAACTCTTTGGGGTTTTTGTTGTTCTTGGTTCTAATAATGATTTTTCTAAGTAATGATTTTGAGTTATTAATGACTTGAACCTATTAGCCTGATATTCAATTCAGTAACTTCCCAAGAACTTTCAAAAGCACAACCTCAATTAATTTCTGTTCCTTTAAAAAAAAAAAAAAAGAATTCTTTTAAAACCTATTCTTATTGTCCCCTAAACCACCTTCGGATCTTGAACCTGTCTTTGAAAATCACTGCCTTATTGCCTGGTGTGAATCATCACCCTGCTTGTTTGTATTCCATGATCTTGAGAGTCGTTGGTATTCTATATTTAGCATCAGCTCTCTGCACTCAGCTATGTTAGATTGTGGTGCAATGACCTGTCAGTGCAGGTTGGTGTGTGTGTGTGTGTGTGTGTCTGTGTGAATGTGTGCGCTTTTGCATGTGCATGAAAACAAAAAATATAAGAGAGAAAGTGTTTGTTCAAGGATAAAGCAGACCGATGGGTGTGTGTCAGGTGTGTGTTTGTGTCAGGTGTGTGTGTGCACTTGGGTTATCTTTTCACCTAAAATATCCCAGATACTCCGCTTTGAACATGAAAGTAAAAGAGAAAAAAAAATCAAGAGCAATGTGAAATAGCAACCTCAGAGGTCTAAATGATTAAAACAAACAGGGCAGAAACACCCAAAAGGAAAGTGCATTTGCTTCCTACCAGACACATCTCCCAGTCAGTTTACATTTTTGACCTTTTCTTTGGTCTTCTCTTTGTGAAGAAGGAAAGAAGATGAAACTCTGTCTCTGTATTTATCTCTTCCCTAAAAGCTTCGATCTTCTCTACACAACTAAACCTTCTCTCTCTTATCTGTTTTTCAACATTTATTTAACATTTCATTCAAACATTTCATTTTTATCTGCAGGTTATACAAAGGTAAATGTTTCAACTTTCTTGTACAAAATCTAACCCTATAGGCCTAAACCAAGCGTGAAGCGCCTGCAGCATTAGAGCCTGGACAGGTTCTGAATGAGAACATATTGTTTAGACTTTCATCTGCACAAATACCAACCATCTGCTCAACGGTGGACCGCCATCAATTCACTGTGACACACTTGAAGTAAACACCAGCATACGGTGTTACAAGGGAGGCCATTTAATCCAAGTTAAACACCAGCAGGTAATAAACCCCAACCCCCCCCCCCCCCCCCCCCCCAAAAAAAAAAAAAAAAAAAAAAAAAGCAATTATTGTGAAAAAAGAGATGACTAATAGGTAGCAATGTAGCTCTCAATGATTTCAAGTAGCACATAGACTTCTTTAAAATGAGTTCATTTGTTAAAGCTGTAAAATCTTGACACAATGTGTGGTACAGTTATTTATGGTACTAAAACTTTCCTATTAAGCAAAAAAAACACAAGAAAAACGCTTCTCAGATTAGGAACAACAACCATTCAGAGTACAGAAAACACAGTAAAGCAAAAACTAGAATGAAAAAGTATCACTTTAAAATCATTAAAAGAAGCAAAACCATTTCATACAGGTTGGAGTAGCTCAGTCAGTAGGGTCTTGTCTTACAAATGGAGCGTAGCAGCTTTGAGTCCCAGAATGGAACAAGTATGGAAATTGGGACAATAGGTGCTGGACAGGTGCCAGGTCACTTCCTTGTCACTGCAGAGGTGCCATTGAGTAGTCCCCTGACTTCTCAGGGTGTTTATCTGTCTGTGTACAGTCCCCTAACTCTAACATCCCTGCCTGTGCATGTGTGATTATTATGTAGCTTGTCTTAATAACAGAGTAAAAACATTGACTTCCCCCTCTGGGATTAAAAAATGATCTATATTAATTTAGCATTAAATGATAATGCCATGTTTATTTTGTGGATTTCCAGTCTACATTGATTGTAAAATTGACTAATTTGACTCATTGAGTTCCTCTGAGATCTCCTGCAAACAGTGTCATGCCAGGATGGCCTCAGTGGACCAGCATGCATTCCATGCAAGCAGTCCCAGCCTCAGCATTGCTTGTTGCACTTGCTGCAGTCCTCAGGCTCAAATACATATATACGGCTGAATTTACCAGAAAGCAGAAAAAAAACACTGCAAATGTATCCCTGCTCTGAACATCAGACCGTATTTTGGAAGGCCATTTTCAGTGTTGGAAGTGTAGATTTTATGTAACAAAGCTGAAGCAGAGGCCAAGAATAACAGATGTTATTCTTTCTGGCCAACTACTTAGTGACTTAACACTTCAAATAATGTCCCTGCAAGAGCAAAACATTTTGCTTTGCTAACTGTGCCCTGGAGGCTTAAACGACTGTAGGAAAAAAAAGTTGTTAATAGATACAGAGAAGGGTTAAAGTCTATGAACTATCCACTTCATAAGTAAATCTGCCCTTCAAGCATTTATGTTGTTTCCAAAATAAACATTTAGAATTTCATTTTGATGATTAAAAAACTGATCATGAAAACAGATCAGTTTTGTCTTTGATGAGCATAAAACATAATGCAACAGAATGTCTGTTTGACAAATGAGACTTTTCTTAAGTATGATGGGAGAATCATGTAATAAAATGTACCATTTCTACCTCATATTGAAGATTTAACAGACATATTTCCAAATATTAATCACAAAGAGTTTCACCATGTTAGGTGGAAAGCATTGCTCTTGACACAGGCTGTCTTACTCTAAATTAGTGCTATCTCTCCAGTGTGAGGAACCAGCCATCATATCATTTTCAAGTTTTTATTTAATCTCACTCACAGTCACATCATGAGCTTTTGTGTTGCTGAACATCATCAGCTACTGTTGCTCTTTTGTATCCCCTATGTATTGTTGTTGTTTTGATTTCTGTTGTGTGTGTGGATAGAATTTAAAAATATGTTGTCAATTTAATCCAATTTAATTAAACTGAATTGTTGCTGCCTTCAGTGGGCATGGATCTGACTTACCTCTTGCTCATGGATGTCAATGCATTTCTGCTCTATGAGTAGACATTAAGTGTAATCTGATGAAGCGGGATTGGTGCATACTGTAAATGAAGTAGCTGAGTCATGAATCTGATTGTACAGCAGCATACTTAAAGGACAGTGTGTCTATCCTTGGAGACTATTTGGTATGACTTTTCAAAACAGGCCAATCATATTTCTTATACCCTTTTCACACATGCAGAAATCTCCTGAAAAACTCAGGAGATTACCCAGAGGAGCTGTACATGTGAACGCAAACAGCCGAATGTTTCTCTCAGACTGGGCTGAGGTGAGAACGCCGCAGGATATTCTCCGGATAATTCACTTCAAGCCAATAGGAGCAGGAGTGACGTTTATATACTGTTACTGCTGCACGGTGCATAGAGTGTCTGCATGCGACCACTACAATCTCTGTGCACGTAATTAAACGGCTGCATTATGTTTTCTGTTCGCCAGTATGTTGTTCTCCGCTCTTTTGTGGATGTTGTCATTATAGCGTCAAGTAGCGGACTCTGTTGCTTCTTCCGCTACTTCCGCGTTGTTTTTTTACGTCACGTCTTACGTCAGGAAATCCCCCGTCCCCCCTCCTGTCTGACAGCGATAGTCTCCAGCTGTGAGGTGCAAATGTGAACAGCTAGGTTGGGAGAATTACCGGTGCAGTCCTCCCGTAATTATCTAGATATTATCCGGAGTGCATATGTGAAAACGGCTTTAGTGCGACGTTTTATTTTGTTTTTTTGAGTGTATTAGTTTCTTCTCAGATAGGGAAGATGTCTGCTTTAAACAGGCATGTGCATCTTTGGTTTCGTAACTTTCTTAGAAGATTTCAAAGGCCATGAATCACCCTGTAGGCTTTTCCGTAAGTTATATTTGATGATTTTTTAATGGCCTCCAAGTTCTCTGCACTCATTGCATCCCTCGCCATCTTCTCTTTTTGCTACTCTCAATGCATTTCTTCAAGCTCTCCTTAACCCCGCCTTATTTTACTTATCTTTCTCTAATCCGTTTCACTCCCCTTTTAAATCCAGCAACATTGCTGCCACCCTTCCTCCCTCCTTCAGATGGAGTATAATTATCTGGTCATCATTATCAGAATAATTCTGTTTCCTCATTATAAACCCATCTGCTCTCTGCTCCGCTTTGCAATCCAACCAGCATGATGAAAACACACAGCCATACGGATCCTGGAGCTCTCAAACAAGCACTCATCTCTCTTTCTGTCTGTGTTCCCTTAACTGTTTCATCCTCGGAGCCTCTTAGGCGACTGAACACATCAGTGTAACTGGTGTGTGGTAATTATGGTGAGAGAGGGCTAAAGATGCTGTGGTAATCTACTGGGATCACCGGAATGGGAAGAAGTTGCTCAACCTCTCGTTTTGTGGTGAATCCAAGGTAAAAGTATACATTTTTTTTAGGGATATTTAGAATGCAAAGATTATTGCAAGTATTAAATGTGTCAAAATGCATCTCATTGAAATATCTGAAAAAGACTGAGGCGTCAACTTGGGGACAAGGACTGAATATGAAAAGAAGCTGTTACCATGGCTACCACCGGTATGTTGGTCATAAAGTCCAATTAAACAACAAAACACTGAAGCTCAATTCTCTCAAGAAATACATGCCAACGTTCAAAAGGAAGTCATAACACTTACTGTGATGTTTATCAGGACTGGGTTTTAATTAGTAGTTCTAATATCCTTGATGTTTTAATTTCAGTTTTATAAGTTACTTATCCTGTTATTTCTTTTTTAACAAGATAAAGAAAAATGTGCAAGCTGTTAGACAATGAGGGAAAAAAAGGGAAATAAGTTATCATTTTAATGAATTTAAATGCATGTAGCAGTGTATGAATGCAAACATCTTCCTGCAATATACAGCAGAGGAATAGCATTTCACTAGAGTCCATTTTTCAAGCACTCATGCATAAGCAGAGAAGGAACACGAGGTCTGTCGAATACAAAAACATTCATGATTCCAATTGGCTGGAAATTACCAGATAGATTAGAAAAGTGCACAAATGTTGATTGAAGAGCATTTCATGTGGTGAAATGTTGCTGTTTTGACCTCCTAAAAGCTTCAGTCTGAGAGCTAAGCCTTTTAGCACTACACAGAGAGCCTCACAGTGACGGATAGTAAATGTCTGCAGTTTGTTTGTGGAAGCTTAGACGTGTGTGAATACGTGTAAGTACGAACACCATGGGCACACAGTGTAACATTCGAAGGCTTTCATGCTGGGTCAAAGGTCATTCTCATACATATGTGTTCAGTGCACTTAAGCACACTAACACTATCATACTGATGTTTGTACCTACGAGCACACATACACATACACACTGTTGGAAATGTACAAGCTGCCTCTGACACACTTTTTCATATACAGTAAATGCATCCTTTTGAATATATCGACACATTTTGCTGATAGTATTTGAACTCAGATGAGGATCTTTATTTGGTGTTTAGACTTCCTTGTTTGTGACAAAGAATATTCCTGAAGTATTGTTTTCTTCTGTGGAGCTTGATAATGTAACTTTATAATAAACCCATTGGACTACTGACCTTCATTTGAAACAATATCCATATGCTCACTCTTAAAGGAAAACAACGGAATCACCCTGACAGAAACTCTCATATCGCAACAAAAACACAATGGGAAGCTTCGAGAGAGAGAATGTCTGCCATTGTTAGTAATCGCTCTTTATATTCACACAAACACATTTGCAGCTTTATCATAAATAAGAGTTGACTCGCTCATACTCCGCCTGATCTCCTGTCGCTCAGGAACTGTTTGTGTTATATTTTTCCTTTTTTTCTCACACAGTAAACTGCTAATTAAAGATGATCTACGTATGTGTGAGAACGTTTTCTCACCAAAAGAGATGTTTCTCTGTCAAGGTTGTTCAGACGCCTAGAGGATTCACAAAATCTCTTGGGATGGAGTTGCCTTGCCCAGCCATGGTCATTTTTCCTAGTAAGATTGAGCCCCAATAGAAAACATTCATTTAAACTGGGTTGATTGGATGGTAATATTGTTTGACTAAATAAATTATAATTACTTTTTGAGAAGCATGTTTCCATACACATTGAGACATCACACAATAGTGTGATGGATTCCCTGCGTCCTATACATGTGAACTAGTGAACACACTTTCTCTGTTGCACACATCTACACACACACAGGGTCATAGATAGAGACATATCCGGATGCAAGAGCAACACACACACACACACATACGCAGTGCTCCAGCTGTGCGAGGGATTAGAGATTAGAAGAGAGGAAGCGGATGAATCTATCTAAACACAACAGCACATAATATTACCACACAGATACATCTCCAAACATTTATCCTCCATATCAGCAGAGATAAGTTGACAATGTCCTTTTTAGCTTTGCTCACATACATGATCACATTATGAATTCGCCTCACACTGCACTGCGAGCCAGCAAATGAGTTCCTTTCATCTTTGATAAACAATTGCAACGCCGAGCAGTGTAAGAGCCTGCTGATAATGTCACCCTTACTTCCCCGATACAGTGCCTCCAATCAGTTCTCTTTGCTGCCTACTTCTATTATTTATCAGATATGCCATTCCTTATCCTCCTTTCCGTTTGTGCTATTGTTTAAATAAAGCCTCTCTGCAGAGCAGGCGGATTGGGTGATCTGTTTGATGTTTTTATTTCCTAAAAGCGAGGCATGATTCTATCATTATGTGGATTCATTAAAGGGAAATCATATGAAGAATAACAACTAAGGAATTTCCTCTGATGGACAGCACATGTTCTTGGTAAGATATGTGTTTACAAGTCTAGATAAAACCATTAATAACATTCAATCTGTCTTCTGTGCCGGAGGATTTCTGCATTAGTGTTGGAAAACTGTCCCAAAACCATGATGAGTAATCTCTATTTTAATGATGAATAAAGGCGGAATGACTAATTCATGTAATGAAACCTGGCCAACAGCCATCATGCGGCTTCTGCTAAAAAAAAACAATTGGAATGGGCAAAGAGATTCTTAGAGATAGCTGGGAGAGAGGAAAAGAGATAAATGGCGGGTCAGAAGAGCAAAGAGAGGGCAGACTTGAAAGCAGCAGTGAGACTTACTGCTTATTAACCGTATCCCACCATTTGTGTCTGCTTTGGGGTGTCTTTGGTGGTTGAGCGTGGATCAAAACAACTGCCTAAGAGTTAGTCTGATAGATGGACGGCAAATTTAGTATTATTCCCACTAAAGCCATCCCTGAAACACCTTTTGATATGAATGTATCAGATCCTCGGCTATGAGGAGACAGACACAATCTTGTAAAAAATCATAAACCCCCCTATACGTCCCTACTCTTTCAATAATCCAGTGGTGTTCAAAATGTTTTTCTTCTCTTAGGGCCTTCAAGGTCAGAAGGTTGTCTTAATGAATCTGAAAAACCAACAAATATTGATCAAAAGTTGGGTAGATTGGCCAAAATTGCAAGATTTTTTGATTGCAGGAATTTTCTTCATCACAGCTTCCCGGAGGAACACTTAAGGGGCTTTGAAATGGAAGGAAATAAAAAGCAAAATATCTCACTCCTTTGAATCAAAGTTCAACCTTCCAGCCATGAACTTGATGTAAAGGCATCCCCATAATGCTGCCTTTACATAATCCATAGACTATTAATATTAATGGATCAAGCCTGAGTCATGTAACCCAGGGGTTCCCAAACTTTTCAGCCCGTGACCCCCAATATAGCGGTGCTAGAGACTGGGGACCCCCATTGTCCCTGGAGGTGCTTAAAAAATTTGACATTGCACACAGCCATGCACACTATTAGGCCTCTCCAAACACTGGCTTTAGAACACCACACAATAGCCCAAACACCATCACATTTGTTTATATATTTTCAAATTGATGGGTGAGATATGCAATTTGAAACCATTTTCCATTTTTAAATGTTTTTGGAGGAATCTCGCGACCCCCCTAACAGTGTCTCGCGACCCCCCAGGGGGTCCCGACCCCCACTTTGGGAACCACTGATGTAACCCATCTGTTACTCCAGGGGGCTTTGGAAGTCCATCAATGGTGGTCGCCATGCTGGAAATACTGTCTCACCCTAGCTTTCAGTCAACCAAACGACAGGCTAAGAACTGGAGCTGAGGCGGGTTTTAATCCTCCTGAAAAGAAAGACGTCAATCACGTCAGCTCAGCGCCTTATTATGAAAAACTCTTATCCTTCATGAAATCAGAATTTATGAGTTATCAAAAAAATCATCCCCCGTACAGTGTGTGCTCACAAAGATGTGAGCACACACAGACCCATTTCATTTTTTGAACCAAGCTGTAAACATGAATTTCTGCTGTGAAAATGGGCTTTTTTGACTGTGTGGGATGATGTGACTTCCGGTGCCAGCCTCAAACGGTCATTTGGTCACTATTCGCTTTTTTCAACACTGGAGGTTGCCATTTGACTTATGAAGGTGGATGTGTTTATTGTCTCATGCAGAAAACTGTTTGAAAGAATATGCTTGGAACAAGGCAGTTACTCCACATTGTAGTTACTTTATGGCTGAATGGTCAGTTTTAAAGTTTAAATAATTAAAAGTTTGTCATGTCTGAGAAAAAAAATTGGATTACTCATCCTGCTCTTGCGGGTTGGATACTAATTTTGCCTCCAACGAAACAAAATTCTAACATTTTCATGTCCCTCCCCCTTGAAACTGAACCTTAATGCTACAGTACCTAGCAGCGATGGGCCTTCCCTGTGTTTTGTGTAGGAATGTTTTTTTTTTTCAATCAGTGCTATTTGCAACTGTACAAATGAATCAATATTTCCAAGTAGTCCCTCAATAGCTACAGCTTTTGAGAGGAGAGCACAGATTTGCAGAATCAAATAGCGTTATTAATGGGAATCTTAAAACCTTTGTCAGAATGACCAGTAGGTTCCTGGCCTTGACCTTTGTGACGGCCCTGTGGCCTGTTAGGTTGTGCCTCTTCTTCTTCTTCTTGTGTTGCAGGTTGGTGAGGTTAGTAGGTGTGGCTGTCATCAGTCTGACTGGGAGCACCTGGGCCCGGTGCTCAGTCATGATAAAAGCTGTCACCTCAGTCTGCTCGGAGAGACTTTTCTACATGCTACCTGTTTTGTTACTTTGTCCGTACTTCATTACTTTTGTAGTTTAATTCCTATTTTTTGTAAATAAATTAGTTAATTAAGTGTTATTTTGGTTGTCTCTCCCATTATTTGCCATGGCCTTCGAGCCGGTCATGACACCTTGAAGTCAGCCAGGCAGACAAGTAAATCACAGCAGGGTGTAGACTGTGCACAAAGTGGCATGGTACACTTTCGCCCATTGGTCAAATGAGTCAATATCCCCTCTAACACACAAAAAGCACCCATGTGCAAAATTAGGAGGATCTCACACTTCACCCATTTGAAACAATTTCTTAATTCCCTCCCTTTCCCACCCCCCAACAACTTACAGCACCACTATTTCTCTCTATTTAGCCTGTCCGCATCAATGGTTTAGCAGTGTGTGTGAGAGAGAGAGAGAGAGAGAGAGAGAGAGAGAGAGAGAGAGAGAGAGAGAGAGAGAGAGAGAGAGAGAGAGAGAGAGAGAGAGAGAGAGAGAGAGAGAGAGAGAGAGAGAGAGAGAGAGAGAGAGAGAGAGAGAGAGAGAGTGTATGTTCCACCACAGTGATTTGATAGGTTGTGATAGGTCTCAGGGAGAAAGCCAGACCACAGCAGTTAACACTGACCTCTCCATTGCTTTCTCTCCACCTCCAACACAACACCACCACCTGTCTCTCTCTCTCATTCTGTCTCTCCATCTCACTTGCACAGTCTGTCTCTAACCTTCCCCTGTCTTTTAATATATTGTACCCCCCCACCCCCACCCCCACCCTGTCCTTCATCTACTGTCTCTCTTATTCTAAGTCCCCTCATCCTTCTTTACTCTTTTCACCCTGTTTTTATTTTGACCACCATCACTGATCCCTTCGTTTTGTTTTTTTTTAAAGTTATTTTGGAGGGCATGATAGCAGCAGGTTTTTTTATACCCCAGCTCCACACTCTCTGACTTTCTTCTTCTCCCTTGCCATTGTCCCTTTCGTCCCACCCTCCACCTCCTGTCTTTCACCTTTAGGCCTCTACACACTGTGCGCTGACATCGATCCTGCAGGTTCACTGCATGCCTCACAATGTGAGATGGATCTAATAGAATCACAGTGTCACAATCTCTATCGCTGTGAGTCTGTGACACGATTTTGAGGTATGTCCGATTGACATGGTGAACTGAAGAACTACAATAGAAAGACACACAGTAGAAAGAAACAGACTTTTACTTTTTGAGCTGACATTTTTTCCAGTCTGCTATTATTGTGGCTGAATGTGTGCTGTGTTGCACCTGTGACCATGACCTATTATTTTTTAAACAGACTCCACAGTGGTGTGACCCACTGTGGAGTCTGTTTCTGGGTCAAAAAAACAGTTAAACCAGATTTCCAGCTGCTGTGAATTTACTCTTTGACCTTATTTAGCAAGAGTCTAGCGCTGCAACTGCACAGCTACAGCTGTAAGGCTGCTAATGGGAAAAGCTGTGCTCATAACAAATTACCTGACAGCAAGCAACAAAATCACACAATAGCCCCTTTTACATTGCCCGTTCAAGATGGGACTGTGATGCCACTGTTAGGCCTGGTCGTGACTGTAAATGTCACAAAGGTGCAATCGTAGGCAAAATCTTTGTGTCTCTAAGTCGGGATCGGATGTGGTAATAGAGCGCTGTGTGCACTGATGTCAGAGTGTGTGTGTGTATGTATGGGAGGCTTGAGCTGTTTTTTTTACACACCATGTCTCTTGCACTTCCACAATGCTGTTCAAAGTACAACAACAAAGCAACAGCAGAGATTTGTTACGGCACCGCTGCAGAATTTCAATGTTAACGTAAAATCTAACGAAACAGCAAACATGAATATTTACAGCTTTCTTTTAAACTATCTTGACTGTGTTAGTCCAGCTTGTTGCCATGCATGCTTATATTTACTAATGACTTTGCGTCACTGAGAGGGAAAATGTGTGAACATGTTGCACCAGTCGGTGTATTCTACAGATGCTCCTATTGTATTCAGTTAGTTGGCGATCATGCACATCATGGCAGCACTGTTGTAGAGGGATTCTTGCTTCAAATGGTTCCACATTCTGGTGCAGCCTATCCTTGCTCACTATAGGTTGAAAAAAAATCTACACCTGAGACGCAGGATTCGATTTGACTGACAGATTTCCCCATTTTCTCCTAATTGTCCATGAAAGCCCATAATTGCTCTATGGTGTCGTCATTATCGATATGCAGCAGTTTGACCTTGAGATGTTCAGTCTGCTCTTCCCAAACCGCTCTCCTTCACTGCCATCATTATTACTCCTCACTTTCCCTCCATCTTGTCAACCTCTCTATCAATTAGCCCAACACTCACCATTTGATCATCTCTTTTTCCATCTGTCTCTCCTCCTCTACATTTGTCACTCTCCTACTCTATACCCCTCATTTGACTCCTCAGCTTGCCTTCCCCTCCATTCCTTCCCTGCCCTCTCTTCTCCATTACCTTCTCATTTGTGAATACCACATATTCTTAGCTATCAGAATTCATCCTACAATTTAAACTTAATTTGAAGATGCTTCAGTCGCCCTTGCCCTATGGCTCCATTACATTATTACCTTCTCTTGTACTTTTTCTGTCCTCTCCCTCCATGCCCTGACTTTAATTTAGCCTTCGTTCCACCCTAGTCTATCTCACTTTCTCCCTCCAACCTGCTCCTCCTCGCCTTCCCTCCACTGAGGAATGGTCAGCGCTCATTCATTTATCTGTTTATCCAGCCCATGCCAGTGTGTGTGTGTGTGTGTGTGTGTGTGTGTGTGTGTGTGTGTGTGTGTGTGTGTGTGTGTGCGTGCGTGCGTGCGTGCGTATCTGTGCAGCGATAATGAGTGGGCCGGCTGATCTAAACTTGCAATATGACCCAATCGACCCTCACTAATCAAAAAACTTCCGTTTACACACACAAACACACAGAGCCACAGTGAGCCATGGTCACTTTGACACGCCATATATTCTGCGGTCTATTCCTCAACACTTGATTTCCCCCGAACCTCATTACTGTGCGATATAACAGCAGCATTTTGTCTTTTGCAGCTTCATCCAGTGTCTCTGGTTTGTTTTTAACTGTCCCCCTGTTCACCCACTTTCTTTTCATCCTTTTTTCTCTCTCCTTGTTCAATCCCAACCCTCTTTTTTCTACATTTAAAGACCTAAACTAGAAGTGATGTCTAACATCATTGAAATTGCCAAATTACTGCTATCCCTGTGGCAATAAACTCTGAATGCTTGATATCATTCTAAAATTGGTGGCAAGTTTTTTTTTTGATGAGCTGACAGGTTATTTTCTAGAGATCCGCGATACAATTTGATTTATGTGAACCAACAGCAATTCCTTTTATCTCATAGATAGAAACAAGATGTCCTCCTGCCTCATATTCTTTCTTACACAAATTGAATCCTCTGTCAGACCCTCTTCTATGTGACTACTTTTATTGCAGCCTCTTTCCTTTCATATGTCTTTCTCTCTCACTCTCTGTCCCTTTTCCACTTTTAATTAATTTACATGAATTTGTCCTAACATGACACATACAGTAGATCCTCTACAGTAGCAAAGGAATGCATTCACAAAGGCTCACATTCAGGGCTTTGATAAGCTCTCATAATGGGGATTTATCTGCATAATTGTGGGTGTTGGCAGTCAGACATAAGCCCTTGTGGGACACCTCTGAAGCTGCTACTTGTGCAGGGTGGAGTTTCTCACAACGTGTAAAAGTCCTGACACACCAAGCAGACGGCAAAGAAATACTTTGCCTTGGCCAAAAAATTGCACTAGAACACACCGCATAGATTACAGCCACGTACCACCACGTACGTTATGCGCATGCGTGAGAGGAAATAACTGTCCATGCCAGCAGGCGGGGGTAGTCCGTTGTTATGATACGAGAAGACCAATTTCACACAGCTGTCCCGCACCACTCATACTATAGGTAGCCTACTAATCGAGAATAATGTCTGATAAAAGTTGAAAATGACACTGACGTTGTCAGCCCTTGGTCTTTTAGTGGAAAAAGAAAAGAGGCGAAAAATAAGGAGAAACCGCACTAATGGGTGAAAGCATGGATACTACAGGGCTTTCCCGAACCTGTGTCGAGAGCTGGAGATAAATGAAACCTCCGAACATCCAATCAGACAGATTCCTCTCACCGACTGCAGACGCCGATTCAACATGTCGAAACGGCCAAAAAAAAGGCTGACGGGGGATGACGGGGGGTGACGGGTAGCGACGGAGCCGGACACACCGCAAAAACTAAGGCTACGACCGCTCACCGACTAGGACCATCGGCAGACCATCTCCTTGGTGTGTCAGGGCCTTAACATGTACTGAAAAACCTTCACAATTTCTGACACGGGAATCAATTTCTGCTTTTGGAGACGATTAAAGGCATTTGGGAAAGTGTCACTATGTTTTTTTTTATATAAATCCTGTTCACCACTTTAAAAAGAACATTTTAATTGAATCAATATCAACTTCATTCTCATACATGTTAAATTAAGGTCATGCAAATCAACGTTATTGTCTTGTCAAAATACAGCTTAGGAATTACTCGATATTAGCTGAACTATTTTACAGTTTATTGAAAAAGGGGGGCTAATTTAAGTCGAGTTTGACGGTTCAGTGTCAAATAATAATGTAAAGCGAAACAAAAATGAACAGTGGATCTCTGCCCTCTCAGTTCGTCAGTTAAACAAAGCCAATTCAAAACGTACCAAGAACCTTGTATGCCCAGTGGAGAGCTGAAACATTAAAAACGTATTAAAAACCTTCTTAATTTAGCTCTGCCTTCTTATACTAATGAAAAAGAAGTGAATTAATTAATGAGTCACTTAGAGTTACTTAAATGCTCACTTGGAGTTTTTGGGGCTGCTTCATTTCCTGAAAGTTTTCTTAGGTTTGCCCTGCCTCATGCATATCATAGTATATCATCCATTTTTCACAGTATTTCAGTTTCACCCTTAATTTTACTTTCTAAATTTTCCATAAGTTAGATGAAAGCGTCTGAAGTGACTGTAATGGAGCTCTTCCTGGTCTGTGTTTCAGACTGCCACCCACTGCGCTCTGTTTGCGGCCCCAGAAGGCTTAGTGGGAGAGTCCAGGAAGAGAAGTTTGCATTACTTTAAAAATCTCTCCACAGACGGACTGTGAAGCACGGACTAAAATCCCCCTGTACTGAGAGAAAATAAAAATTGATTAACGAGACAAGGGCAGAAAAAAGGACAAAAATAGCCTCCTGAACATGAGACAGCCTGAACCTCTTCTCATATCACAACTCTCAAT
Source organism: Tautogolabrus adspersus (assembly GCA_020745685.1). NCBI lineage: Eukaryota > Metazoa > Chordata > Actinopteri > Labriformes > Labridae > Tautogolabrus > Tautogolabrus adspersus. The sequence goes on from CM036545.1 coordinate 15,568,182, forward strand.
GCTGGTTAATGTCCTAAAGCTTCATACACTATTCTGCAAAATGTCTTTTAACTGGATTTGCGGATTCCAACTGCTGTGTGAGAAGCTTTGTTTCTACATCTAGATTAAGACCACATGTCATTTTGTTGTGTGAGAGGAAATGACTAATTGCCCCCATAAAAGTGTGTGGAAGTTTGGAGCCAGTAAATGTATAAGAGGGCACCTATGGATGGACTAGGATTTTATTGATACGGATACTGCTTTGGAGTTTAATACTTATTGATACTCTTCTGAATACTATTCTCCTTTGTTTGGTGGGGGGGAAAAGGAGTTAGAAGAGTAAACTTTCTTTTTAAAAACTAGTCCCCGACGATAACTTTGGAAACTTGCTGTGGTGTGATCTCTATCCTCTTCATCTTCACATCTGTAGAATATTGACATTGTGTTTCATGAAGTTGTTGGTTTTACCCCCTTTAGACACAAGAGCCTTTTTTCCATTGCTATCAATGGCTGAAATCATAGTGGAGGTTGTGATTAATCATGATGAATCAAGGTTTTAAAATACGGCACATTGAAATGCGAAGAGAGCTACTATCAGCCTGTTGCAGCACAGCCCAAATGACTGATTTAACTTTTTCAAGGGACCCCTGAAGTTGCCAATTAGACTTCAAGTGGGGTCGTGACCACCCTGGCCACCCCCTAGATCACCCCAAATTCCCCAATGAACAATTTGGGCTGCGTTGCAGTCCGCCCCTGCTGCACAGCCAAAATCATCTAAGTCCATCTAGCTCATCGCACTCACCACTCCTCACCTATTATGCAACAGTACGGATGCAAACACACAACCACTCAGACGACTACGTTTGCACTTTGCACAATTGTACCCAGATGTTAACACACACCGAAAAATTAGTACATAAGCGTATGTTGAGCTGACCATTACTGCCTGAAAATGAAAGACAATTTCATCCCCGGTATAATGCATAAACTACGGCTTCATATTCTGTTAATGACTCAATTAGACGTGACCCAGGATTTCATGATAATGCAGCTAACAAGGCAGCACTTTTATTTCTTTATTATCTCCCACTTACAATAACAGGTTTGTTGGGCTGTTTTCTTAAACATTTGCATTGTTTTTTTCTGAAAGTTTTTGGATAAGAAACACTTGCTGCAGAAGCCCTTCATTCAGAGGACTAAACACAATGGACAGCCACAAAGGCAATCCATCTGATGAGGTAGTTTTGCATTTATTTCATTTATTGTTCACAATCCCAGTAGCACTAATTATGTTGGAAAGTAGCTGACCTTAGGCCATAATATCTTGGGTGTGCAGGGAATCCAGCCACACAATAACATGATCCATAAAGGATATATATAATATGCATTCCTCCTCAGATCTCTACCTTAAAATAGCTGGCAAAACTAATCACGTTTCACTCCATGTCTTGGTATGTCTTTGTCTCTCTGTTGACATTGTTTCTGCCTGTCTCTTTGTCATTTTCCTTGACGTCTCCGTTTTATCACATATTTTATTATCTGAAACAAACAGGTCAATAACAAGGTCAACAGAGACGCAATGATGTATGCAAAATCTCTGATAAGAGGGATCGACTGTCTCAAGATTTGGCTTTGCTCCCAGAAAGAAATCACCTGTGAATGTGTGCATGTCTGAGCTGCCAGCATATATATATTTTTTTGTGAGTTACAGCTGTTTCCCTCAAAGCAGAAATGTCTAATTTGAAAAATACTCAATTTTTAGTATTCTTACAGTTGGACCTTGAATCATTCCCACTGTTCAACATTAAAGTGTAATGTAATGTAGCAAATAGAAAGAACAATTTCAAAGATGTTGCATTTTGTCTAGGCCATTTTACAAATGTTTATGTTTTTAGTTTTTGTAGTGCAACTGTGAAATATTATGTACCAATAAAATATACTGAAAGTATGACTTTCCAAATGTATTAACTCATTATTTCACCAAATAAGACTCAAGGTCTGCCCAAGATCTAACAATTTGTATTGTTGGGTTTTGTTTATAGTTAAGTTACAAGCAAGCTTTGGTCAACTTTAGGTAGAGATTGAACAGAAAACGTCCTTTATTTGATGAAAAATACTTTGAACACAGATTACCAGAGTTAATGTGAAATGTGTGCTCATTAATCACCCTCCACCCACCACTTATACCTTTTATCCCAGTGAATCTTTGTGATTTTGAAACTACATCCTTTTAATTCAACTGGGCTTTGTCTCTGTTTACACACTAATGATGAATTATCCAACAAAAATACACTTTAGCAGTTTCATAACTATAATTACACATTGAACATAACAGAGAGGTGCAATTGTGTGCTAAGGGCCAATTGTGCATCTCCTCTACAGCTTTTTTTTGACTATTAACAGTTGGAAAATCTGAGTGTGCACTGAGTCAACCCGCCACAGACAGTCGAGTGACCACTTTCAGTGGGAACAGTTCAAGTATGAGTGGTTTAGAGTGGAGTGGTCGGTGCATGAAGATTTAACTAGTCTGTTAAGCTGCAGCATGGGGCAACAGGCTTACTATAGCACCAAAAATCACCTTTTAACTTCAGGGCTAAGTGGTGCCATGACCAATAAAGCAAACTAAAACCACAGCGCAGCATTCCCTGATTTATATCAGGTGGAAAGAAAACAAATGCTACAAAGTCATCATAAAATCAGTCTTTTGCAATGAGAATCTGTGTCAAGGTGTAGAATAGAGGGATAACAGAAAAAGCACAACAGTTTTACTCCACATGAGGCCCTCTCAACAGGCCTTCCTGGGGGGAAACAGATTAAAACACTAAACTACATCTTCCCATTTTCTCATTTTCTTCTGCCAACTTCCTAGCTTCTTCCTTATAATCTAATTTTCTCTCACTTCTAGGTGCTACAACTTCCTGCTCATCAATTTCTTTTTGCTTTTTTTGTTTTGTTTCTAACTCTCATTTTCTCCCCCTTTCTTCTCCATCATTGGTACATTGTGACAATTTAATCCCGCAACCAGTGGCTACAAAGAGTTGGCAGCCAGAAAAGTATGTATGAGGGAGCCAGAAAAACAGAAAGAGAGAGAAAGAGGGAGTCTGTGTGTTTGATATTGTGTGTGTGTGTGTGTGTCGGTGTTGACTGGATGCCAGTTGGCCTGTGGTGCAGCAAGCTGTCCTAATGAAGTGATCCTGTGCGCATCCCCCCCCCCCCCTCCCAACCAATCTGAATTTGTTTTAAAACAGGAACCACACTGGGACCTGCAATAATTATTCTAACCCGTAATGAAAGTTATCATCATTGATTCAGTCTGAACAAATATGCCTTCTAAATGTGTTGCTTCGGGTGTTTTTCCAAATGATGTCAGTGATCATTGTGGGATATCTCTGTTGTGAGATATACCACTACACCTAAAAGTATGCCTCATTTTGTCTACATTAAACAAAATGTTCGATGAGCAGGCTTTCTAACATGATCTGAATCATTTTCACTGGGACAATATGCTCGTATCTGATGATGTTGAACTTGTCTGGAATTATTTCCATGAAGGCTTTATCGACATCTCTCTACTTAGCATAACAAAAGTTGAATTTTATCTGTCTTCAACAATAGAAAACTTAAAAATTCCAACGAAACTTGGTAAACAATCAAGTCGTTAGCGAACAGTTGAACAAAAACGACAAAACGAAAACCAGCTGGTCCAGACAATTTAAAGCCTTTATTTTACAGTAGCTGATTTGTTGTGTCACATGTTTAGGAGGACAGTACAAAAATACCAGGCTTCCAACTCTATTCTGTCTGCTTCAGTTAGGATTCCAAAATAAACCCATAGAACTACGACTGGTGCCATGCATGTTATAGTTGTAGTATTCTTGAAGCCTTAGATAGTAAACAATGTTGTCTGTCCCTTTTTATAGACGTCATGGCCTTTGATACTGTTGATCACAGCTTCTTATTAGATCGTCTTACAGATGGGCTCTCAGACCACATAGTTGGTTGGTTTGAAAACTACCTTACTGGTAGAACCCAGGCTGTTCAATTACACACTGCAAGATTTTTGGGCCCGATTCCGCCCTTCCGACCAAAGTCAGCAAAGTCCCAATTATCTGATGGTTCCAAAGATTATCTTGCCAGATTCTCCTGTGATGTGAGGTGAGTTAAGAGTGATTTTAACCTCCCTAATCTGCTCGGAGGACTATCTCGGCCGCCTGTAAATGTTAATTTGATCAGAAATCCTGTTGTGTGGGGAGAACACCGAGGATGGCCAAGCACGGACTCTGTGAATTGTCACGTAGAACGGAACAATAGCCAATAAGTAAGCAAGCTGACTGAAGCAGGAAACACAACAAACATAACCATGGCGACGACAGCAAACACAAAGCATAAAGTATTTACTGTAATGGATGTACCAGCTAACAGCTAGCCACATTTTGCTTGACCATCACGTTTATTTACTCTTAAGTCGCGTTTGACCAAGATTACACATTTTGATAGTTGAGACTCTGGTTGTTGGTTAATGAATTGGTAGGTGTGTGGTGTGCTAAGTTGGTCTTCTCGTTGCACAACACACACTATAAGAACTGAACTGTTAATCTGTCATGATTTGTCGTCATGTGTGGGCTCTCTCACATTTTCAAAATTGTTTAAGATTTAAAAAAAAAATGTTTTAGTGTGTGCTAGGCCTTAGAGGGTGTTACGTCTGACATGCTACAAATCCACAAGGGGTACCTTAAGGTTCCCTTCTGGGCCCACTTTTATTTACTGTCTATATTAAAGGGATACTTCACCCGTTGAAACATGAATCTGTATTGAAATTGGGTCATATATGTAGTAGAAATGTGAAATAAATTTTGAAGTTGGTGCCTTCTTGACCAAGAAAAGGCAGAAAGTGTCTTTTTGACTCATGTGGATGAAAGACAACAACTCCCAGAATGCACAGGACCGCAGGACACTCCCGCTGAAGGAGAGGTGCATTCACGTGGTATCGGAAAAATGAGATTCCGAGTTGTAAAATGCACATGAAACACCTGCTCAAGTCGGTTTTGTGTTTTGTTAACATTATTTTTTATTCATGCACGTATTGCACATCAACTTTTTGCTCAAATACAACTTTTGACAATAAGAGTTCTCCGAGTTGGGAAGTCGGAAGAACGAAACTTGGACCACCCGAGCAGCACCTGAATGCAGCATTATATACGGACAATAACAACACATACGGCCGTTTCCTCAACTGTTTCCGAGATTTCTTCCAGAAGGAATTGGCATATTAGAAATTCCTGGCAGCAAACAGACTCTATGTCTGTGTCCATAGGCAAACAGTCACAGCACCGACAACACAAGTCTGCCCCAGCTCCTTCTTCCTTCTCACAGCCGCGGACCTAGCCAGCTAGGCTAGCTAGCCTGCCTGTTGGCACCAGTAGCCAGCTCGCCGCTATATTGCGGCTTGTAGAAAGAGCCACAAACATCCGATTCTAGCACAAGACCTTAAAAATCTCCTTCATCCATATCAGTTTGAAGTTGAAACATACTTTTTCGCCATTCTCGGGTCTAATCAGCTTTCTCCAGAGACACCCAGCTCAAGTCCGGGTCAGGCTCACTTTCTCACAGCCGCTGTCTGTCTGCAGAAGCCGCCTGGCAGATATATTGCAGCTCGTAGAAAGAGCCACAAATATCCAATTCGAGCACAAGACTTTCAAAATCCCCTTCATTCATATTAGTTTAAAGTTGAAACATACTTTTTTTTTGCCATTCTTGGTCCTTATTAGCTTTCTCCATAGAGTCTGTTAGCATAGCTTCCAAGCAACAAGGCGGACGTTAAGTTTCGATCCTGGCAGTGAGGTCCCGCCCACTGATCTGTGATAGGTCTGTAGCTTCAGTGGTCGAAAACATGAGGAACTAGCAATGTAGTTTCACCCATGCTAACCACAACAGCCTCCGATGACGCAAAATGAAGATTTTTGCGTCATCGGAGGCTCCTTTTCAGGCAAAGAAATAAGGAGTTTTCTTGTCTCAGGGCAAAATGAGAGCCAGATGCACGACCATTCACAAATACTACCAGGTTTCTAATGATACAAAGCTTAATGCAAATGGGTGAAGTATCCCTTTAATTGCTTTGGACAGAACATTTAAAAAAAATGTTTTAGTTGTATGCTTATGACACTGCCATTTTTGGCTGTGCACCTAAGCCTGCCCAAGCTTTTGCAAATCTTCACCCTCAGTTGATAAGAAAATCTCTGTCAGCGGCAACTTCTAAATGCAGCCACACTAAACTCGTTCTTTACAGCTTTAAGAACAGCAAAAAGAGCATTGTCCAATAAAATTGTTTAAAAGAAAAAAGAGCCATTGAGTTGTTATCTTCTTTAGAATACTTAGGGATTTTACTTGATGACAGCTTGACTTAAAGGGAGTAAAAATAAGTATGTTTGTAAACAGCTGGAGGTTTTATATGATTTTTTACTGCAGAAATAAGTCCAGTTTTTCCTTTTACGTCAAAAAGAAACTCCACCTTTTACCTGTCCCGGATTATGGTGAATTTATGTACATGAATGCCTCTGCTCAGAGTCTTAATATGCCTGACAGCATTTATCATGGTGCACTTAGATTTATTACAAACTGTGGATTTCTAACTCATCATTGTGCTTTAAATTCTAAAGTCAATTGGACTGATTGAAGAACACACTGACTTGCACAGTTGTTTATCTTCATTGATACAGCTAATCTAGGCAGATGCCAAACAACCTTTCCTCTCTTTCAATGTCAAAGAACAAATCCGAAACCTTCGCTTGTTGGACATTGTGCAATATGTTGTTCCCAAAGTCCAAACTGAGTTGGGGAAAGAAGCTTTTAGGTATTTGCAGCTTTTACTTGGAACAATCGACAGTCTGATTTTAAACTGCAAAGTTTAGTTACCCTGAATGTTTTAAAATCCTAAGTGAGAGGTATTGAATCAAAACCTTCTGTTTGCAATTGTTTCAGCTGATGATTTTGTTATTATTTGTCTTACATGTTATGTGTACTGTACTGTATGAGTTGGAACATTGTTGTTGTTAAAACAGTGTGTGTTCAATCTGTTTCCTGGAAATGGGTTCACAGAGACTGTTTCAAACAGAGACACTGAAGCAATGGATTTTATGAGTAAATGTGTAACCTCAATGGAAATGTCATATTATGCACATTTTGACAATCAGCAGTTCATGTTTTGGATATGTGCCAATAATTATATACCCCTATGTAGCTGCTAATGTTTTATGACCTATAATTGTACTAAATTACCTTAAAGTCTAGCCTAATGTTCACACATATGTGACGAGTAAATCTCACAACACTAAATCTTGATCCATGTCAATCAATGAGTAGTAATTATATTAGGAACACTGATAGAATCATTGCACCATCAATTCACTAATCAGATAAACTAATAGTTAATTCAATCCTTAGTCTCATCAACTGACCTTAGACCAACCAATCCCTAAATCAATGCTTCTACTCAGAAAGACACCTTTGGGGAATTGCATTCCTGGAAAAACATGCCAATAACGCTATCCGCTTTACGCCTCGCTAGTGGCTCGGCTCTTGCATTCGCTGTGTCTGTTGGTGGATCCAACAATTTGGTCAAGACTGAACCACTGGATAACACCAATTTCTAATAAATTGTCATGAAATATTGTAAAGTAATTAATAGTGACCAATGTATGTTTTGTAATGACTATGGATCTCTTTTAACCTCTCTACTTGTGCCATAGTGATGTTAACATTTATAAAATATCTCGACAACATTTGGCTGGACTGCCATGAAAATTGATACAGACATTCACATCCCCTCCTGGAAGAATTTTCAATCACGTTGGTCATCCTCAAACTATTTTAATGCAGCCTCCATTGGGTTAAGGTTTAGTCCAATACTTGGTTTTATCACCAAAATAGCTTCACCAGCTTTAGTTGAATTTGTTTATAAGCTACTTAGCAAATGTTCCCATTTTAAGGTACTAGACTGATATGGTTTCAGTGAATGCCTGCCGGACTTAAGGAAGGCACGCATGAGGGGTTTAGCTTAGATAATCACAAGGTACCTAGTAGGGTGTGGGATTCTTCCTGGGAGATTCCCGTGAGTACATATTTACTGTAAAACATTATTTTGTGACACAGTTTTGCAGCTAGTACTTTTGCTTGTAACAGGCCTATCATACACACATACAAACAACCTAACGCAGGATATAAAGTCACACCTGAACCAACTGTTAATATCTGAAGCAGGATTTAGAAGCTCAATAGCTGTTACTTTGATGTATCATCCTGAAGAACTTATACATTGATCAAATTATTTTTATAATAGACATTTTTTTTTTTTAAGTTAATGGTATCTATCCTTTTTGCAGACTCTCGCTGGATCAGCTCAGGTGCAAAAATATTCACAGATGCTGGCAGGTTTAGTCACTGCAATACTCAGCTGTCTGGATTTAGCGTTAAGGTGCATGTAAACAGCTTAACCGGATCAGCTTTCACCTGAGCATACCAAACAGCTGAATTACTCTGTGCAACACGGCCGGTGCAAACCACACCTTGCTCAGAGAGAGAGAGAAAGAAAGAGAGAGAGAGGGAGGGCAGGACAGGATAGGCGGGATGCGAAAGAGAAATCATTAGTCCGACAGGCGAGCTGTCAGCACTCCTGCTGAGCCTCCACAGCTGTATGTGTGAGATGAAGCAGCCTTGGTAAAGTAGCTTCTTATTGCTCTCTGCTTGGAAAACACACACCATCACTACACTACTTAATAATAAATGTGCTTTGCATGATATATTCACGATATAACCCCCAAGTACACACACATGATTTACAAAGCCCACCCCCCTTGCATGTAACACGAGTAATCGTTTACATGCAGAGTTCATATATTGTTCTATAAATTAATTAAAGTATTAAAACTTTAAAAATAAAGCTTGTTGAAGTCTTCCATTTGTCCAACCCCTAATAATATACTGTAAGTTATCTTTGCAGTTATACATATATTAAGCTTTTTTCTTCAGGATTTTTTACCTTTTGATTATCAAAATATGGTTGCCATTTTCTTTCTTTCTTTCTTTCACAAATTTATTTCAAACTTGTGCGAGTAGCACACTAAAGTAAAATGAAAAACAAACAAAATCAACGAGAATAGTCAAAACAACAATAACAATAGTCAAATCAACAATAATAATATGAACCGAACATGTCCGCAAGGAGTAGGATGAAGCATAAGCTTATTTAAACCTACCCCTTCTCCACTACTTAATTAACATCCCCCAACATACATATTTACATAATACATATTTACAAAAAATAGAAAATAAATAGAGTAAATAAACAAATACATAAATCATTTGCTAATTTTAGGCCGATCTCAAAACTGCCTTTTCTTTCAAAAGCCCTGGAAAAGGTAGTCCACAGTCAATTAATGGCCTTTCTGGAAGAGCACAATATTTTAGAGGTTTTCCAATCCGGTTTTAAAACCCTGCACAGCACCGAATCAGCTCTTATAAGAGTTTTTAATGATATCTTTTTAGCTACTGACTCTGGTGACTGTGTTGTCCTTGTTCTTTTAGATTTAACTGCTGCATTTGACACTGTGGATCATGAGATCTTGATCTCTCGTTTGGAGCAGTGGGTGGGCATCAGGGGCATAGCACTCGATTGGTTTAGGTCGTACTTGGCTGAACGAACGTTCTGTGTCAGCCTTGGTGACTCCTTGTCCTCCTCTGCTCCTCTCTCATGTGGAGTCCCACAGGGCTCAGTTCTAGGCCCTCTCCTCTTCTCTCTCTATTTGCTCCCCCTCGGTTCAATTCTCAGGAAGCATGGCATCTCATTCCACCTTTATGCAGATGACAGTCAGATTTATGTGCCTCTTAAAAAGAACAGTGATTACTCTGTTCGCCTGTTATTTGAGTGTCTTGAGGACATAAAAGCCTGGATGGCCCTGAACTTTTTAAATTTTAACGATAAAAAGACAGAGGTGATGGTTTTCGGTGGTACCACTGGGACCCCCCCTGTAGATCTGGGTTCCTTGGCCCAGTATTCAAAGCAGTCCATCACGAACCTAGGGGTTAAAGTGGACCCTGAGCTTAAGCTCGACAGCCAGATTAAGGCTGTTGTTAAATCAAGCTTTTTTCATTTGAGGCAGCTGGCCAAAATAAAGCCAATTCTTTCGAGGCAGCACTTTGAGACGGTGATTCACGCCTTTGTTACCACTCGGCTGGATTACTGCAATTCGTTATATGTTGGGGTTAGTGGGTCCTCCATCGCCCGTCTCCAGATGGTACAGAATGCGGCTGCACGTCTTTTAACTGGCACTCGTAAATATGACCACATTTCCCCCATTTTAGCCTCACTCCACTGGTTGCCCATTCATTTTAGGATCCATTTTAAAATTCTTTTATTTGCTTTTAAATCTCTCAATGGTCTTGCCCCGCCCTACCTCTCTGAGCTTCTACACCCTTACACGCCCGCCCGCACTCTCAGGTCAGCTGATCAGCTGCTCCTGAGGGTGCCTAAAACCAGGCGGAAGCTCAGAGGGGATCGTGCGTTTGCTGTTGCGGCTCCAAAACTTTGGAACGATCTGCCTCAGCACCTTAAACAGGCCTCTTCTCTGTCTGTTTTTAAATCTGGTCTTAAGACGCATCTTTTTTCCTTGGCCTTCGACACTTAGTGAGACGTCGATTGTATTTATTTTATTTATTTTACTGCGTGCCTTTTAATTTGACCCATGTTTTATGTCTTTTAACTTATTTTCTGTATTTTATATAGTTTTTTATTTCATTTGAGTTGTTATGTATTTTATTGTACAGCACTTTGGTCAACTGTGGTTGTTTTAAAGTGCTTAACAAATAAAGTTGGATTGGATTGGATTGGATTTGTGAAAACACCCGATTGTTTTCCTTTGACCAATCCGCGGGATTATGCATACACACAAAGAATTTCTAGTTTACTGTGAGCCTCAGAATGCACAACGTATAAATATTAAGATGTTTTTGCCCTCGCTCATCCTGGTTGTTCTGTCGCATCCTTCCTCTCTCCTTTACTCTTCTTTGTCTCCCGTACTCAGGCCATCCCATCTTCCCCGTCGGAGGAATCACGTACTATGACTCTAATGTTGAACAATTGAAAAGAAAATGACTTATTGACAAACACTTCTTCTCTCGTTACAATAAGATTATTTCAATCTTGAGTCATGACCATCCCTGCTACTCTCCCCGCGACTTAGTCCTCTTGACTTTGACTGCAATTTTATTTACCAATATACCACCTGACTCTAAGCTCCTTTTCCTGCCACTGCACCTACTGTGAGAGAAGTGGAAATATGCAAGCAAAGCTTTCTGAGCACTGAGGACACATGCTAGAAAAAGGAAGGAAAGTAAACACTCTTTGACAAGGTCTCTCATCAAAGAATCTATGGTTTAAAGTGTTTGCTGCAAGCAATATTTTCACTGCCCCTGAAGCTCAACTGATGCCAGTGCAGACTGTGTTGCATTGCAGAGCCAGCAAAAGCAAATGTGTGCTGACTGTTGCTAATAACAAATGGAATAATAAAACAGAAAAAAAATGATGAACAATTTTGAACCTTTTTTTACAGAGTGCACCCGATCACACTGAAGCATATAAGAAAGGTAACTAAGAGATAGTGTCAAGGTATACATTTCTATGCCTCCAATTTGTGTTTTATTGTTTTTCCTTTAATGAGTCAAACTTGTATTTTTTCCTTGAAATATTACCTCTTGTTTTCCTAACATAAAATGTTATAATATGAACAGGAACTCTGAGTCAAACCCTGACTCAAAGAAAGGAAGACCCCCCAAAACGCACTAAAAAGAGATTTTATCACAATTAAATAAAAGTACCTAGAAATAACAACATGTATGAAAAAAAAACTGCAAATTTAAAGGGTACAAAAAAGAGACATAATAACACAAACAATACAGCTCACATTTATCCAAATTCCAAATCTCAGTTAGAACCTGACTGATTAATCGGCCGGCCAATAATATCAGCCGATATTAGCATATCAAGTGACCAGCGGTATCGGCTTGAGCCGCTATCACCAGATTTATTCACCAGTAAAAAAAACGTTCATTTGAGTTGCATTGTATTACACTAGCAGTTCTCTTTCTGGCTGTCACCAGCGGAGTGTACTATATGGATTACAACAAGCATTGTCACTCTCCAGATTGTCAAGCGGTAATGCACGGTCATGCGCAGTTACTTTCCAGTTGAGTGACCATCTTTTCTTCATTATATATCTTTTCCACACGTGTTTGAGAACTGCGTTTGAGGGATCAACGCAATAAAAGTGTCTATCTATATCTATTGATCTCCACAGATCGAAGATAGAACCAAGAAACATATCGGCTGACATATCAGTATCAGATTTTTTCTATCCCTAATATCGATAATGGTATCGTTCCCAAAAATCCCATCAGTCGGGCTCTTATCACAAGTATGACTTACTTCATGTACATTTAGGATGAACTTTATTACACTAAACAATATACTATTTTACATTAAACCTATTACTAAAACAAGAATCATGTCTTTGTTTAACCTCAGGGTTCCTTTGCTTAATTAAGAGTTCAATGTTGAAACAGCTGCTTATTAGCAATGTACTCTGAGGCAAAGCTGTGACATTCCAATGAACGGGAGTTAAATACGTTTGTTATCTTGGTTTCCAACAAGCGAGAGGAACAAAGGAAGAAGAGGAAAAATTACACAAATATAAAACGCTTCAAAATCATCATCTGAGGTCTTTTTTTCCTATTCTAATGTTCACAGTTGTTTCATAGAGAAGCAGCACAAAAACCAAAGTCATGTATTAATGTTCAGATCTAGAAATAGCTCATGACTTAGCACCACTGCAAGATGCTGCCTCTTGCTGCTGAACACACACACACACATCCAGTACATAACCATCACTTTTCCCATATTTCTCACACTTGAACTCGCACGCCCTGTTCTCGGCATGCATCACATGTAACAAGCTAATCTGAGGAGGAGACATGGCTTTCATTTTAAATCCTAGATGCATGTGTGTTTATTTATGCAATAAATGAGCAATGTATTTCCAGTAGTTTAGTGGAATCACAATGTCAACAAAAGAGCGGAGAACAACATACTGTGGAACAGAAAACGTAATGCAGCCGTTTAATTACGTGCACGGAGATTGTCGCGATCCCATGCATACAGTCTATGCTCGGTGCAGCAGTCACAGTATATAAATGTCACCCTCCCTCCCATTGGCTCGAGGTGAATTCTCCGGATAATATCCTCCTGCGTTCTCACATCAGCACACACGGACTTGCTGCGTAAAAAATACTGGCCCCAGGGGGCTGGCAGGAAAAACTCCGAGCGAAAAATGTGGCTGTTAGTTCACATGTACAGCTCCACCTGGAAATATCAGGAGTTTTTCAGGAGTTTTCTGCAAGTCTGAAAGCCCCATATATGACCAAAATCTATACTAATGGGCCATTAACTAAGTATGCCCACAATACCCTCCTAATCACTGCGTATTGATCTTAAGTTAGGTAGTTGTTCTACATGCATTAATATGCATTTGCTTACTTCTACCTTATGAGGGCCATGCAAGTGTATTGTGGCCATTATTTAAAGTGTTACCAAAATATCACATAATCATCAGGCTACCCAAGCTTGATACAGCTTATTTCATCCAACCAGACCTGATTCAGCTTGAGTGTGATTAATATTTTAGCATCTAATGGCTCCAGTGCTTCAGTCCAAAAAGGAGGTCACTTGTAAATGTTTCCCACACAGCATTTTCCAAAGGGTCACTTTAGGGTTAATGCTCAAGTTACAATGAGCGTCAGAGTGAGAGATTAAAGTTTCCAAGTGAGTGTCTTCCAAAACTTAAAAACTGTATTAACAGCCCTGCTTTCTTATACAGACGGTGTGCATTTGATGGCTCATTAAATGATACAGCCTTTTAGTCATAAGGGTATGGGCTCCATTTTTTTTTTTTTTTTTTCTTCAGCTCTTTCTATACTATAAAAAAAAAACACTACCTTACCAGTGCAGTGCTAATGGAGGATGGCTGAAAGAGGTGGACTGGGGACCTAATGGCTTCTGCTGCACATACACTCGGACAAAAGCTGTTTAAAAGCATGCATCAAGGCTGGGAGGATAATTTTACATGGGAAACATTTGTGCAAAAAGATTTTAAAAGCTCAAAATCCCATACCATCAAGGCATACATTTTGTATGTATAATATCTATACAAGGGTTTCTGATGCTTTACATTTTGTGTGCACAGTTTTGTTAAACGCGCTTTTGAGTTTCAGCCTGTGTCACACTGCACCATATAGATTTGCCTCTCAGTTAAAGTGGCAGTATATAGTTAGAGCAGTGTGAGAGAGCAGCCTCAGGACAAACACACATTGAGCTTCAGTTCCTACCATTTGAAACCACTCTGTGCTTCAACTCAGTGCTGGAGGGCACCCATTTACCCACCAATGCAGTATAGCACCTCACTGTTAGCAAAATGAACGGTAGCGTACCACACAACTCAGCGAATAAAGGGAGGGAAAGAAATCAAAGGCTGGAGGAAGAATCCGACACAATGCAAGGATGGAAAAGGAGCAAGCGGGATGAAATGAAGTACGCTAGTACTGAATTAAACGGAATAAAAATGACAAAGATGGACGAGAGATCTGCTTTTCAGCATTAACTACAGAATGCCTACCTTCCTCCCACCCTTTGTCTATCCTCCACCTCATTTATATTCCTCATCTCTTGGTCTTGCTGATCAGTTTCCTCTGGATATTGATTACTGCCATAACTGCACAAAACTCATCACGTGCCCTCTGGAATCAGCTTCTCTTGCTGCCCCACTCTCTCTCTCTGTTTACTCGCCTCTTGGCTGGTTTTATCTTTCTGTGCAGGTCACTTTACTGAAGGACTATAATCCCTGCGTAGTTTGTGTTAAACAGGAAGTGATCTCCAATCTCTTCTTCCTCTGAGATCCTCGGGGACATAAATCCAGTAATGGCCTTGTGCTATATTTATTTTATTACCTACTAATCTGTGTGATCATTATTAGGTGCTCAGGGGGAGCACTACGAGCCAATCTCTGTTTACTCATTTGTTTGTGCTCTCATGTTTAATACTTTTTGCAGTGTGACTGTTTATAGGGATTTATGGTGTGTACTGTTAAGTCTGCACAGACATCAGGAACCCCGTGTTAGGGAAATACGGAGCTCTTTGACAACAGACAAGTAATGTAAGCAACTAGAAGCTGGTGTGAAGGGATGGGGGTGAGGGGGTACTCCTTTCACACAGTTATGGATAACACGACAGTTGTAAGATGCTTCCCAATCCTCAACACTGCAGTCTTTGTAGTTATATTTGAATAACAAATATTTAAAAAAATGATAATAATCAGCCTGCTAGCAAGCAAACATATGAGAGCATAAAACAAGGCTTGTTTGCGTTACTTCAATCTGTGAGATTAGTGTTCTGGCTCTTTTTTTAAGTTGTCACTTTTTTACATTTTAAAACTAAAGTGAATATTTAGTTATGTTAAAGACGTTAATTGGCTGTTTAAAGAAGAACCACTTGCCTTGGTTACACCAGAAATTTGTCAAAGCACATTTCCTCCTCGCATCTTTGTGAGTTTTCTGGTGAAGGAGTAGTTGGTGATCTAGTTTAGCCAGCAGGCTACGCACTAGCATGCCAGCCAGCGGAGGTAATTCAAGACATGGACAACTGTTTCACAGGTGTTCCAGACGTTCTCCTTTTGTCTCCAGTAGTAGTTTAGTGGTTGGCACAACACAGCTAAACACGCAACAGCAGCCAGAGACACCGGAAGTATAGCATGCCAAGGGTGCCACAACCCCTATAAAATCTGTCACAATCAACACCATCAGCTTCTGAAAATGTTTGAACATACATTTAATCTGCTTTATAGGATTTGTAAATGTATCACACTCATGTGTTATCGTTTGTTTTGTCTGTTTACTATAGTAGTCTGTAATTAGTTCTAATACTTCCTGCATAGTGATTCAATTCACAGGGGTCGCAGCTTTTCCACACTGAAATGTTTCAGAGAAGTTCTTAAGGAAATAAAAACGTCTGATCACCCTGTAACGCAGAGCAGCGTAACTAGATGTTACACTAGAATTTAGAGATCAAGTTGATTAGTCTTTGAAATTTTTCAACAACTACTCAGAGAGAGAGGGAGACAGAGCTCACAGGGACGAGCGAGAGTGAGGGAGCGTGCCATTGCACACATAAGTGGAGGGACAAGAAACACAAATTGATCATCTGTTCTAATGCAACTCAGTTTACCAGTGAAGTGTGTGAGCATCACAGCAGACTGCAGTCTCTGTTAACAGACTAATGCTGTCCGTGCGTTGAGTGCACATTCATGTCATGTGTGTCCACGTGCCACCCTCACTCTAATTTGAAACAACTATTTACTAGTCATAGGTCAACTGTGTGAAATTTTAGTGGGAGATTTGTTGTTAGTTGAAGTGTAAAATGTTCTAAAAGTGGTATGAGCTGCTGTAAATAGTCAGTGTTTTAATAACCCTGAACATTCAAATGTTTTGATACAATATGAAGCTGCGCACCACCATATAACTATGACGTACTATGACTTCTCTCAACACCTCCAACCAAAACTGACTTCCAGTGTCCTCTCTGTAGCTTCTGTTCATTTAGGCATCTCTCTTATCAATCACTTAATAGGTTACACTCAATGTTAGCTTGATTGGTTTGTGAGCTCAAGGCTAAGAAGATTATTCTTCAAATCCTACAAACACATGCGTGACAGTACTTACAGTTACTCACAGCAATCCCATTGAACTGAAAATTCTTAAAGGAAGAATGTGCTTTTTGATCCAGTAGATGTCGCCCTTGAGCACCACGCACCAGCATGAAACCAAAACAAGCTGCTGTTTGGCCACACCTCCGCCATATTGAAAATTTCGCTCTCCTCCGGGGACACACCTCCAACACCCCTCCTCTCATATTCGCATGAAGGAGTCAAGTGCAGGTGGCGGACAAAATTGTCCTTGGCTCGAGCTGCTATTGCCTTTGGCTTGCACTGCTGTGTTAGCGGGATAATGTAAGCACACTTTAGCTAGCTCGTGGCTTCACATTGAATGTTAATTTACACGGAATGACGGTGACGGTGCTGCAGCCACAGCAAAAGACAAGTGCAGGCTGCAGCGCATCATCCGCTCTGCAGAGAAGGTGATTGGCTGCAATCTTCCATCTCTCCACGACCTGTACACCTCCAGGGCCCTGAGGCGTGCAGGTAAGATTGTGGCCGACCCCTCTCACCCCGCACATGGACTGTTTGAGACTCTCCCCTCTGGCAAGAGGCTGCAGTCCATCAGGACCAAAACCTCTCGCCACAAGAACAGTTTCTTCCCCTCTGCTGTCAGCCTCATGAACAATGTCCCTGCCCTCCCACCCCCCTCCTCCCACATAACACAAACTCTCATCAGCCCCACAGTCAGAAAACATCACAGTAATGTGAAGGCTGAAACTGTTTTTATGCGTTACATTAACGCTCACTGGACTTTACATTCTTTTTCTCACATGCACTCCATTGCAGCTTGTAGATTTTGTTATTTTTTATTATTATTATTCTTTATTTTTTGACTTTTTTTTTAATTCTATTGTTTATATTGGTAAATTTCTTATTTTTTATATTATTTAAGTTCTTGCTTTTTTTTGGCTGTTTTTTTCCCTGTTAACTGTTTTTTGTTTTTTTGCACCAATACACCAAGACAAATTCCTTGTATGTGTAAATGTACTTGGCAATAAACACAATTCTGATTCTGATTCTGATTCTGATTCTGATCTACAGACGCTTATGTGAAATTGAAATAAGCAGTGAGTATGTTATTCTTCTTTCTCTTGTCCTTGACTAAAACAGCTTTTAAATGCAAGGGGAGGAGTCAGCTGTCCCTTCCATGTTAACCTGATGTAAACACGGCTCCGACAACAACACAGCCAGCGGGACTAGCGCTTGTCTCTCACTGTAGACAATCATGACTCAGAGATATTTGTATAGGATATACTTAATTTATTCTATATTTATATGCAAAATGTTGCACATTCTTCCTTTAAGTTATCAATTTTTAATCTTGGTTAGTCTAGCCCTTAACTTAAACATGTTGCTTCTGTGTAAATACTTTTAATCAGTAGCAGTCTTCAAATAAAGGCTTATGCATATTTATTTTCATGCTTTTTCTCTACCTGTGTTTCCCGTCTTGCTCTGAGTTTCTTGCAAACCTCACTATGAAAAGGGATACTCATCTTTGTCTGTCTTATTTGCATTTTTATTCCACAGCAGTTCTGTGTTTCTCATACCTTAGCCAAGTAGCTGAGTTTCCTGTCCAACACAGGGAGCTACGTCCCCAGAGTGCTGCTTTCATCTGTTTGTCCCATCTATGTTCCCTCTTTCTGCATCTGTTTCTCTTTTTTCCTTCACATGACTCTGTCTCTCTGTCTCCAAGTTCTGACGAATATCTTCCTGCATGCAGGCAGGTATTTCAGGTACACCAACTCACAAGCATGCATAAACATTGGATTCCCAGCCATGAACAGTGCCTAACAACCTCAAAACTTGAACACCAATAAACTCAAACGTGTTTCAGGTTTATCCTCTTGGTTGCATACGGATATGTTTCATGAATCTTTAATTCAACACAGTTAAAGGTGCAAACTTTCCTGGAGCTATCCTCGTGCTTTTAGTCTCCTTCCACGTGACTAAAAATTGTAAACATTCATGTTTACTTGTGCAATATACAACAATATCATAGGAAGTACCTTCTTTTATTGTTCCAGCCTGTGACATATTTCATAAGTTTGTAAAATGACAGAGTACTTCATTGGATGACATGTCAACGACGTGCATAAATAGCAAGTGCTTATGACATATTCAGGCATGGAAAGCATACGAAGGATAACAGGACAGTGCAGGGAATAGGAACATAAAATTGATGGCATAGAAATCACTTGTTTGGAAGGGATGGTTGAGCAAAATTAAGAGATTTTTGATTTTGGAAAGTTGAGGAGTACAGCTTTAGAGGAAAGTGAGTAGAGTAGAAGGCGTGTGGGAGGGGAGGGGGTATGCAAAAAACAGGTTCAGTCCATTGTCTGATTGTTTAAATCTGTGTTCTCCCAGGTGTGTATTTATGAGGTATGAGGAAGAGCATCTGTCAGCGGAAAGTGGATGAAGGTAATAGGCTCGGTTAAGTTAAGAGTTAGGCAAGAAGCTGTTAGGGTAAGTCTCCAGGAATGAATGTATGTCAATGCAGTGTCTGAGGTGATGTAAAATATGTCTGTCAGTGTGTCGGTGTTTTTTGGTGGGGCAGTATTTGAGTGAGCGTGTGTGTGTTTGACAGTTATACAGTATCTGCCGTGATCCAGAAAATCTCTCTGTTCTTTTAAGTCAAGCTGTCGCCACCTCTATACCAGAAGATGAATGCACCCACACATACACACACACACACACACACACACACACACACACACACACACACACACACACACAGCCCTTTGATCTTCAGCACCTTCGTAACACAGCGAGCACAAGCACCTTCAGTATTGCACCTGACATGCGATGTGATACAGCACAGTGGGGTGGAAAAAAACTAATAACTTTGAAAACTTTGTCGTTTATGTGTTTATGCATATCATCTCCCTGAACACACAGCTAGAAAAGGAGGCAGTTTTAAGAGTGTGAAGGGAGAGGGTAGGAGGGAAGTGTTTTCAAGCTGATTCTCGAGTGTATGATGGAGAAGGAGATAGTGATGAAAGAGCATGAATGAAAGAGCAAAGGGAGACGGGAGAGTACAGATCTCGGGTGTTTCGGAGGTCTATTAACTGCAAACAGAGGAGTTCAGAGAAGAAGAACCGAGTACAGGACAGCTACATTTGTACAACCTCAGTCAGTTCAAATGTTTTACCTTAAAACACTCTGCAGGAGCAAGTGACTCAACATTACAGCTTACAAATCTTTCCCTTCAGTCACAGAATTACAATCAGGGTGTGATTCACGGCGTATTAATCTCCTCAATATCTACCAACGATACGATACGATACACTTTGTTGTCCCCTTGGGGAAATTTGTCACTAGAGTCCGGGTCACAAGCAGGGCAGCACCACCGGATGTGGAGGTTGATTGAGATGTTATCACAATGTTCATGTAATCCTGTGGGGATCTCATCCAAAGATTATTCAGTCTGCTTCCCATGTTGAGTTGGTATGGGGCTGCTGTGGTGGGGGGGGGAGATGGTTTGCATGCACAAAAGATCCATGCACCTTGGTCCACTACTGCCTAGCAATGACCAAAAGTGGTGAAAGGCCTCACAGACTAGGCCAGGACAAAACAAACAAACAGAGAAATAAAGAATAATTGGGGATATGCAATGACCTTTTTTTGCAATAGCGATACGAAGAGCGATAAATAAACTGAAAAATCACAGGGTGCATATCAGGGATAACTCAGGTTCTATCAGCTATTCTGCGTTTTTTACATAATATCTGTGTCCCTCCTTAGTCCAGATTAAATCCCCCCAAAAAAAATTTTTTCACTAAGTAAATTGCACAGATCAAACTGACAGCTAGCTTGGGCATAATCTGACTGCATCCATTTGCAACTGTGGCCATTACATCCAGACCTCCAACGGGTGAAATGTATGCATGCTGATTGATAAAGCAATGCTCTTTAACATCATATTTTTGTTCTTATTTATTGGGAGAAATTCCGACTTTTGAGATGCATCACAAATGCCCATATGGCAACAAAAATAAAATTGCATTTTATAGCGCAGCCCTAACGCACAGCACTGAAAAATGATCAGTCCGTGCTCTGAATGAGGGGCGACATCAGTTGGACTAAGTCTTCAAGACAATGCAAGATTACTCTAGCTTCTAATAATGGCAGGGCTCTTTGGATTGTTCCAAGAACCTACTATCGCACAGTGATGCTACAATTCTCTGCTAGGAAACACATGTGACTAGTGAGACTTGCTTTCAAAAAAAAGAAATGTTGACAGAGGCGATGCTATCCTTCCTACCTTCGGTGTAGAGGTGATTATAGGTTAGTCCTTCCCTGCCAATGACTGCAGGCAAAAAGGGGATGTTGCTGCATATAAATCATATAATCTCCCACTTGAGGTGTTTGTATGATTCATGACATGTTCAGAATTCAGCTGAAGGGACAGACAGTCGGATATCATTCAATCAATCTAACCATCCATCCATAAAGTATTGCTGCAGTATTCATGTGACAGCTGACCAAGAAACAGAGCCAAGACATCCTCCAAAAATATCCCCAGCTTCACCTTAGGACTGCAAAATGTCTAGTTAGGAAATGTTGTCCTTCAACCACATTATTCCCATGAGGTTCAAGGTCTTCTCGTGCTCCAATGTGCCCATAGTACAGCCAGAGGAAAGAGTCTTGGAATTTATCTAAGTAGAAAATGTCCTGCATAATAATCCCTTTTAGCTAGCTGCTCTACTCTGACCTGATCTGAGCTCTTAGACCTATACACTCGTCTCTAAGATATCGGGCTAAGGGTTCTTAATCCTCTGTCATCACCAAAGCTCATGACCATAAGGTGGAATCCTGTGAACAATGTTGATATGGTAGTAAAAAAATCAAAAATTGACTTAACGCAGAACTTGGACCTGAGACCAACCAATATGGGATTTTCAAGGCTGGTACTGACTTTAGAGGGAACAATCCACAGATTAACGATGAGGCTGCCAAAATGGTACATTCCCTTTACAAATCCAAAAATATCTTTTTTTAGGGTGCTGTGCACTAATTCGTTAGTTATTTGTCAATGCAAAAGTCAGATGTCTGCTCTCTTGTGTAATCAAGAGCTGTAAATTGTCAATACTAATGCACACAAGCATCTGCTCATCTGTGATGCAAGGCAACATCAGCTGCAGTCTGCGCTGAGAGAATTATAAACTACAGCGTCTAGGCATATTTGGTAGACAAACTACATGATGACACAATTTCTAATCACCTCCGGCATTGTTTTCTGTATTATAATATGTATATTGGCATATTTTGAAAACCATGAAAGCCAATACCGATATATATGAGCCTGGTAATGTATGCTGAATGATATATCAGTTGGGCTCTACTTGAAACAATGACCTGAAGGCAAATTGCAAGAACATCTGATGTGTAAACTCCACTATGGCTTAAATAAAGGCAACATCAATTTGCCATAACTATCATATGCTAAAAGCGCTTGGTGAAATCTGTGCTTTTATGTTCATCATCAACATCATGCTTTATGTATCACAGTATGAATTATAAGCTTACGTGATAGGCTCTGGCTGTCATTAGTATTCTAACACTTGGAACTGGTATCTGTGGCCAACACAAACATAGCCTGCACACATCCATTAGCCACCTTCAGCGAGTGAATATATTCTATAAACCTCAATGTAATTAACACACTTCATGACCCATGCCATAAAGCAATATTCTCATTACCATGTTTAGAAATATGTACTGTTTAGTGTGTGTGTGTGTGTGTCTGAAACAGTCAGTGGAAGAGAGATAATTGGAAATAACAGTCTGTGCCGCATGCATTTTTAAACACATTAGAAAATATTGCTGAAGACATGAGCTGCCTTCTATTATTCAATCCATTTAATCATTAAAATGTAATTTACAGAATCCAAGTTAGTGAAAGACAGAGCATAAATAGGGTTTTTTTTTTGGTTTTGTTACGGTGCCATGTGAATTTAAATGAATGCTTTTAATTAATTTATTTAAACAACAATGATATATTGGCCAAGAGAAATTGAGAGTGTCCTCTGTAGCAATGAATCACATCAATGAAATCCTGCAGATACTTTTGATGAGATCCCAGCGAGTTGCTATAAAAAGTGTAGCTGCTGGAAAGAAAGAGCTGTAATTGAATTAACAACCGGAATTTCTAAAGAAAGAAAAACCGATATGCTCATGTCTAATTACAAGAGCCTGCTATCCTGTTTTTTTTTTTACCTAAAAAAAGAATGAATAGCTGGCCTCCCTATAAACTCCTCTTCTAAGGGGAATATGGAAAATAATAATTAAGACTCCACCACAGACTTCTCCCACGTACCCTCCCCTGACACATTCCCTCCTAATGGCAACCCTTAGCTTCGCTACGTTCACGTTAAATAAAACACTGCACAGCAACAGATGAATTTCTAGGTCACATATATAAAAATACACACACACACACACACACACACACACACACACACACACACACACAGAGAAGCACCAGCAATGCATCACACGTCACAGCGGCACAGTGTGCTTGTCACAAATGTATGCAGTAGGTGAGCACTAATGCCGCAGTCAACAGTGGAATTCAGTGCCTAATAAGTCCTCTGACTCAGCCTGCTTGTCTACACAGAGGCCTAGGGAGCGCACAACAGATGTAGTCACTTAAATAGCATTTTTTATTCTGCTGCATCAAGCTTTAACCAGTCTTAAAATACAGTATATCGCAAGCACAATAACACCTGTGTTTTTTTCTTATCTGTAACTTCATCTCTTTTGCTGCTGCCGCGGGTCCTTTGTCCTTGATGATGGAATACTATTTTTGTATTCGAAATAAGAAAGGCTGTCGAGATTAGAATAATGTGGTTGCAGTAATCTTTTTTTCACCATTAATGCGAGTGAAACTGCACATCCAACAACGACACATGTGCGATAGTAACAAGCAACTCCACTCTAGAACATTTGTGAAGTGTTTATTTTACCTCAGCGTTCAATCAAACTGGATTGAAGATCATATGTGACATGTGCATCTTTTCTGGCCACTCGGATGTTTCTGATTTGTTCCTCACCATCAGATATGATTAAATACTGCACAACTTTAATGGTAGTTGCATTGTAAATACAACCTTAGCTAAAGAAGATGCTCTGTTGACAAAGCATCGCCTTTACACCTACTGTCATTTCTTTTACAGTCTTAAATGATTATATGCATTTGTTTTTTTATTCTTCGCAGGCTATTTGATGAAGCTGCTGCTTGGCTGTAATTAGTTTTTTTTTTTTTTATTACTGGGGAGAGCGTCTGTTTCCAGCACCACTTACAATAAATCTCCCGGCAAGCCTGATGACATTTTAAAGAGTTAAATTTGCATAGCTTTAAACATGGTAGATCACTTTTCTGTGACCTTGTCATGAAAGGCTTCCAATGTAGCCTAATGTGTTTCTCAAGAACTGCACATTTTATAGTACATACATACTCATATATTCTGCTCTATCTGGTGCCAACCACTTAAGAATAGTGTAGCATTATCACTATCCAGAGTGTCAAGCAGGGACTCACGTAATGCGCAGTAACTTTCCAGTTGAGTGACCATCTTGTCTTCACCATATATCTTGTGCATTTGAAGGATCAACACAATACATTTCTGGATCTATATCTATCTCTACAGATCGAACAAAGATCTAAGAAAGATATCAGCCGATAAATCGTTATATCCTTCCTAATATCGATATCGGCCCTGAATATCCCATATCGGTCAGGCCTTAGATAACATGAAAACAAAATTTTGTTGCTGTGCTAAAAAAAATCTTCTTTTTATTCACCCATTTGCGTAAAGTAAACTGCAGCAAGCACTGGCTACATACACACCTTATAACAAACACGCAGACCCACACACATCTAGCTAGAATGCTTAAGCTCAGTGTCAACCAAAATGCTATTCTAAACCCTGAACTCAGCAGGGACGTACACATAAAAAATGTCAGTACATGGTACAGATCTCATAACCACAAATAAATGGAATCTGATCTCTCTCTCCACCCAGTGTCAACCTCCTTCTTTCTTTCTGTCCCTCTCCTCCTCCCTTCCTTAACATCTTTTTCTCCCTCCCTTGATGTCAGCAGGCAGCTCTGAGACACATGGAAAAGCTGTTAATGAACCACACAAACACACACACACACACACACACACACACACACACACACTACACACATACCTCTTATCCCCAGTCTGTTTTTCTTACACATGCAAAATTACCCAGACTAACCTACACAGTTAAACAATTCACACAAACACACACACAATGGCGGCGGCATCCTCGTCTAGATGAGGGGGCCAAACCAGGGCAGTCCAGTTACTGTAGCATTGGAGCAAAGTCAGAATATGACACCACTTACATAAACTGAGAGCTCTATCTCCATCATTGCGTCTTGTAAAAGCTCCCACTGAACAAGGTCACACTGAGACTGTTGGGACACTCACTGAGCAGCCCGTTTTTTACCCTTCATCTGTCCAAAATCTGCTAAGTCCATACTTAATCCTAACTGTACACGGACTGAGCAGAATTTTGTCCGGCAGAAGGAGGATGGAAGTGCCAGAATGATGCCAACTATTAGAGCATGCTGGATTAAAGCTGGTTTAAAAGTCTCAGTACTTTTTAACAGTGAAATGGCCATGCGGTTTGTTACATTTTCAAGGTTTGATTAGATTTCCCTGTGTCATTTTAGAATGAATACACGTTGGGATTTTCCTGCAACCAAACTGGGAACCCATCTGTTATCATCTGAAGACAATAATGCCTCTGGGAACAACAGCCAGCTTTTCAGGACTATCAGTGCAGTCAGCAGTTAGCAATAAATGACTTCTGGCCAAGACTTTTTTTCTCTGTGCTTTGCTATTGTGAACAGTCTGACTGTAGTCTACAATGAGTTAGCTGCACAGATATCTGTTGATGAACATTAGTTAAAGGTAAATCCTCATCAGATGCCTGCCAACAGGTTGCTGTGTTGTTGTAAGTGTATGCTTTTGGCTTCTTTTGCTCTGAACATAGAATCTTGTGCTACTGTACGTATAACCTGTGTCAGTGGAAACATTAGTGTATGGTACTACTCAGAATATCAACATAAACCAGAATGCTCCTGACACCCAAAATAGTGTTTTCTACATCCTGGTTCTTTATGTTCTTGTATGAAATCTGTAAATTAGAGATTATTCTGCAACAGCCTGACACTTAGCCATTTATGACCAACAGCTTTTGGGGACTAATGTTAGCTAATGTAACCTAACCTTTAACATTCACAAATCTGTTCAATGATAGAAGGAAAACAAGTTTTTCCATCCCCCACCCCCCAAAAAAACACCTACCAAAACCCCAAAGATTCACTCAGCATGAACGTCATATCCTTTTTCTTTGTGTGTGTAATCTAAATAGAAAAATACAGGTAAGACATCTAGATCTTTTGGGGATATTTTGTTTATGTCATTTAAAGACAATGAGCTGAAACTGTGGTTATCACTTCTTCCAAATGCAGCCACCTGAAAACATGAAATGTAATTCTCCAATACACAGAGATTACTTTGGAAAGACACAAAGAAAGAACCGATTAAAAGTTCTTTAAAAGAAAATCTAATTTGCTAAATAAATGAGGAATCAAACCACTGCATCCAAAAAGACGACTCTTGCTATTTTATTCTAAAAAGACGACTTGGTGCTATTTTATTTTCCTAACTAGCCGTTTCCCTACAACTTAAATGTAGAGTCAAAAGCCACAGCCACAGTGTATGCTGCCAATGCTGGCTACTTCATTGTCCAACAGAAGGAGCACCTAGCTGCTCATGAAAAGAATGAAACCCTCAGCCAAGCTCTCTGACAGTTTATTTGCTAACCTAAGAGCCCAATGAGGCCATCTGTATTATATTTCAATCATTGACTCAGGTCAAAATGAATAGTTCAGCCTATCACTTGGCTTGTGTGATTAATTGGACGGATAGTCGGCTGGAGGCCTGGAGTTCATTAAATTGTTCAAATTAAAGCAGCTTTGTGATTCATTTATGAAATGGAATAAATGAGAGAACAGACCCAGGGTGTGTGTGTGTGTGTGTGTGTGTGTGTGTGTGTGTGTGTGTGTGTGTGTGTGTGTGTGTGTGTGTGTGGGCACACATCTTGTTGAGAACTTTGCTAAAGTTGCAAACTACAGTCACTAACACATTACGATAACCATGGGTCTTTGTTTGATGAATTTTTTTTAAAATATTAACCAAATTATACTAATGGAGTGTGTGTCAGTGTAGAGAGAGAGAGAGAGAGAGAGAGAGTGATGACAGCTTAAAAGCCCACTTTAATACATCTCTTATCAGAGCTGATGTGTGCATGTGTGCGACTGTCTTAATCACTTTTTAAACCACTTATATTTACACATCAGCATTATACTAGATATTAAAAATCTGTGTGATACGTCTGTGCATGTGTGTTTGTAATAGGCTCCCTGCTCAGCTCTCACTAGCGGACATTTTTTTTGGATGACTCTTTTTACGTCACAATATCACCGATATAAACGCTATGTGATGGACAGAGAGAACGGTGGAGGACATACTGGATAAATCTCCCACTGTTTGGCCTTCATCATAGAAAAACATCTGTGATGTGAAATATTGAGAGAGCCTATTAGCATACATTAAATAACAGGGAGATGAGCTCAGAGCTTACAGCTTGTACATGCATAAGCTCCTATAGTTTATATGATGAAGCCGCTGCAGCAAAACCTTTGAAGCTCAGTGAGCTGTTTAAGGATAAAGACGGCACGCTCGTCCACGGACAAGTCGTATTACAACCAGATGTATAGATGCCATTTGCAACACTTAAAATACGCATTAAAAATAATCACAACTCTCCCACTTTTACTAGTGATTATATGCGGTTCATAGAGATGGGGGAGCAGAGCGCGTCAGTCATCCATGTCATTATCCAACAAATAAAAAGATTTGGAAGCTAGCTGGGGAGGCAAGCCCTATATAGCAAGCCAGTAAAGCTGTATGATGTTATAGCAACACTATGACCCGGCTAGCGTCTACAGCCTGTTGTAGAGACAACCTTTGGTGTAAGATACTCAATAATAACTGTACATATCCCATCAGCCACCACAACTGCTTACTTACTTACTTACTCACTCCTTCACTGAACATTTAAATAACTACGAATATATATAATTACAAATAGTTTTATATGTGAACCTGATTTTGTAAACGCTGCTGTACAGGATTGCTGCAAACAAAGTTTTGTTGTGTTATTTTATACAATGACAATAACGAGTCTAGCTATCTGAAGAGTCTATCTAAGATGGATTTTTTTTACGTATTTCTATAAGCAGGCCACCGGGGCGATCTATGGACTTCAGAGACGCGTGTCTCCCTGTTCAAAGTTGTTCTAGTATTAGATCAACTTTGAACCTACTACTATTTTGAGTTTTAAAAGTTAGACAAGTTTTATGAAGCACAACAAGAAATCCAGCAAACAATGAGTCTGATTGTTACTGGATTGCTGGGAAAAATGAACTCAATGTTTTACTTTTATTAGTCCTGGGTGCACTGGTATATGCACTACATCTTTGACGTAGCCCTATAATGCACTGTAAAAGTCTCAACACTGCCAATGGCTTTAGCATGACAACCTTAAACTGTATAAAAGACGGTTAACCAGTGCAGTCAGTGACTGAAAGAATAAAGTTTTCCCTTAAGGCTTAACTTACAGAGCTGTACACTTTCCTGTTTGGACGGGTTAGTGTTAACCTGTAGCCTGAGATCAACCTGACCTGACTAAACTAAGCTGCTGCTTTTTGTAAAAAAGATATCTTGGGGCTTGGGGGGGTAGCTAGATTTTTTCATATATAGTTTCAGTGAGCAGATTCAGTGCATACAGTATTAGCCTGTAGATGGTATTTCTGGCTGACTGTAGAGATAGTTTGACAACTTTTAGTGTCGGTTCAAATGTGTTTTTGTGTAGAAACCTGTTATGTGTTCTGTGCCTTTTGACTTTAGTTTTATTTGTCACTGTTGCTCTTCAGACATATTTCTTAATTCTGCCATGACTGAATGTAATTTTTTTTATATCTATGCATCTGCCATATCCCAATCTTGGAACCCATCGGCTATAATTTGAGCCATGCAGGATGTTTTCCTGCCTGTGCCTGCTGAAATGCTAGGTGACAGCAAGACTAACTGTAAACAAAAATCAGAAAAATCCCAGCACCAAACTGTACACAGCAAGTTCTAAATTTGAATGCAGAATCAGTTAAGAGAGATCTTACAATGGAAGCAAATATGTTTTCCCCCATATTTGAACTTGTATGTTGTAGTACTTATTTGACTTTTACACAAGCATTTTAAATTCATTCACATGCTTATGTTTTATTTTGTAGCCTTTATGTTTGGTTTAATTGAACATGTCTGCCCTATAACATTATTCAGACTTCACTCTGAGCACATTTCAACCAACGTACCTTTTTCAAAAGTAGCCTGTGCTACTAAAGACTTCAGCAGGATTACACCCATAAGTGGTCATACTGTGTAAGGTACTGAATATTCAATTTGCTTTGGTTCTATCACTGCTGTAGTCTGGCAGAGAGTTAGCAGTTACATATGACATCTGTTGTCACTACAATGTGGCACACGTTAAGGAAATACTTTACACAAATTGATGTGTACTACTGCTCATTCAAGGCGACTGGGACAGGGGCCCCATGGGGAGTTGTGTATGTTATAACTTAACACTGAGTCGTGACAGTGGCTGCCACACCACACATTCTTTCTCTGGTGCAGAACATCTTCTGATTCTCCAAACAACATGCAGACAAGCTGCTTCAGGCTCATTTATAATGACTGTATGTCAAGGCAGGCTCGCTGTCTCGCTCTTTCTCTGCCTACTTAGGTCTGTAATAGAAATGTGAAGCCACTACAAGGGCTTCTACAGTACAGCTGTTAACACAGGCAGGGCCTGGTAAAAATGACCCGTTTCCCTGCAGACATAAAGACATATTCATAACAGCCTCATTGCGACTACTGTAATAGCAGAACCTTTCACAAGGCTTACAATACTACTAGAGAGGCTTTCAGAGAGAAAGGACAGGATTGAGGGGATGAGAGAAGTCATCTACTTGCTGCTGATGTAAAAAAAAAAGAAAAAAAAAAAGACAGCTATAGGGAAGAAGAGGAAAAGGAGACAGTTCGGGGTTGAAGTAAAAAGAGGAAGCAAGAGAGGGGAGAGTGAGAGTTGCAGAGGGACATGCTGACAGTTGCAGCATGGCATCACACACTAAGGGATTTTGGGTTGTGTTCATGTGTGTGCGAATTCATATGTGGTGTGATATTTGAACATGCACTGCCAGCCGTCACTTTGAGTGAAGACACATACATATCCCCCTCCCCCTTCTAAAACCATCGCTGCCTAGCAACGAAGTGGTAGCCTTTGGGGCTATGGCAATATGACATTTTTCCCCTATATTTGTGTGCCAAATTTCACACTTGCCCATGATTCAAACGCATGGCCAATTCAGCACCATGGCTACGGCAAACACCCGGCAAATGGCTTTCCGCTAGATTCATGGGAAAGTTTCTGTGTGTGTGTTTTTGTGTGCTTGTTTAATGGCCCTACCAGACTTTCCAATCGCCTGCAATCATGCCAGGACAACTGTTAGAGATAGCAACTGCATGCTATGGGTTTGTAACAGCTTGATGTGTGTGTGTGCATGTTATCGCATGTGTTGTGCGAATGTGTGAAACCGTTGTAATTTCTAATAATGTATTCACACTTCGACCACATTGCACCAGGCTGTGCCAGGATTATGCATGTCAACACACTCCACACATACATGTTTGCCAGGATCAGGCTTGTGTTTGAGCAAACCCCCAGTTTCATAAAAATAGTGCACCTCGTGAAACACATTGCTAGAATGCTTTGTGCATTCACAAAAATTCAAAGTCAAACATTTTCTGAAACTTGGCCCCACTATG
Source organism: Tautogolabrus adspersus (assembly GCA_020745685.1). Lineage (NCBI taxonomy): Eukaryota > Metazoa > Chordata > Actinopteri > Labriformes > Labridae > Tautogolabrus > Tautogolabrus adspersus. Next base: position 15,598,956 of record CM036545.1, read on the forward strand.
TAAAATAGTGACAGTTCTGAGTCGTTGGGTGGGGAAGACTCTAGAGATATACTTCTGTCTGAAGCAGTTTACTCAGTCTCAAAAAGGGACTAAAATAAACATAAATTATGCAGCACCATCGGTGAAGTTCCTGTTCCTCACTAAGAGACAAAAAATCCCACCCTAAGGAGTTCATTCTGTCACTTTATATTGTCAGTCTTTTTTTAGAGCAGGTGTAAGGCGATGATTTCCAGTCTAAAGGTTTCTCCTTCTGCACCTACTCAGGCAAACACACACTCAGCCATGCATGTACTTTGTCAAGTACAACTCTCCATGTATGCAAGCTTCTCCTGACGATGGCTCTAACATACATAAATAAACCATAAGTATGAAGCATGCAGACTGGGTCACAGGGCAGCAGAATATTACAGTGGGTATGCAGGGTTGCTTGTGACAGGCCTACAATCGACCCTTCTGGGAGCTGAATGCACTGAAGTATGCAAGGTTTCGTCGAAACGTTCAATTCATATTTAAGTTTAGCAAGTTCAACTGCAGTTCAAGAAAGCCGGCAGACCAGCAGCGTGAGATTGAAAGCTCAATTCACATCTCAAATAGTACAACTTCTCCAACCTCTCACTCAATGACATACAGCAGAAGGAATAATGATATGTGGATGTAAAGCTCCTGTTGCATCATCTTACTTCAGGGTTCAAATTAAGTGTGAGAGTGGTCAAAAATGTGCCAAATGTTTCCAGTTTCAATATGCAGCAGTGAACTTAACCAAAGTTGAATATTTGAACGATAAATTGTTCCTTCTCTAACGCTCTAGCAGATTTTTTCACATACAAAAGTAACTTGAAATTAAAGGGAAATTAGCATAAAGTGTCTAAGCTAGGTGTAAGTACACATTTTAATGAAGAGATTCCTTATTCGGTGTTTTACTCCATAGCTGTTAAGATGGTTGAAAAGGCAATGCATGTGATTCTCATCATTTTCATCCTCATTAAGCCATTGAGTGAGGCTTCATGCCTTGTGTAAGAGTACCTGAATTCATTTTGTGCCTCTGCTCATTTAGTCTGTTTTCCTTTCATTTTATTTGACTATACACTGCGCAAAAATGTGGTGACACAAACAGCACATATAAACAACAGGCATTACCTTGTTCAGTCGATTGTGGACAAAACATGTGGTTTGGATGTTCATTCAGCCCTATAGCATGCATTTAGAGCCCTGTGTTAGAGGATAGGATTCACTGTGATGTATTGTGACAGCCCTATTCACTACATCTCAGGGCAATGGGACACTATTGGGATGAATGGAAGTGGCATAACCACAGCATCATTGTGCTTTTTTTTTAAATGTAAAAACAGCCTGGCACTATTGAGTGTGAGGGTAAAAAAAAAAAGGGGGCCTTTGGAAACAGCTCTGTCACCTTGTTGAGGGTCTGGCTCTGGTTGTTTGGTTGTTCCCAGGGTACAAAAGTGCCCTACTTGGTTCTATGTGCTTTAAGCTATAATAACAGGTACTGAGTTTCTGAACAACCCTCAACCGACACCTTTGGTATATTTAGATTTATTTTTTTATTTTTTTTTGGGGGGGGGGGGGGGGAAACACACTACACTTAGGACTAGATGAAAACAAACTGCACGTTTCTCATGCATTCATGAGAGCTGTTTCCAGAGCTGGATTAAATGTGTTTTGCTCAAATGTCTTTCTTGCTTAGGCATTTGAAAAAGTTTTTCAGCAAAAAAATCCAATTAGGAAGTTTAGTCACTTGCTTTGAGAATAAGGTTCATTACAGCATATTGCTTTGCTTGTCATGTGGGGAACCACAAGGGAAAGGTCCATGACCTATTTTGGGTCTCGTCCTAAAGTGCTCAAAAGCCCATGTCTGTATTTCTCTGTGTGTGTGTGTGTGTGTGTGTGTGTGTGTGTGTGTGTGTGTGTGTGTGTGTGTGTGTGTGTGTGTGTGTGTGTGTGTGTGTGTGTGTGTGTGTGTGTGTGTGTGTGTGTGTGTGTGTGTGTGTGTGTGTGTGAGTGTGGTGGAAAGGCTGGCTGTTTCTGTTCCTTTTCTCCTGGAGGGCTCTCAGGACAACATAAAGTACCACAGAGATACAGAGAAATAGAGCAGAACCGGCAAAATTAGATCTTTCTTCAGGCTTTAACATAGCTGGCTCCTTCCCTGAGAGTCCAGATGTAGGAGAGTACAGCGAGTAATACAAAGCAAATGAAAGGGAGACAGGCAGAGACAGAACCAGACAAATTAACCGATGCAGGGAAACTGAGGGAGAAACAGTGCACTCATAAAGACAGAATCCCCTTACAAGGAGGTTTGTGTTTTATTTTCCTAAGAATGCCACTTTGACTGACACTTTCTGGTCACCTAAATGATTCCTGTGAGACTTTTGTTCCTTATATAGCAACTGGGCATGTAATCCCACAGCGGCGAATGGTGTTTGCGAGTATCTGTGACAGCATAGGCGAGACAGGAGATAATCATGAAGTAACAGCTGGCCACCAACCACCTTCTTTTCTTGTCTTGTGTGTCTCTCTCTTCCTGCCGCCTTCTCTCTCTATCTCCGTCTGTCTCTCTGCCATTCCTTTTCTTACTCTCCTGCTGTCTTACTGTCTGCCTCTCTTCACGTCCTCCTGTCCACAGCCTCCCTGTGTCTCTTTCGCTTTTTTCTAAACAGTCGGTGGTGTGAGGGAGGGCCAGCAACAAAATCCATTACCCTCCCTTTGTGCTTTTCATCTTCTTTTCGCCACTTTAAGCGCATACTTATGATGCAGATCATTGCTTTACTGCGCCAATCAAAAGGGAAAAATGAATACTATTGAAAAAAAAAAAAAAAAGACTGCATGAATTCCAAGCAAGTTTCATTGACTCTAGTGTCATGGAAATTGCTTGATATACCTGATTAATTTTGCATTTAAAAAAAAAAAGTGGATCGGAGGAATGGATGCCATGATTGGATGAGGTGCTGAATTTAGAGACAGACTTTTTAAAATAAATGGATCAATGGAGAGAAAAAGGTTCAGACTGTGCATAATCCCAATGCTCAATCCAATCATTCTATCTCCATCCCTCTTTCCCTCTCACTCTCTCTACCCCCCCCCCCCCCCCCCCCCCCCCCCCCCTCCCTCCCTCCCTCCCCCCCCTGCCCAGTCCAGCCCTCCATCCGGTCCACCTGTTATGGCTATTTTGTGTGGTTGTGTGTGTGCATGAATTAATCCTGTGTTCAGCGACACACTAACCTTAGCGCAAACTAATCCAGATGAAGCTTGTCTGGGATCCTACTATCCTACCCATATTTATCTTCATATTTATCTTTCAAATGTAATCTTTAACACAGAATTCAGAGCATTATACGTCTTTCATTAAATGTCTTTGCAACTAGGACATCTAAAGGGAGTCTGCCCTGGACTTACACGTGGGGATGAGACACTTGAGCAGAGGAATCTGTTAGGGAGCCCATGAATGCATGGAGCTAGTGCTAGCTGCAGTGCTAACTGAGCTTTGTTGCTGACCCATCTCCCTGTACTCAAAACATGTCATTTGGGTCTGAACCATCGGGAATTAGAGTTTTATGGCCTGCGGTTTATGGAGTTGGACACCAACGTATGCATCTCGGCCACAGGAATATGAACTGCCAGGAGATTTAAGTTGTCAGGTATGAAAACCATGTCTCCCCCCATGGGCCCTATAACTCAAAACTCTCTACGTAAGGACAGAGCTTGCAGTACTGTTACTGTAGTTGTGTGGCTAATTTTGTAGAGGTATTGGTCCATCAGACACCATTTCTCAAAGCTATGTGGGTTTTTGTACATGTTATAAAGTTGTGTTTTTGCACAGTAGACAGTTGGGCATGGTCCCTGGAGACACTCTGCTCTGGCTGCATTTATTATAATGTGGTCTAGTAATGAATTAACTTCCCCGTCTTCCTGCTGCGTTTTTTAGTGCCCATCTCCAGAGAACTGAGCGGGTGTTCGATGAGAGCAGCCCCTGAATGCCTGAAGGCAAGCCTGGCAAAAACCAATGTGCTACTGTCTTCTCTAAAGACAAACTGGATTCATTTGGTCTGGGGCTACCGGAACATAGGGATCTGTTGCGTTTCTCCCGACAGGCCTTACAACTTTAACTACCTGAGAGTCCAATGCCCAAATGACCAGTGTCTAGTAAAAGGGTGTTAGTTAGCAACAAAGCTCAGTTAGCCTTGTAGCTAGGGCTAGCTCCATGAATCCCAGGGCCTGCCCTGAAAAAAAACATGCAGACGGACTTGCTTTAAATGTCTCAGTTGCAGTCATTTTAATGTTACTCCCTGGAGTAACGAGGCTATGCAGCCTTCCCATCTAAACAAAACACTACCTGGTCTCCCTCATTCTCTAATGTCAATAATAAACTGTTCAACTGCAGGTCTGTTGTAGGCCACCATAATGTGAGCTATAAACCAGTATATCAATCTGTCAATCAATATGTTCTCAGTGAATTCATTTTCTTCTTTACAGCAACAAACATCAACAAATATAATCTCACGATACTATACAGATCAATGCTAGACCATACTGTTTGTAACATTATTAGAGACCCAACATTAATCACCACATGTAAGCACTTAACAACAGTGTCAAAGATTGTTCTTAACAGGCAGAAACCTTAAGCAGAATCAGACTTATTGGTAGACAGCCATCTGCCACGCCAAGAAAGTAGGAATAGATGAAAAGACAATAACAGCCTGATGTCAAAAGATAAACAGAAAGGTAAAAGTTGCGCAATAATATTCTTTCCTGTGGTGTAATTTCTCTAAAAATGTCAAAACAAACTTGCTTCATGGCCCCTTTATTCACCAAAGAAAACGTAACCGGTATCAAAGAACTCTAGGTCCAGGCTGACCTTTTCTGTAAAAGAAGCGAAAACAACTTCATTCTGCAAGAGCAGTTCTCAACTGGTTGCAAAGTGGACAATGAGCAATCCAAGGTTCCCGCAGGGCACTGAGGCAATGCTTGGACAAAAACGGCTGTGGTTGGTTTCTTTGTGCTGCGAGAAGTGCAGTGAAGTCAGGTTATCCCGAATCTATGCTTGGTGCCACCGGCCAGCTGGCTTAACTGTATTGCTACTTTTCAGAGGCCACAGTAATACTGTGCCTGAGCCAACAGGCTAACACAGTTCACAGCAGTCACACTGACAAACACACAGAGGTGAGCAGCCTTTGTGGAGCCAGATGGTGACACAGAGCAGCTATTTATAGTTGCTCCGAGAGGAAGATAGTGTCAAGAAAAGACAGTGAAAGCGAGGAGAAAGGAGTAATAAGAGCAGCGTCTCAGCATGTGGCATTGATGTCTGCGTCTATGACGTGTGTCTATCTGCGGTATCGATCCACTGCTTTTTCAAATGCTCTGTTTGAAAACTCAGTGAGGACTGACAACATCTTTTCAGCTAATGGATGAACCAACTGAACCTTTATAACAATCAAATCGGTAGCTGCAAGCAGAAAGGCAAAACTGAATCCTGCAAACCTCCAATGCCAAAATGAGTAATAATGTTCCCTTAAACAAGCCAATACACATTTTGTTTTCATTAGAATGTTCCTATCAGTCGGAGCATGCAGTGCCAGATAATGACTTCAAATTTAATGGGCCATTTTATTCATAGTCCCCCATTTCAGGGTGCCAAAAGTACTTAGAAGGATTAAGATAATATTCAATAAAGCAGCAATTTTTTTATGTTGCAGTTAGACATTTTGGCCATGCAGTGACTCATCTTAAATCCATTAACGGAACACTTTATGGCCTATTATATTTTGTCTTTTGGGTGTTTACTCCCTCCTGTTTGCATTACTATGTATTATAAACATTTGGATCTGTTTTTTATTGAATCAAATTAGGTAGAAATACTTGTTTAGCTGCTTAAACTGATCATGTGTGCACTGCCCCATCCACCATGTTAAAATGTAGGCTACAAAATTACAAAACAACCGTCATTCTCACATTCCTACTTCAGTCCAATTAATGTTTTGTATGGTTGGCATCCAGTGAACCCTTAATAGCTTGTTATTGCTACACTGCTGAATATTTGTCAGGGAAATGTTCTCTTTCCAGATGGTAGAAATACTTGGTGCTAAACATTTCTAATTTTCCAAACACAAGACATGCCTGAAGAAACAGTAAATCACTGCATGTGTTACTTAATGGTGCTTAAGGGAAGACCTCTTGGATGTAACCTATAACTTTTCCAAAGCTTTATTTCATCATTTAGAAATAGAAAAAAACCCACAATATTTACATGACAATAAATATCTAATACACAACCACATCATCAGTCTATCGGTGACCATGTGAGTGCATGCTTTAGTTCCCTATTGCACCTAAAAACTTGCTCATCAGTGATGTTCAGGATATTTTGGGATACAGATGCCACTGCAGGTGCAGCCAACATTGAGCTGTGACTGAGTCACAGGGGCCAAAACAATGGTGGAAAGTGATCTTAACTGAAAGGTCAGTGACGGGTGTTTTATGTGACTAACAAGCGCTAAGAACATGCCAGCAACTCTTCTCCTTTTTTGGACTTCCCAACAATGTACCACATGTTTTTAATGTTTAAACTTTGGGATGTTCCCCCTGGCTATTCACGTTATAAATGTTTAAAAATGGACTGTGCTACATGCCCTCAAGCCTTTAAATGCTTTAAAGACTTAATTTGTCAAATTCAAGCAGTGCAATATGCAGTGCATTCATAAATTTGGGTTTCCATTGTTCTGGCCATGCCCGATTGTATTTTAGTTAGAAGCATAAGGTATGTCCACTATAAGATGCAGCACAGATCAATTGAACAGGAATTTCCTTGATGGTTATTATCATTGCAGTTAGCATGAATTATTTCAGCCAATTTTTACATGTATATTTTTGTTTAATTATTCTTTAACTTGTAGTGCTTTTATGATATCAAATACACAGCAATTTGAAACAGACTGCCTTGTCAATTTCATGCAGGGCTCTTTGTCAGTTTAAGACTACTCTGACAACTGTGGTATTGAGTAAGTATGCACAAATGACATCGAAGGCTTTAATACAAAGTGAAATGATATTCAACCGTATACCAAGAAGCCCCCCCCCCCAAACAACAAACAAACAAAACAAAATAACTGAACACAAATTGTTGCATGCAAGCTAAAGTTAGCATTACAGTTACATAACATTAGAAGCCTTTTATTTTTTATTCAAAACACTGAACTCGACTACAGCATCAGGAGTAAATCTCAAAAGTAACATCTGCTGCTGATAAAAAAAAGGCATCCTTACACTTCCCAGATTTCTCTCTGCCCATGCATACTTCATGCATGAAAGGAACCAGCTGAGAGATTAGGCTTTAATTGAAGTCTATTGGCAAGACACTAAATGCTTCTTTTCTTGACTCAAGGCTTTAAAAAAAAAAAACAGTTTTTCCTTCAGATTTGACAGGAAAATGATTCCGTTTTCTTAAAGTGATTTTACAAATCATATTTGACAAAGACTTTCAGAGGAAATATATTCAGATTTTTGATGGGCGTTTTGGTACAGTACCCAGCTTTGAGCTCTTTTACGTGTACTGTATGCTGTTTGATTATGTAATCATCAGTGATGTGCATGACGAGTGCTGGAAATCAGGCTGGAGAGACATGCTGAGCTTATGCCCACATCCCAACTCACAAGTTATCCAGCAAGTATTAGCCCAGTGGTGGTTCATATGAGGCTTGTGACAGATTCATTACTTGTGATTCTCCAAATCAGTAACATATCAAGCCAACTGTCGGGTTTTTTAGATGGAACTTGTTCATAAGCTATATGGGCTTGTAACTCACTTTTTTGCTTTATAGAAGTGACTTGTTTCATGTGCAACCTTATAATTGCATAGGGCTTTTGTCTTTACTTTAGTCTAACCTGACATTTTTCAGATAAGTGTATGAAATAAGACATTGAGTTTGGGTTGATAAGACTTACTCAAATCAATGTCTACTTGATTAGGAGTGTAGTTCCTCTGAAGGGTTGCATGATACACACAATATGTGTATGTTGTGATATTTTTCCTGTTTGGTGGAATTTCGTGTAAAAAAAAAAAAAAAAAAAAAAAGTAATAAATTCACCATGAATTGAAAAAAGATGTTGCTTGAGTAAGACTAATTACAGACAACCATGTAGTATTTGATTCAATTCATCGGAAAGAAAATTAAAGATGGTCCCCAAAGAAGCCATGACTAAACTTGGTTAGTAAACATGGCTGATATTAGTTGCAAACGAAAGTTCAAGTCATGGCCCAACACGTCCTGACAGTGTGGAGGACGTGGCAGATTTGCAGAGCTTCTCAAAGCTGTATTTTAATAAGATCTCAAATCTGTTAACGAAAAAGTCACCATATGATGAACTATAAATGTGTGTATGGGACGATTTTTTGAATAATTTGAATAATATTTTGTGTTCCAACCTTTGAAGAGCCAGGAGATAGACAGCAACCGAATCATCCCTGACTTGTTGCCCTGTGTGACACCAAAATGAATATGATTTCATCACGTCATCATGAATTTCTTCATTCTTTTATACTTTCTTGGCAGCACCTTACTCTGGCCAAAACCATATCTTTTATATTTACCTTACCAAGTAGAGTTGGTGCCTAAACACAGCCAAACTAATGATAGATCTTGAAGATCTTTTTGGGCTAAAATACAAATGATTACAGACTGTTGGTTTTACACAGGAGCAGTAGCAGTATTCTTGCTTGAAGAAAAAGAACATCAGTGCAGAAAGCTATCATAAAACATCATTTTTGTCACCACCACAAAACAGTAATTATGTGGTGATGATTAACAGAAAATACTTAATTTTGTGGGCTCAATGTACACATCCAATTCAAACACATAAAATAAAATCCACACAAATAAGAAAGATCCATGTGTACAAATAGTTTATATCTGTCTGACTACTTCACAAACTGCTGTGAGATTTGGTTGTGTATTTGCATAATAATCTCAATTTAATGCAAATGAGTCCATCGAGCACATTGCCCCCGGCTCACAAAACTCCGATCAAACTGTTGAAGAAAGCAGTGCTGATCAAATATGAATGGAGATTCTGTTCCTGCACTGAACCGTTTTTCCCACTTGTTTTTTTTACAAACAAAACACAACCATGACAGAACGTTGAGTCGTTTGATGAGTTAAGATGTGTCCTAAATGGAGGCAGTCACTATTGAGAAATGAGTATTTCCTTATACTAGATTAGAAATGTAAAATATTTGGCAGGGATCAGGCCAAATTAACTGGGGATTTTGTGGGATTTGTCATGACATATTTGGCACTTCTTGTTTGAAACCTTTTTTATATATACTGTTCTGTATGTTGAATAATGCAAACTTATTCAGCAAGACTTGTTTCTGTGCTCTGTTGATCATCTGCAAAATGCTAATCATTTAGCTGCACTCTTTGGTTAAGCACTGTCTGTTTGAAGGCCTTACGTTTAGTGGTCGGTCTGGTGTAATATGATTTATTCAAAGATTCCCAAGCAGTGAGTCTTGTATTATAAATAAATGACAGGATGTTTGAATGTAAGAAGAATAACTTTAAAATGCAAATTCCTATTTGTCATAACCGTAACATGTTTTGTATCTAAACCTTGAACAACTCAGATTCCTAATGATAGCTACTAGATAGGTTGGTACACTGAACATGCATGAGTTTATATTTCAATAAATATGGCTTCCCTTCCTTATTTAGTTTTTTCCATTAACAAGTATAAATGTAAATGCATAGACCAGGGGTCTCCAACCTTTCTTCATCTGTGAGCTACTTTGAACAAATGAAAGTGGCCAAGAGCTACTTGCATCACATCGCTTGCATTTATTTACATAGCACACATCAGCTGAATTAAGCTACTGTAAGCGTAAATGTGTGAAACTGCAATAAGACAGTGCTTATCAATAATCTTAAATTCACATCAACGTCCAAGAAAACATTACTACTTTAGACTTGTTTTTATGGGCCAAATATATGAATAGTGGGAAGAGGTGCATTAACTGTCGTCAGATTTATTTTTATTTTTTTTAACTCAGTCAGTCAACCTATAGGCGAGCTACTGAAAACCTGCCCGCGAGCTACCAGTAGCTCCCGAGCTGCCTGTTGGAGACCCCTGGCACAGACAGTGAGACTATGATTGTAGTACCACAGCAGCATGCAAGAACCTCACAGACTTGTAATGTAGTATAATCTGTAAGGTATCCGGCTGCAGGGGTGAAACGTCTGCAAGCCATTTTTTGTATGTTAAGTGCCTTATCGCATGGTAAAACTGAGGATGGTTGGCCCCAAGGTGAACTAGTCTCAGACCAATAAAATATTACTTCCAGCAGTGGCACTCAAAGCTTCTTTAAAGACCCAATTACTACTGACAAAAGAAATAAAGACAAGGGAGAGAGAAGAGAGACAGAAAGGATGAGACAAAAGCAAAAGACAAGTGGGAGAAAAAGGAGACAGGAGAAGAAAAGAGATGAGTTGTTTATGACTTGCCCAAGGAGAGGTCATCCGTGGCCGACAGACACTCGTTAATCTGTCATTACTCTCATCAGGCCTCTGGCACCGCCACTGTGGCACTCTGAGAGCGTGTGTGTGTTATTGTGCATGTCTGTGTGTGTGTTTGTGTGTGTGTGAGGGCAGCGAGTCTTATTGGGATTCTGGTCCCTGGCCGGGGAAAAGCTGAGTCACCATGGCGACCTGGAACCAAGGAGGGAGAGCAGAGGAGAGAGGAGCTTAGGAAGAGATAAGGAGATGATAAGAAGGGAGAGGAAGGCAAGAGGGGGATGGAGGCAAATAAAAAACAGGCGAGGAGAGGGCCGTGTGGAATGATGGAATAAGAACTCCCTCTGTGTTTGGGCTATTTTGTTCTGTTCTGCTGGTCTGTGAGCACATTATCCCAATGACAGGGTGTCATGTAGAAAATGAAAGGAGGCTTCATACTAAGGACAAGTATGTTTTTTTTCTCAGCCTCAATATGGCTGCTCCTGCAACTCTTTCCACTTATCTCCAACTTAACTTTGACTCTACGTACCCTATTCCTTTGTCCAAAATGTTACTGAATAGAAGGAAATCAGTGAGGCACATTAATATGTACAGCATGTTCTGCATGGTAATAGCAGATGCTTTGACTGTAATCTGAAAACAATACCCTTTTTTCTTTCTATGAACTAGCAACATTATTTCATCACTTTTTTCACCTTTATGAATATATTCTCAACTGGAACTTTACTTAAACAGAAAAGTATAGATGCTTGCACAAAATGAAGCAACAAGTGTTATGAACAATCATTCAATGTATCTTCTTTTAATTCATATGCAAATATGAGATGATTAGCTGCACTTCCACATAAAAACACGTTAGGCATAAACAATAAATGTTATAAGAGTTATAAGTAGATGAGTATATCAGGCGTATGATCCATACAATTTTGTTTTCTTCATAGAGATTGTTGCAAGGAAGTAAAACTTTTGACAACGAGCAATTTGCTCCAACAACTTTGTTCATTTTAAGTAAATTAGCTTGGGGGTTTTGGGCCAACACACAAGCTTATGTTGAGTAAGGACATTCAGAATGATTTTGAGCAACACTAAAAATAATGCAGGATCGGGGACTTATTGGAAACAGTCAGAGATAAGAACCCCTCTGGTAACAGGGAGCCAAAACTAAGAACAATAGCTTTCAGCATTTCACAGCAGAACTGAAAAAGTACTCGAAGGTCACCTCTTGAATTTTGTTTGAGTAGAACTTTACACGTCCTGCGTCTGTGCTGAAATGGTCGAAGCATCGACAACATTATAAAGATGTTCAGATGATGATATAGCTCTAACCTTAAATTGCACTAGTATCCATTCCACTCTGACAATTGCTTTTTTTCACATAAACCTGATCCCTACATTCCAGAGTAATAGCCCTTTCATCCATTGGGATCCTGTCGCACTCCTGGGCATTCAATGGGATGTCAGCCTCTCAGCCGTGCAAGGCCACTTCGACAACAGCAGAACAAAAACTGGTAAACTGTATAGAGTTGTGAACCTGACTTCCCGACCATATTATTGCATTTTACAGGTTGGAAATGGTGTATTTGGTTGAATGTACATGTTTTTATCTGTATTTTATTTCCACTCAAACAGTGTTTTCCTTATGACCTTCGTCCATTGGCCAATCACTGTAGTGCAGAATGAAACATTTAAACAACTTTTGGATGGGTTGCAATATAAAGTGTAAACAGCCAATCATTATCCCCAGAGAACAAAGCCTCGCCTTGTCTTTCCTTGTGATGCCATAAAGAGATGGACATTCAGTGGGTTATGTGTTATGTGTTACAGGTTTGTAATAACAGTTTGGGAAAACATAAATGGTGCTACTACTTTCTTTTATAAACATAATGAAGAAATGCTGATAATTGTCGTACCCTTGATGATACTAGATTCCAAATCTGGTGATTTCAACTTGGAGTAACAACTTGATCATAAGGTTTGTATTCAAATATAACAGAAACCACAATCTCTCCTTTGCATTTTCCAATGTGATTTTGTTGGTTAAACTTAACCCAGACAAGAGTGTAAAGTCCTGCACTCTGTACTCCTGTCATCCAACTCAGCCACCTTCAGTTACATATGTAAATGCGCTGTTTGATTTGCTACCAAATCATTGTCTTTAAATAATCCTGATAGTGATTACTTTGTCATTGCAACTTATTTAAAAAGAAAGCTTAGTAATAAGGAAATGTAAATCTAAGGGACAGGGTTGTGGGATATGTTGGTATTAGCACTTAGTTTAAAGCTGAGCTTTGCATAATTTACCGGAGCACAGCCTCAAAGAGTGGCGAAAGACACTTTCAGTTTGTGAAAAAAGCTATGCTTGAATTTTCAGAACTCTAGAAACTGAAAAATTATATATATATGTATGAGATCATTGGATATATCATTGGATAATGTATATGGAATCATTGTGTTTTAACTCAAATATAGTGCAAAATGAATTACATGGCAAATGTTAACTCAGTAAAATCAGAAGTAAATAAGGCTTTACATAGTCGAACCAGATTCATCAGATTTTGTCTATCGTCAAATGTTTTTGCGCGCATTTCATATTTTCATTTGCAAAATATGAGATAAACCACTGGTCGAACTATTTGTCCTCTAGACATGGAATAAAAATTTGTTTTATGATAGGACTTCATCCATCCATAAAGATCCACGGATTACATCAAATTTGCCACTGCTGTATTTTCTGTAATGATTTACGACATTTTTAAGATTGAATGAAGGCCTCACACTGACCTTTTTGCGGAGCCCTTAGTTGGCCTATTGGGACCTTCCATCCACTGTTCCCAGCCTATAATAGCCAATGAGAGCCTGAGTTAAAAGGAGATACCTGCCCCTGTTCTGTTCCAGCCAATAGCATGCAACTGTGCAGATGACTTAAAGGGGACATATTATGAAAATCCACTTTTAGTGTTTTTGAACATATAATTGGGTAACCTGAGTGTCTACTGACCCACAAATTTTGAAATAAATCCATCCAGTCCTTTGTTTGTGGTCTGCATAAGTCATACAACACAGAGAAAAATGCTCCGTTAAAAATGTGCTCTCCTTGTGATGTCACAGTGGGATTCTGGTAAAAAAAACTCCCCTCCCCTGGTATCTCCACCCGTGGACTGTGTAATATTCACACAGAATATTAGTGTGGTTGCTTAGCAACACTGTTTGAGTTTTAAGACAGCCTCCACCCGCCAGTATAGAGCAAAACTTTTGTGCAAGTCTGCCATTTTTATTCTAGCTAGCGAAGGAGTGATGTCTACCGGGAAAAGTAATTGCATTTAAAGAGACACACACACGTTCTGAGAGAGCTGGTTTCTACAGGGTCACAAACCTCCTCTGGTGATTGATTCATGTTATATTTTGACCAAAGCACAGCGCAGATGTTTCATTTAGACCACAGGGGACTGTTTGAAAAGGTGGAAAAGGGGTATAATATGTCCTCTTTCAGTTTCTTGTAGCCACTAAAATTCTGTACAAGTGGATATTCTGCTTGTGGTGATTTCTTCATGCACACACTTAAGAGATTGATTCGAAGTACAACACATTTTCTGTATTGCATTTAAAGTATGAATAAGTTGCTTTTTAAGATAGGCTATGATTAATGATTTATTTTCAATGTAAAATTAGACATTGAGCACCCCCATATAGCTGGGATGGAATAATCCCAGTGTCATAAACCGTTTTCGGCTGTGCGATTGGCAGTCGACTGAGACTCTTTCCAACTAAGCGTTGAAGATTCAACTATATGGGGTCACCCAAAAAAATCAGTGTATCATATCAATAAGCTATACTGAATGTGTTTACTCAGTGCAAGTTCTTTTGTAGTATGTCAAGAGAAGACCTGAACTCGATAGACCTTTAATACACCTGTGCAAAAAAAGGAGACGGAGACACTGAGACAGCTCTGGAAAAACTGAAAAACATCACACCGCTGCAGACATTGACATGCCAGTCACTGGCTATAATTGATTTTCTTTTAGGGTGTAAAAAAGGTTTTAAACCCCCAGTATTGATGTAACCTCCATCTAACAAGACAACGCAGTGTGTGAATGTGTATGTGTTCCGGAGACAAATACAGAGAGAGAGAGGGAGGGACTTTGAGAGATAAGTGTGTAAGTGAAAAAAAGGAGAGAGGGAATACACATGAGGAAGTAGACAATGTAGGCTGGTTCAGTAGAATAATGGGAGTTGATGGGATCAATTGTTAAATTACATGCTGCACTGATTATCAATCTATAAAGTGGCTGCTCGTACACACAGCTGAAGAGAAGAGGGCCACATTGACTGAGAGTGTGCAAAAGATCCAATGCAGTCCACACAGACACACAAACTTGTTTATGTAAGTCCACTTGTCCACACGCACGCAGACACAGTGCACAGTGACAAATGAGTCTCTGTGTATTGCACTGTCAGTAGCACTAAATTAGAAGACAACCAGACATGTTCAGGCTAAAATGCAATACCTGAATTTCTACACTTCCCTCTGCAATTTATCAGCACGCTCATTTAGTTTGGACTTGATTTAATTTATGGAAGGGATCCTGAGGCACATCTCATCAATTTTGCATACTTTTTTTGTGATGAATTTGTGTGCTTTTTCATAATAGGGGTTTCTTTATGACAACAACTAATGAGTAATGTGAGAGGAGAGACAGATTCTTCGACTGCAAGTGTGGCAGTAGACTTTTCTTTGCCAAAACGAGATTGACAAAAGGTGCTGAATGCTCGTGTTGCAATTACATATTTACATACAATATATACAAATATATATACCGCTTGTCGTGAATTAAATAATCATTACAAACACGACAAAAAACTTTGAAGATTACAAGTTGTCTAATTAATGAGATATGTGAAGCCACAAGAGAAATCATAATCTTCAAAGTCTAGACTCCAGGTGATACATATCTAAACAATTATAAACAACTGTCAACAAACCTGCGACCAAATAAGTTTTCTAATTAGGGAATGAAGTGACAATAACAGTCGAGATTATAAATGATTTGTTTTGTGCCTGCAGTTATCACAGTAGACACATCCTTGCCATCCTATTGACAATAGAATGAGTATGTCTTGAGCTGAACTACACATCAAGTCCTATTTTCCTGATATATACTTGAGTCAAGGATTTTTGAGTTAGCTTAACAATAAAAAAAATACATCAAGTTGGAATATAGGGTAAATTCAAAACAAAACGAGATGGTGAATATTGCAAAAATATGCACAATGTGGGACCAATACTGTTTTTATTCTTAAACATTAATATTGCAGATCCCAGACACCTAAAACTCCAACCCTCCAGGTGATCTAAACCAGTGGTTCTCAACTGGTTTAGCTTCAGGACCCACCACAAACTCCTTAGTAAGAAATTGCGACCCAAATTTCTGATATTTTTCAACCAACAAGATTTGTTTTATGAATAATAGTGCACTGGACCTCGGCGGTACAAAACACAACAGAACAATGAGATGAAACAAAACAGACATGACTTTTTGACACCAAAAAAAATCCAGGCACACTTTCGCGACCAACTGAAAGCGACTTCAAGACCAACCAGTTGAGAACCACTGGTCTAAACGCTGCTACATGAAACAGTTGTGCACACTGAAACACAACCAATCACCTGCTTGTGGTAAAGGTAAGGGAAATCCTCTTTACCTCTTGGTCACAGGAACATTTTGGTCCCAAAAGAAACAGTAAAATTAGTAAAAGCAACAAACTTAATTGATGACAAATGATCAAACCTGTGAGATGTTGTAACTCTTGGCAGCAAAGCGCCCCGCCAGCTTTCATACAATGAAAATGATCATGAAACCAAACATGATCTAAAAGTCCTTCTTTACAGAACAGATGGTAAATACAAACTGTCTTCCGTTCTCAAAAAAAAAATCACACTTTTATTCAGAGACAGAAAAGAACTCCCTTTGGAGCAAACTCTCAGCTGGGAGAAGGTATTATACTCTATATTCCATTGCATATCCTCAGTTGAATTGCTTGTTAAATAAAAGGGACTCAAAACGAGGGGGGCAAAAAAAAGATTCTGACTGTTCTGACGCCTCATTTAAATTCAAACTGACGTTTCCTAATTTTCATGTATATGAAAAGGAATTAAAGAAAAAGAGAATAAAAGATGTTAACTTTGGTTTAAAGTGACAATAAGTTCCTTTGGTAATTTGAAACCCTTGGGACCAGCATCAGAGAAAAAGCCATGATAAAGAATATTTCATAGCCACAGTTTCTGTGATCCTGAGCAGGGGCGTTTATGTACGTGAACATTATTATTCCTCAAAGCTCCAACACACTGTTGGTGGGGACTGTCAAGCTGATTTTATACGTATTAAAAATGTAAAGCCTTATCCGAAACCTGAAAGAATTAGGAAACAGTATTTAAGTCTTTAACCCTGTCCAGTGTAAGAGAAGAAGACACTCTACAGTAAGTTCCCTTTTAAGTCACTCCTCATCAATCATTTCTATGTAATTATTGAATAACAAACTTTTCCAAAAGATGATTTCAGATGTAGCCAGTTACATAATACCTCTTAAGATTGTCCTTCTAAAACCTATTGTTTCTGTCTGGTATGGTAGGCACTGTGATTAAAGTGTATAGACCATACAGCATCTTGACAGATGACACTCTGGTTAATCCATCGTAAAGTCAAGTTATTAACACGCAACCTTCAAGGAAGACCATCCTGTCCAGTTGTTGGTGAATATGCTTTTTAATTAGTGAAC
Source organism: Tautogolabrus adspersus (assembly GCA_020745685.1). Taxonomy (NCBI): domain Eukaryota; kingdom Metazoa; phylum Chordata; class Actinopteri; order Labriformes; family Labridae; genus Tautogolabrus; species Tautogolabrus adspersus. The sequence goes on from CM036545.1 coordinate 15,616,244, forward strand.
TCTGATCTTGCTCCAACTGACGAACATTAGAGACCGTGGTGTCTGTCTGGTTTATCTTTGCAGTCGTAAAGTATCTGTGCAGCAGAGTGGCTTAGTTTCAACCAGGTTCAGAGGAAATAGAAGTTTATATGCCGAAAGATTTGATGTACTGTAGGTGAACAATCAATTATTCTTTGCTTTGCATTGTGGGGATTCCATTGATATTTGAAATATAAGGTATTTTGTACTTTTTCCTATATAAATGCATTATCCAAGTTTGATCTTCTGTATGCTAAAGGCTGTCTTCAAAGAAAATTAATTGAAATGACCAGTCATGTTAAGACTATACATTTTTATGAATTATTGCCAGCCTATTCATCTAAACGGAAAAAAAGTCTACCTTGCCTACAAAGTCAGATTAGCCGCTTTCTGCATCGGATTTATATCACATATTGATATGAGCGAGTTGTCATTCAAACAGCAGGATTTTAATGAAAACACAAACAACAATGTAAAAGAACACCACCAATTCATGAACCGTTTGCATAATGTACGACACAAAAGCCACTAAATGTGTATACCACACTGCCAGTTTAACTTATGGCCTTCTAGTAAAACAATTTAGCACCATTAGTACCATCGTTTGAGAGGTTGACCTTTGTCATGGCAATGAGTCGTCATTTATCATTTCTGATTGGTTGCCCTTCTCTGGACTGTGGCTCTTACTTAGAATGAGTCTGCCAGAAGGTACCAACCTGGCAGACAACATAGTTATAGCCGAAACGTGATGTCTTGGCTGCTAACATTGTTCTCACTGCTCTCAATATATGAAGAGACAAGTTTGACAAGTACATGTTCTTCATGCTGCCACTCAATAGCCACCTGTAGGGGTTTGAATCTTACAATTTCTGACAATTTGATTCAATTTCAATTCTTGGGATCATAGGGTAGATTGAAACCAATTCTGGATTCACAATGCATTCCCTATTTGTTACAAAGGGGTTCTTACTTTAGGTTTCACTCCAGTCTAGTGTGCACTCAATAAAATGTGTTCAAGATCATTTTATATTTGTCACATTTTTTAACAGCTGTAATGTAAGTACATAATGTAAGGTTGTGATTTAACTGACTGAAAGGCTAAGTTATCTGTACTCAGCGTATATCTATCTAACACGTGTTCTTGGCTGGTGCAATGACCCCAAATGAAAGCTCACAAATCTCTTGAGTCCTACATGACATTGACAGATGTTTTTTAAATGACTAAACTTTCATAAATTAAAATAAATGATAGTCCATTGAGGGTTATCGATAATGTTCTGTTATCAAAGACAGGCAGTAGTGTCCATGACTTCCTCCTTTCATATCTTCATTAGAGCACTGCCACACAGCTAATTGTGATCACGGTCAAAAAAACAAGACATGTTTGGAAGTAGCTCAGTGGTAAAATACTATTTGCTATTACAAAAGTGCTTTCACAAGGCCAACATGCATTACAATCACAGTTTCTCTTAGTTGCAGTTCTGTAGACTGGTAGCATATGTTTGACAAAAGCAGCTTGACAGCTATTTAGCATCTAAAGGCAAGTTCAGAAACCTGTCAGAATGTTGCGTAAAGCTGTTTTGTTTGTAATTTCCATAGAATGCTGTTTTATATTCAAAAGCTAAACTTTGGGATGTTTTTCTTGGATTTTATAGAAAGGAGAGTTGTCTGCTCGAACTTACACAGAAAAGCCATCACTGAGCCAATAGTTTTTGCTAACAAGGCTTTGAAAATAAATGAGAATATGCAAATTGGTTTAAAAAAAGTGTATCCTTGTGTAGACTGGGTCATTACTTATTGATTCAGATCACACAGCTTAAATCTCCACACAGGGACTATTAGAAAAAGGTCAGATAAAGTTTTAGCTTTGCAAAGGACACACGCTTGTGTAATTGGATGTTAAGTTTGATCCTGAAGAAGTAATTTCACACATTATTTTCACATATGTTCCGCATATCGTTAAATTATCTTTTTTTTTTGATGAGTTAATAGGGACTCAGTGCTGTATGAGGGGTTCATGTTAGCTATGCATGCGGTGGTAATGAAGATAGCAGTAGCTTTGCAGAAAAAAAATGGTGTGATGGTGTTGTATCTTTGGTCACTATGCTGGTGTCCTCCTTGCTTCAGTCCAACATAAGCAAATTATTAGTAAGCAATGGAGTTCTGTGATAGCAAAGCCTGGAAGAACTTCTCGGACCAGTAATTTGTCTTCTAACATTATGCTCTATTTATTTGTTATATAATGTCATTAGGTCATTACTCATTCTGCTGAGGGTGGAAGCCAATTAAATCATTGTTTGGGGGACAACGGTTATCGTTGCAAAATCTCATTATTAACCCAGCCCTTATGACATCCACCAAAAATGACTAGCAAGGTGTTCACCCAAGAGAAATATGAAATGTCACAGAACGAGTGATCCCAACAGCTTCACATTTCCACAGGATTATAATATGAGGGCATGGAAACTACACTCTACAACTTCATTGTAGCAGCTGCCTGCTCAATGAGTTGGCAGCAAAGCACAACAGCTGGGAGGAGGAGTTCAACAGCTGCCCCACACATACACACACATGGATGCACACATATGGATACACACTCATGGATACACACTCATGGCATGAAGCCTGTAACTGTTGGAAATCATTAATCAGAGAATGTCCTTTGAGAACCAATAGTACATTATACTTTTAGACCAACACTGAATCTGAACACTAAAGTTAAACAAATCCTCACAAATCAGACCGATCAGGGTTTATTTGGACACAGCTTTTAATGGTAGCCATCTTGGCTCTGACAACCTTCCCCTATGGCTGTTGCTGAGTAATTTCTGCTTCACTATCACCTGATTTATGAGGTGCTGGCACATTAGCGGCAAATAGCTCCCTGATCCAGAGAAGGGGAGCATCTTCATGGCACTTTTTTGAAACAGAGCAGTCTGAGTGGGAGGCCCCGGCCAGATGCCTGACCTCAGCCCACCTCTGCTGCTCCATTGAACCAGTTCATGGCACTGGGTGTCATTTATCAGAGCCAGCATCTATGTCAAACACACATTACCCCTGACTTTGTCTAGACTGGACACCAGCTCTCTGAAGGCCAGTTTGAGCTGAGCAATATGAATACTGTATGTATCTAGTTTCAGCCAAAAAAATGTGTAATGATAGCGTTGAGATTGACCCATAACAATGAGGTGAAACTTGCTAAGAAGCAATATAAAGCCAAGGGTAATTGTAAATTCTGGTAATAATTTTTAATCTGTCCTGCTGAATATAGGCCCAAGAGTCCCCCCTCTCCAAAAAACAACAACCATACAAGCAAAAAAGAGGGCTTGGGTCTGCCTAAATCTATGTGAATGAATGAAACCTTGAACAACCTGTCTTCTACTTTTTTATCTTCTTGAGGTGAAATGCCCATCTTCTTGGTTATGAGTTCATCAAAGGTCAGCAATTTCCATTTCCGCTATTAGATCCATCTAAACCGCTTGTCCTGTTTGGGGTTGTGGGGGCTGGAGCGGACACCGGCTGTCATTGGGCGAGAGGCAGGGTTACACCCTGGACTGGTCGCCAGCCAATCACATTCAAACAGGCAATTTAGAGTCACCAATTAACCTAACGGGCATGTCTTTGGACTGTGGGAGGAAGCCGGAGTACCCGGAGAGAACCCACGCATGCATAGGGAGAACATGCAAATGATCCTGTCAGACAGGTATTCAAACCAGGAACCTTCTCGCTGTGAGGCAACAGCGCTAACTACTGCACCAACGTGCAGCCCTAAGCTGTTCATGATAAATTTCAGTTTCACCTTTGTTGACTTGTTTTAATTGAGTGATGCTCACATATTACTGCAGAAGAACCTCGTTTAGGCTCGTGGACATGTTTCAGCTACTAAGAAAACTACAAGACATCCCTTTATTTAGTTACAAAACCGATGGAACAACGACGATGGAAGAAAGGGAATAAGACATGAGCCTGACATTCCCATTGTGAGCAGGTAGCACCCTGTCCATCAAGACCTCTTTATAAATATTATAAGAGACTTTCTAAATGGGTTCATAATCGAGCCATATTTATTTGCAATCAACATCCCACTTCCATAAGCGGTACTCCAATGTAAGGCAGTGTGTGTAATCAACAGTATTGGTGCACATAAATGACTGCTTCTTTTCTCTCTGCATGCACAACACAAACACATATGCACACATACACACAGCCCTTTGCCACTGTCAATCAATCCCTCGTCAACTATTCACCAGGAGCCTTACAGGCACCTGTAAAGTAAAAACACGTTTATTTGTTTGTGAAATAGATCTTACAAATTGTGTATAGAACTGCATTTTCTTGAGAGCGTATATATTTGTGTAAGACATTTGTTGTAAGATCTACGTACTAAACAGCATCTGCATAATCAGCCACAACTCTACACGTCTCACATCCATACTCGTTTCTGAAAATACTCAACTCCCATTTTTGACTTAAGGATTTATGTAGCTACTGTTATTCAAAAAGTGAAGTATGATTGCTTAGGAAAATAAAATGTAGCAGATGTAAAAGGGGAAAAAACATATTTCCAATTTTCTTCCCAGATATTTGAAACAGTTGCACCATTGGAACTACATATAGAATTAAAATAGATATTAGACTCCCAGCAACAAGTTTCCTATGCAACAAGTTCATATTTAACTTTCTGCTACTGAAGCATGATCCTCAAACTTGACATTTATTTGGTAATTACCCAATTATGCGTTAATTTAAACTTTTAATTCATGTGTTTTGTTTGTGTAAAGAACATAAGAAGGTATTTCCAGTCCACAATTATTGCACATACACTGAGCACTTACTAACTGCTGCCCCTTTGAGAGGGAGCAAAAACTGCAATGTCTGATGTAAAGTCTAATTTAACCACCGTCTATTAAATCACTGACAAGCTTTACGGAAATCTACACTGAGATCATTTCCACAGTGTCTGGAGAGGGAATTGTAACTAGCTAAACAAGCTTGTACAATGACAGCACAGTCGATAGTACAATGTCAAGCTACAAAGCTAAGCCACGTTAAACAGATACATAGATTAAAGGAATCCAGGGTGGTCCAGATAAAAGCTAAGAAACACTGATGTTTCTCATTTTCTTGGTTTACCAGCAACCTCTGCACTATCCATGACTACTGCTGAGCTTTATGAAGCTACCAGTGTGGCGGCCCTTGGAGCGCTATTATCTGCAGTAGATTGCCCTCTCAAGTCTAATTATTTCTCCTGACTATCCTGCAGACTATCAAGCTCATGGTGCACTGAGTGGGCCATTTGAATCAAGCAGGGTCTGTCCTTTTAGCCTATGTTAATAAACACTCATTTTGTGAAGTGCTGAGCGGGCTACACACAGGCTGCGGGGTCGACTGTCCCTTCAGCATCTACTCTAAAGTCGATCACAAGGACAGAATTTATGACTAATATTTCTGTGAAGTAGGCGCAGTACTCTCACCTATTGTCCTTAACATATAAAACAGTGTGCAGATAATCATCTGTAATGGTAAATGTTCCAATGATAGCATCAAAGGTTATTGGAAGCTTTAAAGAGCTTAGGAAGTATTAAAAAGAGGGCCCCTGCACATTTATTACTTTGGGCGTTCCCCTTGTAACACTATTAGCACCGGTTTGCTGAATCGAGTCATAAAGCAATAAAGGGCCCCAAGTGCCTTTTATATGAAAATACAGTGTGCATTTGAAAACACACAGAGCATAGTTTAGTGTCAATACTGGGGTGGTATCATCTTGGACATATTTTCAGTGGTTAGCTTACTGTCAATTTAGCGTTAAATTGAGTTTTAAAGACAAAAGTGTATTTCTTACTTCAAACATTACAGAAAGAGCTAAAGGAAAGGTTCACCTTACAAACTAAAAGAGCAAGATATTCTTAACATAACCCATCGCAGGCTTTATTTTTTCTTTAAATTCCCATTTCTCTTCCAGCAGCAGTTTTGGGGCTGATAAAAGCTTTGAAAATTAAAAAAAGAAAACAGATATATTGAATTACATGTTGCAAAATATCAGCGCATGCTAAAAACTGAGACGTAAGACGAGTTATACACAGCCTAACACTAAAAAAAACGTGCCAAAACCTTTATGCCAATTAAATGTGTCACATGTGTACGCTCTACATAATTGCAAATGTGATCAAAGTGGAGCAAGTTGGCACTACCACTGATCCTTCAGTTGAAAATGACAGGCTTGAACTAAAAATTGCTACTTTTTGGGGGGAGTGTGTTGGAGTGTGAAAAATGCAGCAAAAACAACAAGACAGACTCTTCTGTCAGTAACATGATCTAATAAAGAAATCTGATTTGAGATTGGTCTCTCTTAGAGTTTGTGTGTTTCAGGCCTTCATTGGTTTTGTTGTTTCTTATTGCAATAATAATGGTATGCATTGCATATTTCAAAATCTTTGCAGCAATTGAAATGTCTTTTTGATGTTTCACATTTTTTTATTGAATTAATATAGTGCTCACTCTTGATATGGTCATAACACTGTGGTGTATCTGAGCAATGGGGTAATGAGGTCTTCTGTAATACAAATTTTCTTGGCATCCTGCACATGTATGCGTGCCATGCTACATAAAAGGCCCGGTCAGCCTGGACAAAAAACCCTGCCAGTTTTGGTTCCGCTCGTAATAAAAAATTCATTTAAAATTTGACATTTATGTCGGGCTAAATTGCCAGAGGAAACCTTCATTCTCACACACACACACACACACACACACACACACGTCAGTGTGCTCATACACACCAGGGGATGAGGAGAATACTTTAGAAAGAGTGAGCTTTGGATAGTAAACAAAGAGACGTGAGATAACATCTGGAGTAAAATTGGAAGTGATCAACCTTCACACTCGGGGGGGGTTAATATATTTCTTTCAGACTCTACCCTTGCTATCAGGAAATTAAGAAAACATCAGCAAATTCATTCAATTCGCCAATTAAATATGACAATGTAGACCAAGGCCATTTTTCTTTTTCTGTACACTGCAGTACAAAGATTTTTCTTTCTTTCTACACGGTCATTTCAGTATTCCTAGGACTTTGTCTAGTACCCAGTGTGTAAAATTAATCACTAGAAAACCTCAGAGTAAATGTGACTGTGTTCCTGCTGTAATGTGTGCAACAACTGTGGCTATCCAGAGCCAATCTACTGCAGTGTACTAAGGCTGATGAAGGGATTTGTTCACAGATCAGCATAATCAGGTTTTACACCCTGATCCTCTTTCAGTCATTTATTTATTGTTACCCGCTTGTACACTGGGATGGCAGGCATCAGACATGTTCCAAAATAGATTTGGAGGGAACAAACAGATATCACACAGCAGTTTTGATGGAAGACATCCACACTGACAGCGATTCACAAGTGAAGATTGACGAGGGGCTGTCCAAATCCAATCCAAGCGCCTTCGGCTCTTGCCATAACAATTACAGTCTGACTCTGCACTGTCATTGGATATCATACATATTTACATCTGGACAGGGTCACCAAAGGAAAAGGATGCCTTGGTGAACTCTAGCCTATCTTCCATGACTTTTCAATGGATCAGCAAATAACTACAAAATATGACAAAATACAAATAAGGAAGCTATACTGCAGAATGTTTTTCTCTGTATTAGCATCTTTCAAAAAGACACAGAATATCAGTTGCATTACCTCCAATAATTTTAATTAAGGCTTCCTTTGGGCTATGATTGCCCTGCTCTGCTTTGTGCTTATTTACGACTGAAAAGTCAAGCTACTTTGCCTGCAGCACTCAGTTTAGAGAATTGAATATGAGCACAGATAGCACATCCTCCTGTCTGTAAGACATAGCAGACTCATAAATGGCAACAAACAAAGAATGATAGATGACTCTGGCCTGATCATTTGTTTTTTTGTGGATCTCAGTAGCACATACACTTTCATTTAAACCCCTGCAAAGAGTAGATTATATCAGAGAAAGTAACGTTGGTACCTCTTGGAGAAAGAAAGAAGGGAAACGAATGAGTAGGAAGAGAGTAAGCATGAGGACAAATAAGAAAAAGATGAGAATGAGAAAGTGACGGGATGATGAAGAGAAACCAAGTGGAGAAAAATGAGTGAGTGAGAGCAAAACCAGAGTGAAGGGAGCGAGAAGTGAATAGAGATGGAGCGAGGCATCCATCCATCACACGGCACTGCTTCTGTCAGACACGAGTAATAGATGAGGAGAGATAGAGGAGAGAGCAGACACTCCTCTTCAATCTATCTCCACTCACTATCTGGGTTCGCTTGTCAGGTCTGCTCCGTCACCTCAGACCAAGACAATTACAGGGGAGAGGGGAGAGAGGAACAATTACAAACAGAGATACAAAAGAGAAGGACTGACTCAGAGTCAAACACAGAACTAATGTTCAACTGAAGAGAAGGGAGGAGGAGGTGAAGAAGAATCATTGTGATCAGTCATCTATACTAGTGACTTGAGAATAGGGTATACATACACCTGTTTTATACTAAAGGCTGGACTGGATGCTGTATAAACCCTCTTATGGTACATTGTTAAGCATGTATCAATAACTTATGATGAATTTTAAAATAATATAGCCAAAGTTATTTCTCATCAGTGATACAATAAAAGATGACCTTCAGTCATTCCTCCCACCTTTGTTTTTAAACTAACACAAACACCCACACGAAGCTATTTCTACACAAGATGCTTTTTTTTAAATGTAAAACTAAAAAGGAAATAATAAACAAGATTCATAAGAACAAGATCTGGAATCCGTCCTTCAACAGCAAAATCCCCATAAGCAACAGTTTTGTGTTCCTAGGTCAAGCTCTCATTGGTGCAAAGTCTTGAATTGATGCTCAACAGATTATACACAATGAAATCAATTAAAGCACATTTCAAATGAGTCTTAACTTAAGTTTAACTAAAAATCTAAATACTACCAGAGACTACCTTTCTGTTTTCTGGCTTGCTATTGGACAGTTTACATGTCATTGAACGTTTCAAGCCAATAGTATATGTTTATTATCATATGATAAACACCCTTTACCCGCCATGAGAAGGTGTTCATTTAATAACGGTCTTTTCAGGGTTGTTTCTCGCGCCTGAAGTGTAACATTAACACCTCGAGTGTTGCTTGGAGACATCAGATGTGATGAAGTGTTTGCTAAAGACTGTGCCTTTATTACTGCCCACCCCCTCCTGCTGCTGTGGGACAGTGTTGAGCCCATCTGCACATGATTAATCCATTGAGAGAATTTCGTAACTGAAAAAAAGGGGAAATCATTTGTACCCTATTATTATTAATAACTGTTCCCTTTTATTTTTTTTTCCATTCTCTGCTTCGGCTCCAATAATTTTAGGACCATTAATTTATGTCACAGATATTTTTCAAATGTGTCAAATACATTGCCTTGTGTGGAAGTAGTTCATGTTAGGAGTTATTGCCTTTCCACAAAGATTCAGGGTTAGATTTGAAGCATGCTTACACTGACACATAGTCCATTTGTTAGACTTCTTTTAGGCTTCAGCGTCATTAATTTATCTTGGAAATTAACCTTTATGATCGCTTAATGAGATACTAATTGTAAACCCCCCAGTAAGAACTAGCATCTTGTCATAAACTAATGAGGGGCTACTTAGTTAATTCTCAGTTTGATGTATCACTTCATTTGGCAGTGCGGATTACAGAGAAACTAATGACACTGTAATTTGTAATAAATGAGAGGTCTCTAATACTCAGATGCTTGTTCATCAGTTAACCAGGAACTACTCATAAAGAAAGTGGTCATTTATCTGAATCACATATATTTGGTAGTATTATATGATTTTTTCATATGTATAAGTGTGTATAATAGGGAACTACACAAAAATGAGTTATTATCAGGTGGTTGCTCGCTGAACCCTTAGTGGTTTTACACTAGGGACCTGGGCCTGGATCTGAGTACGCTTTCCCCAAAGTCCGGTTCATTTGATCAGTGTTAACGCAAATGTACTGTAATCGTACCGTACTCGGGTACCGTTCCCAAGTCCGCTTGAAGAGGTGGCCTCGGCACGATTCATGTAAACTCGAGTACGGTCCACGGGAGATGTGAACGCAACCATGCTCAAACAAGGAAGTGGACCTCTCTATGACGTAATTAAAGACTCGTGTTCCTTTTATAAACCGCTTAGCTGCCCAGCACGGCCCCTTTCATCCTCTGAACTGCACGATAGATATGGAACTAGAAAGATGGTCGTTGTATGCGTCTCAGAAAGAACAAAAACATCCACAGTTAGCAGGATGGACTCAGCCTGCGAGTGGTTGCCATGGTTGATTCTTCTTCTTTCTGCTTTTTGGTGGATTTGCCAAACAACTATGTGCGAACTGCCACCTGCTGTATCGGACTGTGTACATTCTCAAGTGTACTTGGGCTAGGGAACAGTGTTACTAATGTGAACGCAGAACAGCGGGGGAAAGGGGAGGGGGAAGGAATCAAGCTTGGGCACGGTACGAAACAATCGTGCCTAATGTGAGAACATCCTTAGTTACTACTACTCACATACAATATCCTAAAGCATTACTGGTAAAATATGTGACAAGACAAAACAAAATATTAAACAATTATCTGAACTGATGTAAATTATGTAAAGTCAAAACCAAATGACTTGAATAAACCAAAATCTCCCAAATTAGCTTAACAAATGTTTATTTATCACTGTGATTATTTTGATTGGATTAGCATCCACTCTGAACTAATTTGGTCTAACAGTAAATCACCACACAGTGACAGTCAGAACGCCTTTACTATCGCCATTTCATTATTAATGGGAAGTACCAGTCAGCCACTGCGGTAATAAAATATGCTTATAAAACCGCATTTATACTGATATATGTAAAACTCTAGACATGTGTCTAAATGCGACTAGACATGTTTGTTTGACTTCAGTGGAGTTGTCATAGGGCAGAATCAGAACTAATGTTTTCACCAGTCATTGCCAATTAAATCAACTCTCCCCCTCCTAGCTTTAAAGCAGTTTGTTTTAATGGTGGATTGCTAAATTGTTCCAGGAAGAGGCGTCTACCATTGCATGTGTCTGTTCAGAAAACAACATGTTGTCAGTTGGGTAAACAAAATATACAAAATCCCTCATGTGTGAATATAGTTCTGACTGCAACCCCCATTTAAATCCTCATGACATTCAAAACTAGCCTTTATTTTTGAATGCTGTAATTAGCATGTATTAACTCTGATAAAAAATGAAATAAGTCTACAGTTTTTTTTTGTAATAGCACAAATGCCTTGCTGTGATATGATGCAGATGGGATTGTGCCTTATCTCTCTTTGACTTTTGACTAGTTTGTCTGATAAATGTAAACATTGGTGATTCTAGAGTCTGTTTGGGCCCTAAAGTTAATTGGGGGGCCCTCCCTCCAGCGTTCAGCAGGGCAACGAGAGTGAGTGCTGTCAGATGGAGCCCCTTCGGGAGGTTTTCAACTGTCATTGCAAAATTTGCACAGTTTGGGCCGCTGCTTTGGTTCAAAGTTTGTAAGCCCTTCTGGGGCCCCTTACTGGTCTGGGGCACCAAGCAGTTGCCTGCCTTGCCTGTAGACAAGCAGCACTTCTGAATGTAAATGTATATACTGTACATACATGTTGTATGGATTGAAGAGGCTGGTGTACATGCTTCTTCACCTGATAAATGGAAGCTGATCAGACTTCTTGGCTTTGTAGGAGGAAACATATTTGGCATATATATGTAGGTACCCTTTTCAAATGCTCAGTTTTTCTTAGTGCATACAGTCTCAATAAATCTTCAACTTCCCATTTTGTTGTCACTAAAACATAAAGCAGAAACACTAATAAATAAGCAAAATCTGTAACCAGTTGAAGAAAGAAAAAAAAGGTAATGAATCTGTCTTTCTAAGAGAGGAAGTTAGGAAACTTAGAGGCTGCTTCGATTTAGCTGAGCTGTGTTTTTTTCCTGCCCCTGCCTGCTCGACACAGCACCATTCTAATAGCAGGCTACTTGGCATTCAGCACACCTTGCTCTCTTTCTCATGGCACCTCCCCTCCATCCTTCTCTTCACCTCTTTTCTCTCTCTCGCTCTCTCTCACAGACTCTCTCTCTCTTTCTCTCTCTCATTCTTCTGCACTATCTCTCTCCCGCAGTGAGGTGGGATTGCGCCACTGAACCGGCATCTGCTGCCACACATAACCACACGCGCACCCGCACACACATGCATACAGAGTGTGTGTCAACATTTAAACCCCTACTGTAGTGGACAGCATGTCGCAGTGTTGAGAACATCATGATGACATATTTTGGACATTAATACTATAAAACAGCGTGTCGTCCTATCGCAGACTTAACACCTAGAGCTTCATGGCGAAATATTCTCACCTTATGTGTCCCTTTTTTTTCATCTTTTAAATTCCTTCCTCTTCTTCTCCTCTTCCTCAGCAGCCGTTCTCTACTCTCTTTACTGCTCTATGCATTTCATCTCTCCTTCTTCTTCTCCTCTCTTTGCTCTCCTCAAACAGGGGATTGCTTCTTAATTGACCTGCCTTGTTGAGTAAAGGTCAATTCCTCCCCAACAGCCCTGTATGTTCCATTTATCTTTTTTTCTTCTTAGCCCCTTCTTGCATCTCTGCTTACCTTCTTCCTTTTATCCATCTTTTCTTCAGTGTTTCTGGTCTTTCATCATTGAAACATCACTTCTTTTCTCCATCTTGCAAATTGAAGGCCCCCTATGCAACCATACGCCAATGTGTAAATACACACATTGGATTTATATTGAGTCAGAAGCACATTGCACGAGCCTTATTTGTACCTGCAGACTCATACATCACTTCCCCACTGAGATGAAACTGTATTTTCCTTCTCTCTCCAAAACTCATTGAATTTCTCGGTGTGAGTTCCATTTCTTTCCTGCGCTGTCTCTCTCTGGCCTTACAGACACATCCATCAATTAGACTCAAACCCCTACAGAAATTACACTTTTCTTCAGCCTCATTATTCAATCTGATGCTGACAGAATGAAAGGTGTTTTACATTGTGCCCAAAATAGAAGGCTCCATCGTTCAAAGTTTGTTCAAAAAGGGCCTCTTTCTAACCAATGAGACTTTACGAGGAATAGTGATTACTGAAGAGTCAGTGCCACACAGACAGCACTGGACCAAGGGTTTTAAATTGTGAAATCCATTATATGACTTTATTAAAAGAGGAAGTCCCAGATCATGTTGCTTTAAAATTGATTCCATGCTTATAAATATCCTGGAAACCTGTCCTTAGAGTCAAGCCTTACTCTTCATTTGTTTGACTCAACACAGCTCAATAAACTGTAAACATGACAAACCACCGTGCATTGTCAGCTCCCGTAGTAGCAGAGGAAGTGTTATGGGACTGTCACTGCTTCATCGTTACATTACTCCTTAATCTCACACCTCTGCTGCATTTGCTAACCTGACTTATACCTACCTAAGTGTTTGGCCAGCAGTATATGTTCCGACTGTGTTGGTTTAAATGATCAGAAGGTTGGACGGCAGGTTTCTCACGCTTTCTTGCCCCGGTTATCCCTCTGGTATGTTTTCTGAAACCTTCAGCCTAAGCCCCAGTAAGCCAGACGGATCATGAAGCGCCACTTTCACGGCCTGTTTTCATACTGGAAATCAGGGTCAAATAAGTGTCTGGCCTTCAAATCTGCAGGAAATTTCTGCCTTCTTGCTCTCAGCTTAGAACTGGTTGTGTTGTATATGTGAGACTTCCAATCCAGTCAGTCCTCACTCAATCCATTTGTGGCTTTAATGCTGAGACTTAGATGAAACATACCACTTTAGAATCCAAACATGTAGCTCTGCCTACCAGCATCTATAAACCTGATAACACCATTATTGTCTCCAAGGCAACATATCTAAGTGTGGCTTACATGGGCCTAACCTGGGTAGGTAGGCTTTAACTGGGCCTCAGAGTGGGCGTTAAGATGGTTGATTTTGGTTGCCACATGCACACATGAGCTTCTTATCTCTATTTACAGATTCTGCATAAAAATGCAGAACTTGTAGGTGAAGGACCAGATTTTGGTGTTTGAAGGGGTATAACTTCAGTCTGTAGTCCAAATAGTATTGCCCAGTAGTGTTTTGGCAGGCTTTGACTGTGTGCATAAAACCAAGCTGTGTGGAGAGCAAAAGAGACAGAATGCAATCCGCTGTAATGCAATTAGTCAATGCCAGTCATCCAACGATGATTTATCTTTAGTTATTAACCAGCTGTGTTAAATACTTAAATCTGATCGGCCAGTTATGCAAAGCAAAGATCTGTTATCCCTCGATAGATCATCATTGTTGGGAAGAAAACATGTTACTAGAAAAAACGTTACTAAGCAAAGCTTAGCTAACTGCTGCCAAGGATGTGGCTCTAATCACCGAATCTGGAAGATTAAATGTAATCATATCAATATTTGGGACAAAGTCCAGTTATTTGGACATTGGTCTGTTTACTATGGGGTAAGGAGAAAGGGCATGATATCAACGAAGGAAAGAGGTCACAAAACGCAAAACTGTACGCTATGAAAGAGAAAATGCCACTTCAAATAAACACATAACATAACATGCAATGGTGGTTTTTAAATACTGTTGAAGAAAAAGAAAATGTCAACAGATTCTGAGTAAGAGGAGGCAGAAAAACTCAGTCAGGCGCTGCACAGATTCTCTCAGATCTGTTCACCGTGTCTTACTACAGCATCAGGGGAAGTGTTCAGTTTTTGGTGAGTAATTGCAGATTAGTTATACTCATTCTATGAAGGCTATAGAGTTAACGTTGCTATGGACACAGCTCTAAACTGTAGATTCCAACTAACTATTTGTTTAGCGGAAGAAGTAGATCATTTTTAAATCAATGAAATTATTTTCGAATCTATATTTTGTTTCAAATGATTGATTTCCTAAGTACGTAACTGGTAATAAGAAGGATAATGTATAGTGAGTGAGTTATCATGAAGGAAAGTAGATAAGAACCCTCCGCTTCTGGACACCCTGTCGGGTTTCCAATTCCGCTCACTCCATGCAAGTGCATCTAATACTCCCTTCTTAGATGTTGTCTCTCAACACCATTCTGGCTTTTCAAGGTGCTCGTCGGACTGTAAATAATGCAGAGCAAGGAAAAGAAAGTTTTGCCTTGAAGTTGTTTATCGCTCACCTCTTGCTACACAGGAAACCTCAAAGGCTGGTTGTTGCTTCCAGAGGCTATATTGCTTCAGATATTAGCCAGTGGGTTTTGAGATAGAGAGGCTTGATATGGGCCTACTGTTTAAACAGTAAACACTGAAGTGAGTGGGTAACATTCCACCGTATGTGCTCATAAACCCATCAAGGGCTAATACAACCTTGGCCTCCTTGATACTGAAGACAAAATTGGCTAGCATCCAGTTGGGTGTCCACTTTGGTATGTGTTGGATACCTTTGGACAAAGCTAGAATAGCTGCATACTAAATCTCCTTGCTGCACCAAGTTAACCAGCTGCTGTGAGTGCGTCATGTTTGTTAACGTACAAGAAATTATTATTGGTCTTTTCAGCATTTCTGGGCGATAGAAAGTGAAAAACTGGATTTCCCAAAATGTTGCACGTTCCCTAACGTTTACAGGATTCAGGGAAAATCTCACGCGAGTCTTTCAAACACAAGTACGGGGTCTGAAAGTAGTAAAAATGCCAAGGAATGTATTGATATAAATTATTATTGTTTGGATCATGTTGAATTGAGTCAAGAGTCTTTGTTTTTAGACAAACATACATTTGGGACTGAACTTGGCATTTACTGTATCTGAAGTAAGATTTAAGCCTTAATCTTACGGAAATCCTAAGTATTGGATTTCAATCCTAAGTATTGGATTGTCTGGTTTGGCGTACAACCATAAAAATACGCATCCTGCAAAGACTTTTACAGGTTCAGGGAAAATCTCACGTGAGTCTTTCAAACACAAGTATGGGGGGTAAAAATGCCTAGGAATGTCCTCCAAAATTTCCAAAATTTCTATTGTTAATATGTTTGCATTCTCTGTTTTTTTAATTGTCTTTTAATTCTTGCATTTTATTTCCCTTTATTGTATGACATGTTATGATGTGAAGCACTTTGAGTCTGCCTTGTGTATGAAAAGCGCTATACAAATAAACTTGCCTTGCCTTGCCTTGCCTCGCCTTACGTAACTTTACAATCACAGATCCTGACTCTTATGCCTATTTTACCCTTTAACTGTTCACCAATTACTGCACTCTGACACTATGCAGATTAAGTAGTAGTACTGTTCTAATACAAAACAATGATGTCCATCAAAATGATATACAATAGGCTTGCTCTATTAATTTTTCCATGTGGTTACCATAACTGTGTTATAATGGGCTAGCTGATGAGGGTGTTTACTTTGAACTAACTTTACAAAATGGCTCACATATGAGTGGCTTTTTTTTTTTCAAGTAACAAAATACATTGCATGCCATTTTCCAAACATTAAAGACACCCCATATGAATCCATACTTCGATTTGAAATTATTTTCAAAGAAAGACCTCCCATTTATTCTTTGACTTTTCAGGTCGAATTGGAGTTATTTATAATCGTTGTGCGGACACATTGTGTTTGAAAACAATAGTGTTTTTTATTAGTGTGTTTTCTTGAACGTATATTCAAGTATTTCCAAGAAAGTCATGCATTCTCTTTTGGAGTTACTACATATAAATTCATCTCAACAAATCCACTGTATGTAATGCCACTAGCAAACAGGAATAAAAAAGCTTGACCTGACAGCATCTCCCTGACGTACTTCATCCAATTTTAGATTTTTTTTTAAGCACCTCTGAGAAATCCGTTTCCATGGCAGTGCGGGAAAATTCTGTTTACTCATGTATAGTGATATTAATGTGTGGGATAGGAAGATGCATCTGAAATAAGAGCTTGTCCAGAATATGAGCTTTGACTGAGAATACTGTGTGCATACTGGCGAAGATACAAGTAACCAGGAGGATTTAGAGAGTCAAAGCATGGCTCATTACAGACCACCCCAGGAGTGCAGCAACTCCTAATTACTCAGGCGTGTTTGAAATGTATTTTTATGTTGGTTTGGAGGAAAAGTCAGTCTTCTTTTTTTTTGGCATATTTGTTTGAAGCTTGAAGCTAAATCTTAATCAAATCTGCAGTCGGAGTTTATAGGCTACGTTTTAAATGTTGAAGTGCAAATAGGGTCATGTTCAAAGATACAAACTGACAGCAAGGGCTCTTTATGATTCCACTGATTCTAGCATTTCACTTTGCATTACAGCATGTTAAACTGCACATTACAATCATAAGCATAAAGATTTGATGTAATTTGCATTAAAATCCCACTTGAAATTGAAAATGTTCAGCCTGGACACTGTGTCAAGCAAAATTCAAACATGATGCGTCGATACAAGCAGAATGAAAGAATGAAAAATTGAGGCGGGAAAGATGGAAATATGGAAACAGGGCTTCAGCTAAGCCACAGGTATACACATTTGGAGACAGGAACTTCTTCTCAAAACTCATTTACTCTTGCATGTGTGTTTACATGTGTTTTAAGGAGGCTTAGAGCTATTGAACACCCCCATCAAAATGCAAATTGAGCTCTTAGGAAGGAGGAGACAATTTACAAGGTAAAGAGGAGCTGATGAGCTGACGCTGCAAACTAAATAGTTGGCTGTGGTTTCCCCTCATCTCTCTGCGTCTCTTCTGTCTCCACGGTGCAGCTGCAGCGACCATTACGCAGCAATCCATTGGATAATACCACACAGTAGCTACAGCATAGCTCTGTAAGAGTATTCTACACTTGGCCTCCAGCACGCTATTGTTAGAGCTTACCTGCTCTCTCTCTCTCTCTCTCTGTTCTCTTTCCTGTATCTTCCTTTTTCTCCACACCTGCCCCTCCATTACCTTCTCCTTTCCTCTCCCATTTTCTCTCCTCACCTTTACAGCAGTCCTCCCTCTCACCTCCCATTATGTCCCCCTCCTCTCCTTTCTCTTCCCCCTAACTCCCCCCTCTCTCCCTCTTATCACCAGAACATGTCCTCTCCTTCTTGCCCCTACTCTGTATTCCATCCCTGCACCCTCTCCTCTGCCCCTCACCCCCTAGCAGTTCCTTCTAACTCCCCCCCTGTCTCTTTACCCCCACACGCCTGTGCTTGCCCAGTCCTGCTCCCCTCTTTCCCTTATTGCTTCCTCCAATAAAATGATTGAGAAATCTTCTCCTATCTTTTCATTACCTTTTTCTTTCCTTCCCCCATCACATATTCCCCTGTAAACTCCTTGACTTCTCTTTGCCCCCTCATGTTCCCATGCTGCTTTATCCACCTCCTCTTACATCCCATCTTTGCTCCTATCTTACCCTTTGACCATATCTCATCTCATCATCTGTTTTCAGACCCATTTATTCTCACTTCAAATATTTAACGACCGCTCCAGCTTCTCGCAAATGTCCTCCCTTTGCCTCACTCCTGTCATCAATCTAGAAAAGGGATATCAGCATCTCTAAATCGTATGGGAGCGAGAACACCAGCGCCATTATCTCCCCATCTGCCTTCTCCTCTCGTGTGTTCGTGAGTGTGAGCATGTGTGCGTTCATGAACTAAATTCGGCTCTTCCAAAATTGCAACTCAGCCTCCACTAATAAGTGAGGAGACACGAAAAAGAGAAGGCGGCGGAGGGAGGAAATTGTGCGATAATCGGACAGACGAGAAAAAGTAGATAAGGAGACAGTCATACCTGCGCTGCTCCCTCTCCTCCTCCACTCCGGTTAGGTGGAGATTATTTCCCCTCCAGTTATCAAGCCAGGTGTAGAACTCCACTCTGGAAAAATGTGTCAAATAATCCTCCTTCTGCTCAAGTAGATTTGCAAACCAAATAAGAAATCATATCCACTTTTTAGGGGGTCTTGCGCCTTGCAGGGATGGACGCGCTGCTGGGCTCCTCGAGAGGTGGTAGGGCAAGCAAAGGCTTTTTAATTTAGTTTCCTTTGAGTTTGCATGGAAGCCTAGGGTATGGGTACACGACTGGTGGTAGCCTGAAACCTAATGCAGCCCAGTGTCCACTGCTGATCCACTGGGACCGAAGTGTGAGCGTGGAAAAAACGCCGTTAAACCGGCGCACCGCCGCGTTGCGCACTCATTTGGACTCCGCATGAGCGCCCTGCGTTACGTTAAGACTCCTTTAATTGGTAATTTAAAGAAAAATACCAATCTTTTTAGGTTGCAATCGCGGGAATTGAGGTTGTAATTTGAGAGTGGAGGAAAAGCAACGGATAGGGAGAGTGAGAAAAACGTCTCTCCACTCGGTGATACCGGGCACGTTCTTCGTTTTCGGCTACTCAGCCGGTCTCTACATAAAGCTCCCCTATAGATGCTCCATGCTCCCCCATTCAGCAGCTGTCATTCCTGCACCAACATCACCATCTCACTCATTCCGCGCCCTTTGCTTTTAGTGTGGACTTGGTTGCAGAATAATAATCCTTTCTTGCCGTAGAAGAGTATCCGCCTCAAGTAGAGAAATCGAGTAATAAGTACACAAAGAAGGTAAAAGAAAGATATAAGTATCAACGAAGGATGGAAAATTGAAGTTATTCTTTTGCGCCACAGAAGTGACTTTGTCTTGACCTCTCTCTTATCGCGGACTGCCCGCTGGATTGCACGCTAGATAGAGGCGTTATAGGTCAAGAAAAAAGGCAAGCTCCAGTCAGAGAAAATGAAATATCCCGAGAGAAAAGCAGCCTCTAATCACGTCCTTCTTTCCTCTGTCGTTAAAGAGCGCCCTTCTCCGCCACGGTGAGCATCTCATGCAGTTACTTTCACACTGTGCGGTGGTTTGTCCCGGGAGGCGATCCGCCTACAGGCTCCTCTCCCTGTCTGGCTCCTTTCCTCTGTATCCGTGTCCTGCTCCGTCTATTGACAACTCGCTGCTCCGAGATTACAGGCTGCTAATAACGGATGGATGCGTTATGACGACTGCTCGTGATGCCATGGCGGGGCGTTTACCTGCATGTGGGAAGAAGCTGATACAGTTTGTGTCTGTAAGGAAAACAGACACGGACACGGTCAGAGGTTCCCAAAGTGAGGGAGGCGGACTTAAAGAAGGCCGTAGGAACACAAGCATGTCCTAACACTTAAGTTGTATTTTATGAATATTTCGTTTAATGATAAATTAAAGTTGTTTATGGTTTTAATAGCCTACTACACTAATATAATTTCTCTCTCAAATCCCCTTTAATGTGGAATGTAACACTAAATATGTAGAAAAAAAACAATAGAATGTTGGTTAAATTATTTAATGCAAATGTGCTCATATTCTCCAAAACAAATGCTTTTATTGTTTTCTTCTTTTATTGAAAATGTGATTAATTAATAATTACAATAATATGAATGTTCAGGGCCACACTAGCTTACTGTATATCCCTTGTTTCCACTCTTAATGCTAAGCTAAATTGACTAAGAAATAGTTGGACTCCTTGTTGCCAATGGAGGGGACTTGGCCAGCTTCTGTTCTTCTTTCATTCTTTTACTAGAAAACACTCTTTTGCTTCTCATGCGAATAGATGAGAAGATTGAAACAACTCACATGACTTTAACGTTCAAATGAAGCTTGGCAGCAGTTAACAAGCTCACACTCAGTATTGGAGAAGTTCTTGTGGCTGGCCAAAACTTGTAATGGCACATGTCCTACAAAAATCACATAATTTTTGTTAAAAAATAAGATGTGTTCAGTTAGCATTTAATTGCTGAATTTGGTGTCTCTTGACAGAAGCAGGCTAGAAGGTAGCTTATTTTATCAGTGTAGTGTGTTGCTGATAGTTTTCATTTTATGATCACCAACTGGCTGCTTTAAATCAGTCTACCATATGTCATGTATTGATACATGTGTATCGATTTTTTTTTTTTTTGGTAACAGATTTCTCCATGGAAAATAAAACAAGAAAAAAACATTCAGATATATTTTTGGCCTTACCACTAGGGGGAGGATAGGAGCGGTTACGTCTCCCTAGTGTTCAGGTGACTTTATTGTTGATGCAGATTATCAAAGCATCTGCTGGCGGGGTTACTAATGGCAAATGCAACTATAAGAAATGTACAAAGGAGGCCGATTAGTATGCTCACTTTACAGATTCTGCAGGATTTCATGGATTATGAAATTACAGAGTTCTGTTATTATCTGATTAGCAAGAGAGGGGATACATTTGATTATGCACGGCTGGCAGGCTGGCGGTTGGCGTTGGTGGTGAGGCCAGGAGGGCAGGAGATAATGAAGAGACAAAGACAATAACAGAGGAAGTCAGAAAATAACCAGACAAACAGATTAAGAGAATCGACAGAGATCAGACAGGGGCACCAAAAATGAAAACTCTAACATTATGTTTCATGATCTATGACCTCAATCAAAATAGAGACACGTCTGGGCTATATAGGCTGAAGGTTGGTCCAACGAGAAATAAATAAATATGTGTGCGGGAGAGAGTTGGAGTGAGAAAAAAAACTGTGAGGTTTAGGAAGTTTATTTTTGGAAACAGGAATAACCGTCACTTCTGGTGGCATTTGAAGGTCTAATTCGATGAGATTTTCATAAGCCTTAAGCCACTTTTTTCTTTAACTACTGGTCAGAATAAGAAAATGGGTCAGAGGCTTTTTTTTCTGATGGTTCCTAACCACAGTAGAAATGTTTTAATTAGACCGTGTGTCCCCAGGGTGGAACAAAAATGTACTCATTCTGGGATCCTGGAATGAAAAATCATCACTGACCTAAAGGAACCCTGCGAGTTAAGTCATCAGAGCTGTGTTAATATTGGTGCAAGCCCTGATGAACACCATTTTTTTCAACATGCAATTATAGCAATAAGTTCTTAAGAAAGAAAGAAAGTGTCTGTGTGTGTGTGTGGTGGGGGGGAGTTGGGACAATAAGGGGAATGGCAGAGCTGCATAGATGATAACGTTCTATTCTTTACTGCCCTCTGAAATGCCCTCAACACACATGCATGCTGGGATTGATTTGTGAGGATTTTGGCGCCTCCTGTGGACAAAGCAGTACCTCGTATCTCTTAGCTGTTCTTGCCTTGTGCATGCCTGTACAGTGTTTTACGATAAACTATTTCAATACTTCATCCTGCTGTCTTTACAGTTAAATGTATCCCTCACAGTGAATCTTTGTTGTTCAATATTTAAACAAAGGCTCTCTCTGCAGCATGTTGTTACTCGTTACGTCTGAAACTGTCTGATACACGCATAAAAAATGACTATATTGAAATGATGAACCATTTCACAGATGGTCTTGATTGCTGTTGTAGGTCATAGAGAGGCTTCAGCATTCATTTCAGTCTGTTTCATAACAACCTCAAAACTGATCACAGGGGCTTTAACGTGCTGTGTTTTAGAGTAAATGACCTATGCTGTCTTTTTTTTTATGATGGTAGGCATTCTTCCCAAAAAACAACAATAAAAAATATCGTCTTTTTCTGATCACCTAATCTTTGCATCTCATTTTGCATATCCAGTGTGCATTATTCGGCTGTTTTGTGTTGAAGTTTAGTTACTGTCAGTTCAATGCTGTGTGTGTTGACTCTGCTGCGGCAACAAGCTGTGTTTCATAACAATAAAGTGCCTGTGAAGTTAAGAGGGAGAGATAGAGGAGACTTTGAGAGGGCACAAGAGATAAAGACAGGGAGAGGAAGAGAAAGTGTAAGGGAGGAGAGGAGGGAGGGGGAGATAAAAAGAGACACAAGACCCTGCAGCCGATTCAGCACCATGGACAGCGCTACAGCGGGGATTCAGCGGCACAAGGCCGGAACAGGCTTTATCCTCGGAGAGAAAAGCCAAAAGCTCTTCTCAACATGCTCTGATCTCTTTGACTCTAACTCTCTAGCGCTCTCTCTCTCTCACACACACACACACACACACACACACACACACACACACACAAACACACACACACACACTTATCTCACCTCCATGTTTTTCTCTTGCTCCATCATTTCTCCTCTCCTACACACACACACACTCTTCATTGCCTCTCATAACTCTCTCACCTGCCTGCAACCCTCCACAGTCTGTTTCCTGTCACGCCTCTGTGTGACTGCACTCTTTGAGGATCAACATCTATAAGAAGTTGACAATAAGTCTAGCATACATGTGCGTTTCTGTGTGTGAGTCATTCAGCTTTAAAAGCCTTTGTTTACGTGTTTTGTTTCCCCGCAAAAGTTTGGAGAGAAAGAGCTCAAAAGGACACTTAGCACTAAAGCTGTTAGGTGGTTTATGAGCAGGATGAGTGTGTTTAGTCCTGGCAGAGAGGGCTATTGTCTGAGTTATGGACAGTGAGGGGAGGAAAAAAGAAAACAATAATTGTAGAAAGTGTGAGAGATAAACGATAGGTTTAAACAGAATTTCAAGGAAACAGAAACAGAAGGAAACCAGATATAACCAGCACATTCAAAGGACAGTAGTAAAGTTAATTTCAGGTTAAATAAAAAAAGATGACATTCATGCAGAAATGCGGTGTCTGACATTCATAAGTCTCAAATGAATTTCCTGTTCCTGCAATAAAGGACAAATCTGTAAGTAAATGAGTTATAGTGTTGAATCCTCCTTTTTTTGTACCGGTTCAAGCTTCTTACCCAAGACAATTTTAGCGATAAAATTGGATGGAAAAGGTCTTTCATAAATTCAGTGAAAACCCACTTACTTTTCGTTGTTCCTCACAATACTACAAAATATGCTCTCGCTATCAATAAAACACTTTCTTTTGATAAGCAAACTTATTGTTCTACTGAACTCTTCAAGTATGGGTGGACAGAAAACAGAAACGTGACTCATGCTGTACGTTGTTAATACCAAAAATGTCTCTCAATAAGGCAAACAGCCCATTTCCATAGGTCTCCATAATGATGACTCCCAGTACACTTCCAGAAATCCTTACCTAGCATTTCCCCCTTTTGGTTTGTATCCTTGTGTCTTGGTAATTGTCAAATTCCTGCCGTTCACAATAGCTGATGTGAGGATTCTTTTTTTTTTTTTTTTGCGATGTCACTCTACAATAATCATATAGTTACACAGATTAAAAACTGGAGGAGCCTTAGTGCCTCTGTGTGCAGCTGCAAGGCACACACACATTTTGTTCCAAGTGTCAATCAAACATCAGCACCCTGTCAACTTCCTACAGCCTCGCTGCCCTTGTCAGTTCATCATTGGCCAACCAGTCATTGAACCGATCAATCAGTCAGCTGATCATGAGATCAGTGCCTTGGGCTGACAGCTGATCGAATGTCCAATCACGTAATTGATAGGCATTGATTAGCTAATGCTTCGGTAAGTGATTAAGAAGCCTGCAAAATGGTTTCACAGAGAGCATTATGGGTGAATATTGGAATTGGAGCCTGTTCATCGACTTTGCTGGTGAAGTACACACTTTATTATGATCAATAACATACATTAAGACTATTTGTGTCACAGAATTATCCTTTTTATAGGTATAGCATGGAGGGGAAACATAAGTTACCTATTGATAAAGACAAATGAACAAGAAGCTGTAGAATGGAAAGGGCTCTCACACCGCTGCCATTTATCTAGAATCCCAGTTCATGTTTCCCAACGTGGTTTGCTCTCTGAAAGTAGTTATTTAATAGAACATCAACCAGTTTGCCTCAACCTAGTCTTGGGGATATTTTCTCTGACAATACTTCTATCTTTCTGTCAGGGCAATAAGATCACACACCAACACGGTGTTTCAAAACAAATATACGTTCTCTTCAAGGTGATTGAAAGCATCTTTCACTGGCAACATCTATTAAGAATCAGTACTGATGGATGGTACAGTGGGATTGTTTTTCCCCACATCCTCACAATACTGACGCGAAATTGAAACAGAGAACTAGAGGACAAAGCAAGCAAGACAATGACTTAGACAGCATCCATCAGCTTTTATGTCGGAAGCACCATGTTGGCTGATAAAGAAATAAAGGGACGGTGGATTGATCGACCAACACACCTAGCAGTATCAGAGTTGTAAATTAAGGTCACACCACATTGGAAGAAAACTCTGACCAGAAGAGTATACCAGCCGCCCAAAAGCGAGCCACCACACCTCCAATCTGTAAAGTGCAGAAAGACAGTTTCAGAAAGGATGGAGATTCAGGGGCTAAATGTTCAAACAAAAAGAAAGCCAGATACGTTTGAATAGGATTTGGACCTGATGTGTTGTTTCATATATATTTTTCTATGTTGACTGTGCAGTGATGGCTGCTGTGTCATGTTTGTCTCTGTTAAAATCCAGCTGTCGAAAAAGATGTATCACACAGCTAACCAAAGCATCTTAAATGCTGTCAATGTAAGTGTGACCTCGACTGCAGAACTGTGCCTAAACACATCTTGCGTAGCTGTTTTCATTATGTAGCCTGTGTAGACCTTGTGTACTGTAACAGTGTCTTTACAGGTCTGCCTAAAAAATCAGTCAGACAACTGCAGCTGATCCAGAACGCTGCTGCTAGAGTCCTCAGCAAAACCAAAAAAATGGATCACATCAGTCCAGTTCTGAGGTCTTTACACTGGCTGCCAGTCTGTCAGAGAATAGATTTTAAAATCCTGCTGCTGGTTTATAAAGCGCTTAATGGTTTAGGGCCAAAATACATTAATGACCTCCTGATTAACTACGAACCATCCAGACCGCTCAGGTCGTCTGGTACAGGTCTGCTGTCTGTCCCCAGAGTCAGAACCAAACATGGAGAAGCAGCATTCAGTTTCTATGCTCCTTATATCTGGAACAAACTCCCAGAAAATTGCAGGTCAGCTGAAACTCTCAGCTTTTTTAAATCCAGGTTAAAGACACACCTGTTTACAGCTGCCTTTAATTAAACCATTTTAATAAGATTTTAATCTTTCACTCTGCACTGTAACTTTTAATTCTTTTTATATTTATAATTTTATTTGAAGTATTTTTACTTGAACATATTTTCAGATTTAATAATTTTAGTGATTTTTACATTTTCTATTTTAATGTTTCTTTTCTTTCCTCTGTCATGATGCTTTTTGATGTCTTGTGTGAAGCACTTTGAATTGCCTTGTTGTTGAAATGTGCTATATAATTAAACTAGCCTTGCCTTGCCTTGTTAGCCTGAGGCAGGGTATGAAAGGACTCTTTAAAAACTGTGTTATTCTGGGGGCGGTGCCTTTTTGTCATGGAAGCCTTGTTTGCATTGGTTTTGTCTCGTTAATTATTTTAAGCAAGCAAAACCATGATGTAAAAAGCTGGTTCTTAGCATAATGTTTGGCCTAACCCCAAGTTAAACGTAGATGTGACCTTTGTATTGTTTTTACAATTAATTTCAGTCAAACAAGGGTCTTATAAAGGATCCATTGGCATTTTTGCAACCATGACTTGACCTTCCTGTAGATGACTTCTCCCATGACGTTAAAGCTAATACTGTTCAACTAAGTAGTAACACATGCAGACATTTAGATGTTTTGCCAATTCAACTTGTTATGAAATGGGGGTTGGTGCCCTGGGTATATGATCAACAGTTTTGTTTTTTTTAAATCAAGGCGCTTCGTAAGGGTTGCACCGAGGGGTCTTGCAAAAAAAAACAGCCAAGTTACCTATGTGACAACACAGGGAAAAGCAGGTACCCACAGTGTAATTTCTATGAGAAGAATTGAGAGTGAGAGAAAAAGAGACTGGGATGTTTTAGCATTGCCCTTCAGAGACGCAAGGTTGCAGTTCAATGGAGCCAACACCATTGTCTCTCATGACACATTCCCCTCAACATGGCCATGTATTAGTAGAGAGAAAAGAGAGAGATAGTGTGTCACATCATGGCCTTGTATCACCACGCTGGTGCAGAGAGGGAGACAGAGAGAGAGAGTAGCGACAGCGAGGTACAGACCCTGACACCAAAACAGCACGGTCATCCATTAGTCCTGAATGTAGAAAGAGGGATAGAGCACAGCCAGAGATAGAGAGCGAGAGGGTTAGGTTTATACAACATGGTATAAGTATGCAGTAGTGTAAATGTAACTGTAAAATATGTTACATTCTTAATCGTCGTTGTTAGATTTTAAATACTGTACAATATTATTTTAAAATATCGTCGCTAAACCATGTTGGGTATGAACAAGAGGAGTGGGAGGGATGTTTTAGGGAGGAGTGGGAGTTGGATGTAGAGATTAACTAAAGGAGATCAGTAAGTGGAGGACAGGAGAGATGTAGAAAAAAGATAGAGAGATGGTGAATGTCTATCTCCCAAGGCTCCGGCTCGGAAAGAGTGATGGGAAAAGAGATAAAGAGGAGAGGAAAAGTCAATACTGCAAGTGTGACTGAGTGACAGGTGGAGAGAAACAATATATATATATATATATATATATATATATATTTTTTTTTAGCTCTGGAAGTGTCACCAAAGGTCACTTTGCCCTCACTCCAGTGAAGGTTACTGTGTGCATGTCACTCTATTCTTTAATTGGAAAAAAAACAGGCTGCTGTATGTGGCTATATATGACAAGTTGGGAGTTCTGGAGATACAGTGTGTGTGACAGCCAGAAATATCACACATAAGGTTAAATGTGTTGTTGTTGTTGTTGTTGTTGTTGTTGTATTCCATGTGAAATATCTAGCCTACTTATTATATAGCAGCTAATTTTAAAACGATAAATTGACTTGGACATTGTTCTATTCTTCTGACCACTCAAAGTGGGTTTAGACTACATGTCATATTCACCCATACACACAAAATTCACACACTGAGTGTCCAATTGTACTACTCCATTCACACGTGTTCACACGTTGCCGCTGTAGCAGCATGAGCAACTGGGAGTTCAGTGTCTTGCCCAATGAGACTTCGACGTGTGACTGCAGGAGCTGGGAATCCAACCCCTTACCTACCTGTTGAGAGACGTCCATCTCTGGCACTGAGTCACAGCCACACCATTTTAAAGGAAATATACTTCAATTAAATTATTATTATGTCAAAAAGCAGATGCATGGAGTGCTGCATGGGTGTTGAAAATTATTTTGGTAATTCGTCCTTCTGGTGCTCTTCAGTGCGGGGATCCAACTAAGAAGCTTTTGAAAAAGTCTGAGGCACTCAGAGGGTTAAATATAAAAAGCCTTTAATTCATCTGGGCTAAAGTTTCATAAAAAAAATGCCAACATACTCAGCCATACTGGCCTTCATCAGGGGAGATACAAAATGGC
Source organism: Tautogolabrus adspersus (assembly GCA_020745685.1). Classification (NCBI taxonomy): domain Eukaryota; kingdom Metazoa; phylum Chordata; class Actinopteri; order Labriformes; family Labridae; genus Tautogolabrus; species Tautogolabrus adspersus. Next base: position 15,644,458 of record CM036545.1, read on the forward strand.
CGCCAAGCTACTTCCTTTAAAGGTTTACAGCCAGTCACATGATCAGTAGCTGTCACATGGCTTAGCAAAAAGGGTTACACATTTAAACAAAGAGAGTTAAACATCAAAATGTATACATGACACCAAGGCAGATGAGAATTACAATATTTTACAGTGACTAAATATACAAGCAAATTACTGTCAAAATTTCTGAAAAACAAAACCAAGACACCTAGAGGAAAGGAGACAAGTCCAGTTCCCCATTTAGACCTGGATATTGCATAGCTTTCAATGTATAAATCCAAAAGGACTCTCTTTGTAGGGGCTTTTTTAATCTGTCTCCACCTCTGATTGAACTTGGTATATAATCAATACCTGCAATTTTTAAAGAGTAACAGCTGCCACGATGAGCATCTTTAAAATGTAAGGCCATTGGATGTTGAGGGTTTCCAGTTCTAATGGCATGTTTGTGTTCAGACAATCTTGCCTTCAGTTTACGTTTCGTTCTGCCGATGTAAAAACAACCAAACAAAAAATATTGTAATTCTCATCTGCCTTGGTGTGATGTATACATTTTGATGTTTCACTTTCTTTGTTTAAATGTGTTACCCTTTTTGCTAAGCCATGTGACAGCTACTGATCCTGTGACTGGCTGTAAACCTTTAAAGGAAGTAGCTTGGCGGCCATTTTGTATCTGCCCTGATGAAGGCCTATATTACACACACTAATATGTGTCCCCAGCCTGTTTACAAACCCCCCTAGTTATGATGAAAGTCCATTATCCCCGTCTTTTGCTTGCTCCACTTTTCAGAAACTTTGTGCTCAAACAGGCCGTTCGAACATTTTCCCTTCATGACATCACAAAGGGCATTAACCCCTCCAATAGGTGGGTGACACTGCCAGAGCTAGGTGTTTGTTCTGCCCTCTGAGTCTGCCTTTTCACTGTAAACAACAGGGCATTGAGCGAGAAAGCCCAACAACATCCCCTTCCAGAAGGTCGTGGTCAGAGACAGATCCTTTTCATTTAAAGCTACAGACACGGCCTGTTCATTGGCATGATAAAATACAGGATGGGAGTGAATTTTTAGCAACAAACTTCACAGACAAGAGACAGAGCTCTGAGACTTATTTACATTTGTTGAAAAGGAAGATAATGGGACCTTTACATTTTGAAGTTTCGAATTAAAAGAAAAAGATCAAAGAGGAAATGTGTGTAAATGTATGATTTTCTAGATATTTTAACTTGTCTATTGGTGTAAAGCACTCAGCCTGATAACCCTTGTGTTTATGTGTGTAGGTGTATATTTACAGAGTGAAAGACTGTCAGTCAAGTACAAATGTTAAAGCACTCAGCCAAATAACAAGGTGTGCATAAAATATGATTATTTCCTCTGCTTGTGCCAATAGGCTAGACCAGTGGTTCCCAAAGTGGGGGTCGGGACCCCCTGGGGGGTCGCGAGACACTGTTAGGGGGGTCGCGAGATTCCTTCCAAAAACATTTAAAAATGGGAAATGGTTTAAAATTGGATATGAACGTATTGAGGATCTGCCAAAGCACAGAGATCATAGAACCGGGCTAATGTGTTTATTCCATCCTGCTGCAGTTTATATTCTTAATATTTACAGTCTATGGTTCTTACACAGACTCGTCTCCCCCTCACCGTCTGCTCTGCAGCGGAGCGGGATCCCCGCTGAACATGAAAACGAAACTTAAGAGTTAGTCCGTTAAAGAACTCTATCCCGGTTATATACAACTGTTTGAGATTTGTCCAAACCGACAGGGCTGGAGAAACAGTTATCTGAAGAGTTTGCAAAGTTAAGGTTTGTAGCCTACTTCGGATGGCGACACAACGAACCGTTTTGACGAGCCGGAGAGACGATGACAGTCTGCAGAGAGTCACACAGAGCGGAGCTCAGAGAGTCAGTGATGGGAGATATAACCCCGGTGTTTAAACTGATGCTGTCGGTGTTTTCTGCTCTCTCTTGTTTTTTACAAGTTACTAACAAGACTCTCCACCTGAAGCTCACCTGTTGTGATAACTGAAACGAGAATTTAACGATGTTATGAAACGGAGGGAGGCGATCATATCCGCGAGGTCCGGACCTCGGTGGATAAAAAATGTTTGAATTAGTACAATCATTTATGTCTATACATTGATTTCCATGCATACTGCTATAACTTATAAGTGATGTCAGTCAGCAGCTCTCTCTCCTCTCGTTCAGTGTGCATCATGCAGCCGAGTGAGTAACCATGGTGACTGTCTGTTCGTCAATCAACGATGCCCCGCCCCCTCTATGAATACAACTCTTCTAACAGTAAAACTTACTTTGACCATGTGTCACAGAATGAACACATTCTGTATAATGTTTGAAGTCCTCATGTTTTTAAATGCATAATAACTGTGTGAATGTACCTGAACTCTAAAATAGATTTAAAGACACAAAAGAGGACACAATACTAAATCATTATTTTAAAGTGGAGCAGAAAACCCTCAAATTGTGCATAAAAATAGATCAGAATGTAGAAAAGACATTTCTGATGTTAAAAATGTTCAGGAGGGGGGGGGACCCCCAGACCCTCAACAAAGACATGTTTGAATAGACTAAACTTATCTGTACAGTTTTTGTGCATTTAAAAACATTATACGAGGTAATAAGTGGTTGAACTGGTCAGTAAATTTTTAAGATCAGTATGAAAAAAAATCGTGATATAATATTTTTTGTAATTTCACCCATTAATTTGAAAATATATACACAAATATGATGGTGTTTGGGCTAATATGTGGTGTTCTAATGCCAGTGTTTGGATAGGCCTAATAGTGTGCGTGGCTGTGTGCAATGTCAAATGTTTTAAGCACCTACAGGGACAATGGGGGTCCCCAGTCTCTAGGATCGTTATATTGGGGGTCGCGGGCTGAAAAAGTTTGGGAACCCCTGGGCTAGACTAGAAAACCAAACTGTTTGTGCCGGCCTTTAATGTTTATGTTGTGTGACTCAGAAAAGAACTCAACATGAGAAAATATTCAACATTTCCATGAGAAAACAAAAGACAAAAAGAAAGCTGATACCCCTGTGAACAACAAAGTGAATATTGTTAAAGGAAATGAGAGGAAGAGTTAACTGTTTAAAGTTGTGCTACTCTAGATTTAACATGAAACTGTGGCCTCTTGAGAAGAAAGCATACTGAATAATGCAGTAAGCTCAGTGTTTTACGTCACACAGGCTGCCAAGTCCGTGCAAAGTATCTTTGCTTTATAAGAAACAGCTTTTATAATATTTCCAGGGTTTGCAAATGAGAAATATTGCTTATAATAAGGATAACACATGAATTCTTATGATTCCCAATCCTGCTCCTGATTGCAGCTTAGTGCGTTATTGTCTCTTGATATTGTCCACACACTGTCATTTTGGGAATCTAAAGTAGTCATTATTATTAATGTCATTAGTATTTTCACCATCAAAGCATCAATTTTTGGCAAAAGAAGTTTGCACCCCCTCAAATCAAAGAACCTTTCTGAAATGATAACTTGAGCGCACATGTGTTTATGTGTGTGTGTGTGTGTGTGTGCGTGCGTGTGTGTATGTGTGTCAAAGCCTAGATTCCATCAGTCTCGTTAATTAGTAGCAGATGTGCGGCTCCCCAAATTAGAAAGTGATGATTCAGTAAAATCGTACCAGCTCTCTATGCAGTCTCCCTCAAATTCACAAGGAGGACAAATAAAAGGAAAGAGAAATGCTTTGATTTACTGCAACATGGCAGGACTAAATCATGTAGAAAAGTGCTTACATTCATCACTCTATTGACTTTCAGATACTGGATTAGAATCTCTAGTATCTCTATGAAACTTTAGAACTTAAATCTACATGCCTCTGACACACTGTCATTGCACAATTCCCCTGCTATAGTGCTCATTAAATTGCACCTTGCTAATTTAAATCTACTTAACGTGCAGCATTCAGAGAGAAGATGTAAAACAAACAGCATCAGTACAATAATTATGTTTGCCACTAAAGCCACCTGTTTCCCATCCAAACCTTCCAGAGAGCTGGTAACTGGGGTAAAAACAGTAATTAGCGCTTTTGTTTCACATTTTCAACAGGTGAGATGACACAGTTTGACATGGCTCTTCCCTTTCCCCAAAATAATGCTGTTATACAACCTTCTCAACACTTTGCCAGGGGCTGTACATTTTCCAACTCTGTGGATGGTTCACTGAGTCAGAGTTGCTGTTAAACAGTTCTCAGGACTTGTAAATGGTTGTGGCTCTGCTCCAAAATGCTCATTAAAGAATTTCATAGTTCTGATCACTGAAGTGTGTGGAATTTAGCTCTGCTGTAACGCTGTGGCTCCCAATTCTAGGGGAGGGCACAGTATAGGACACCACAGCAAAGGTATAGCCGCAGCATTACATGAAAAAATCCCATTTCAGCGCAGCATGGTATGGTACTGTACAGCTCAGCATGGAGGACCTATAGTGCAGTAAAGCACAGCAAGGAATAGCATAGCATATTAGTCGGCCTTTAAATGCGGCACAGATCTATGCCTGCTTCTGCTGCTGCTTGAAATGGCATGTCACAGCTTCACACGGCATATACTTTATTGAAAGGCACTGAGTTGCACATATCAGATTAGAGTAAAACAGAATAATGAAAAATGGTGCATTCTGGGCTAGTATGTGAGTTGATTAGGCTGCTCTGGAGCCCCACCAGCCCCACTCAGTATTTTCTTTAATATATAATTTTGTATAATATGAAGTGATGATAAATAATATATCAGGTCTACTGCACAAATTGGTTCACAACAGCAGGCACTCATGGACTCAGACGCGCTAATGACAGGTAGCAATGTGTGGCAGAAGTGATTATGGAGCATCAACCCTTTTTTAGAGTGTTTAAATATGAAATGTTATACATCATTTGGCAACTGCCCAATACATTAATTATCCCTTATTTGGGTGGTTTAACCCTCTGCCTTGCTAGCTTAAGTTAGATATCCATCCATCTATTATCTATACCGCTTTTCCCGTTTGAGGTTGAGAGGGGCTGGAGCTGATCCCAGCTGTCATTGGGTGTGATATTGTCCCTTATATCAGGCACTGTGTATTATTGTCCTGCTGTTATTTATTGTGTGAGGCCTCCATACATTCAATCAATCGATTTAAAACCACATTTGTTGTATATTTTATACGATTTTGTCTTAATACTTCTTACCGAGTAGGATATACGTTGTTCCACAGCTTTTAGCATTTTAATGTGTAGTTTGAGGACTTTGGTGTGTTTCTTTATTTTGGAGGCTTATTGTATGTCTTGTGTCACTGTTATGGGACTACAGATGTAAATTAACCATCTTTTCATTTGTCTTTATATAAATGATTAATGTCATTGCACACTGTCCCCTGATAAATAAAATAAATGAAATTCAATGAAAATGATACAACAGGTGGGTTATTTTTTGGTGAGATCATTAAATCGCATTATACGAATATTAGTTTGTAGCAATGTGATTTAAGTGGTAGAAAAAAAGGACCATGTTTTGCCTGCTCCACTTTTCAGAAAAAAGGTGCTCAAACAGGCCGTTTGGAGATTTTCCCTTCATGACATCACAAAGGGCATTAACTCCTCCCCCAGGTGGGTGACACTCCCACAGCTACGTGTTTTATTCCGCCCTCTGAGTCTGCCTTCTCACCATAAACAATAGGGCATGGAGTGAGAAACCCCAGGAACATTATAGGCCTGATCTGATAAAAAAATTATTTTTAAGGGTGTGAGGAATTTGGCATGATTTAACAGACTCAGAATTTTAGCAGTACCTCTCTTGCCTTTGATTGTAAATGTTTCACAAAGCAGAACAATTGTGTCATTCTTTCCTTGTTTTTTTTTTTAGAAGGCCCCTCTGCCTCAGAATCTTGGCTTGCATGACTCCCTTGGTTGGCGAGATGTTCGTATGTCAATAATACCGGAAAGTGCCGGAGCAAAAGAGCAAAGTTATGAGGACTTATTGTCCTGGAACCATGAACATGATTTGTATTTTTTTACATTGCCATGGGGTACATTTTTAGGTTATGTGGATACACTAACATGCTGGTGGAACTATAGAAAGAAAAAAAAACATGTGATTGCTAAAGTCCCCTTAGATTCACCCTCTATATGTCTGCACAAAATTTCATGGCAGTCCATCCCATGTCAAGAAATTCCAGTCGAGGCTATTATGGAGGACTAACAACGCAAACCGTTCGACTCTAATAGATCTTGGTGTTGTAACTTACTTTTACTCTTTTTCTGTTTAATACAAATGCATCTGATAGGGTTCAATAAAGACTGAATGCAAAACAGATATGTGTGAGAGAGGAAAGTGGAAACAATGTGCAGTACCAGGTGATACTGTGGACCAGAACACACAACCTGACAAGTATGTGCGATGCCCCTCCTGCTCCACGGAGGCCTCCGCCCTGCTGTGCTCTGTGCTGTTCCGTGCTGAGGAGCTCTGTTTCATGCCAAGCAGGCTAACTACACTGTTATGCTTCGTTGGTGCAGAACGTCAACTGCATCTGCTCCACTGGCCTGCCTGCTTTTGTGTGTGTGAGAAAGAAAGGGAATGAATAAAGAAGGATGAGAATGAAATACGTGATTGCGAAAGAGAAGACTGAGAATTAGATGACCGGTGAGAGAGAAAATGAAAGTGTGAGAAATTGTTCACAGGAGGAAGAAAAAGATGGTGAAAAAAAATGCAAGTTATAAAAAGCAGATGGAGGGGAGAAGTTAGGCAGCAGTTCAGTGCTCAAACCATCCACTTTCATCTGCTGTGTTTTCTTTTGCTTGATGGAACTAACGGATGCTATGGCTGACGTCCCTATCATCTGACTGTTAAACATCTGTTGCTGTTTACATTTAAAAACACATTAATTTTCAATTTTCAGAAATTTTGCACGACTTTAGTTTCTCGCTCTTTGCCTCGGGCTGTTTTTTCTCTCTCACACAATGTCGTCTGATCCACTGAGGCTCTCGTGTCTGGTCTCTCACATGAGCTCCTTGGCAGGCGGCGGTGTTGCTCCTGAGGGCTTTGCCCCCTACTTTAGACAACAACTAAAAGCTTATCAAGAAAAAGAAAGTCTTGAAATTGCTTAGTCACGCTGGAGCGAGAAAACAAACTCACGCCCTCCTTCACTTACTAAAAAAAAAATAAGCACATATTTAGAGAGATTATTTAAACATATGGCTGTAGAATTATTTAAGAAAACACTCCACATGTACATCCAAACAGCACTGTTGGACACCTTGTTTTATTTATGTTCCTCCCAAAGCAGGGTGAGCAGCAGTGCTGTTACCGCCATTCTAGGGTCGGTGGACTTCTGCTCCTGGGTCTGTTTTTATTGGATCTCCAAACAGCAGTCTGAACCCATACTGACAGAAAATGTACAGAGTCCTGTGCAGGTTTCTTCCAAATATCTTTAAGAACAACACATCGACTGGTTAGAAAAGGAAGGAGAGCGAATGAAAAAGAGGGATACAGAAAGATACAGAAAAATGATAGGCATACATACGATCAACATTCTCATATGAGGCCACAAAAACAGCTCAGTGACAGCTACTCATCTCTCATTTTATGTTCAGAATGGGTCAAATGTCTATAATCCATGTTGAAGGAGCTTCACATAGAAACAACCCAGAGTTTTAATATTTACTGTGTAATTCCACAAAGCTCTAAGGAGTATTTTAGCAGCAATGCTACCTGCTTCGAGAATTAAATACGAGAAAAAAAAATAGAAGACAAAGTTACCGGTGAAGATAGCGGAGTCATTAGTTGCTATCTTGCCAGATATGTCCCTAAGAATTTAGTGGAGACACTAGACTCACATTTATCTGCTTGTCCTCACATTGATTGCTAATGTTGCCTAAGATTAAGTTAACAGTTTTGGTATATTGTGTACACTATGGATATTATCTGAAACTATTAAGTTCATATCTCTGCTGAGGTGTAACTTGAAGTTTTCTTTTTGTTTCCTTTTTTTTTGCTTTAAAGGCCAGAATGCCAGAATGTGCATGTGAGCACATTAAACACCCCTGCTTTGAGTCTCAAGGACCCATTAATAAAAGCAATTATTTCTGTAGCAGCAACAGCCTCCATTAAAGTTAAACCCCCTCAACCAATGCTATAGTCAACAATCAATCACCTGTGGCCTTTTACTGTAGCTGAACACCTGCTACTCACAACAGGGCCAAACCTCGTCACCCACGGCACAATAGACATCTGCAGAAACAAAAGAAAACATAGTATATACTGTATATATATATATATATATATTTCAAACAATTACATTTCTTAAATTGCAATTCATTGCAAAATTTCAACAGTTAATAGTGATTAATCACATTTTTAATCCCATGTTTGAAATTCCATTATGTTGAATTTAAAAATAACAATTGTAAGGCTTTTATTTTGAATTTTTTGTACTGGCTGAAGCTGAGAGTAATTTACTTGCTATTTAAACTCAACCCTGCTTTTATTTTGAAAAAAAAAATAAGGACCTTCTGGTAGATCAAAGGGTACGATCTTAACCATGGAAAAAGGAACTCGTTACGGATGAAAAAATAAATTAAAAAAACAGCACAAAGCTGTCTTGGAAGTTGTTTTTGCAATAGGACATTCAAAGATGCGGCATTGTCCTTCTTTGCCATCACTGTGACTACACGGGGACACTGCGGAGGCTTATCCACAGTGCCTAAAGGGACAAAATAGCATGTGAACTTCAGACTAGATTAACTATTTAATGCTGACAGCCCTAATATATATATTAATTGCCCGTAACTGAAGAACCTGCTATCTCAACACAGTATCTGTTTAGTCTTTAAGGAATCTTAGTATCAACAATGCCTCACTGCTGTACTCCTGTTTAGTGCAAAAATCGTTATTGCTTAACCACGTCTGTATCTGACTTTGGCCATTTCCTAAAAGAGGCTTTTACTTGTTCTTTGGCGTTGACATTACAAATCTGTTTGCATGCAGTGTGTGACAGAAAGGCCTCAACTAACATGATTTGAAAAAAGGCACAGCATGTTTGGGGATTGGTTAATCTTCAGTAGCCTGAGTATGAGTAACTTTGTTTTGCAGATGTGCCACCAGTGTGCGTGTCTAAATATTCACATGCAACCCTCTGTAAGAGGAATATTGTTTGCAAAAAAACTACATGTCTTTCTGAGCTGTGGAACATATTCAGTCAACAGGCACTTAAACTCTCTTCAGTTTGGCCTATAATATATTCAAATTCTCCTGACACACACACACTCACTCTCACAGTTTTTCTCATTACACTGATTCCCATTTAACTGAGTCCCAGCCATCCTTCTGTCCATCTGTCCCATCATCTTGCTCCAATGAGTCTCTAGGGGCGAACCCCACACACTTACATACCAAATAGGCTAGTGGTTATCTTCTGTGAAGATATTTCTAATCCATCAAAGATGTGCACAATTATCAAGACATATCTTAATCCAATGTCACAGAGGTTTTTTTTAAAAACATTCACATGCTCTTTCGGGCATTTATTACATGATGATTGTTTTATTTAAGCTTCCTGATGTATAACATTATCAGCACAGTGTTGAAAAACTGGCTGCACTGTACATCTATTTTGAGAAAATACAAAGGTAACTTGGGGATACAGAAAGGGATGGCATGTAAAAAAAAACCTGTCAGATTCAAACTGTGACATGGTTATGGTAATGAGTTTGATACTGCACAAAGTAAATTATACTGTTCCCCCCTCATGCTGAAATGACTGAAAGCTACACGGGAATGCACTGACACTAATATCACATCCATTGGAAATGAAAGTTCCTCTGTGCCCACAACTCCACTCAGGGAAGCATCAGGAAGTGACACTAATTTCTGTCTCAATTTATGAAACTGCTCACCTTTAAACTGAGCATTTATACATCAGGTACTTTTCCTGCTGGATAATCGTATTTACATAAATACCTTGTGCACTCTTACCCACCCATTACAGACACAGCTGGCCTCTCCCCACCTGGCACAGCCTTCCACAGAGAAGAGGTGAAAAAGGTGAAGTTTGACACACACACACACACACACACACACACACACACACACACACACACACACACACACACACACACACACACACACACACACACACACAGAAGCATGCACACTCCAGAGCAAACAGAGAAAGAAGGAAATAAAATGTGTGTTTATATATATTTTTTGAACACGCAGGGCTCTTTCATTTTTCAGGTTTTGATTTTTCTCACTCAGGAGTCGTCAGTCTTCCTCTCCCAATGTAGTTGCTTTTTAATGTCTGCTTTACAGACAGTGAATAGCATCTCCCCCGCTGCTGAAGCACAACTTCAAGGACAGCAAGCATAACTGCACTGAGGCTAAAGCACATACACCAATACAGGTACACACACTTACGTGAAAATACGCACACAAAGGCATTCACACAGGCTTTTTAGCATACTCAGACATTCATCCACTAATGCACTTCCTCCACACTGCCCACACACTCTTAAACTAACATCCTCACCGGAGCACAAACATACATGAGGAATAGATAGGTTAATCTTATTGTTCTTAAGTAAATACATAATAAATTATTCTTATACAAGCTGCTTTTGCATAATGTTGAAAAGATACAGGAGTTCTGAAAAGGTGTGTTTTTGTGCATGTGTTATTTCCCCATGAGTCGGTGTGTATGCATGTTTGTATATGCTTGTGGGCCTGATAATAGGAGGCTGTTATCCCTTTTAGAGCGAGTAAATGAAAGGGTTGAACAATAAGATGAAAACAAACAGGGGAATATGCTAATCGGCATTAGGACCCCAAGTGGCTGCAGCGAACCAGCTGCCGGCAAAACAAACATGTTATCAGGGTAATCAAAGTATCACAAGGAGGTGAACAATTTAATCTCATATTAAGGGAAGAATTCATGCTAAAAAATGATATTTTGCATGCACTTCCTGGGCTTTAAATGACTTTATCCCACAGTAGATGTGTGCATAAACAGCTGCTTCTAAAAACATGATATGTCAGCATGGTGTCATGTGGTGATTAAATTAGAATTATTTTAAACTCTCAGATTTAAGCCAGGATTATTTCTGAAAACGATAATATCGTACATCACTGCTGCCGAGAAAAAAACATTTCATCATTAGAACACAGCAGCAGGCTTTAAGAAAAATCAAAGCACAACAAACAGACTTTATTTGGCTGACAGGAAGTGTGTAACTCTTAACAAAGACATATACTGTAGGTGGTTGATTATTTTGCCATGTACCCCCAAAGACCCCCTCCCCCAAAATACTAATTTCTTATAACTAGACAAGATCATAATTAAAACAAAGAAACAACACAAGGTATCGACTAAACTTCCCAACCCTTTGACAGGTTAATTTAAGATAAAGTACAGCAGCTAACAGCCTTGCTGCTTAGGCCAATGGGTTGATTTGTTCAGATGCAATAATGGGGCACAAATGGTATCTTAAGAGAATTACACAGCCGTTACATAACTAACCTAATAAAAGGAATGTCATTCTACTTCACACAGTGCTCCTTTTTGTATTTCACCCTGCCACCTTTACCTTTACATAGCTTTTAACTCCATAATTAATAGCCCTGCCTTTTGTATTTTTAAGCCCTGTTAGGCCAAACGAGGATAACCTGTCTGGATGCTGATCTCAGGTCACATTCAGAAGTCCCAGGCTAATTATAAAGGTTATAAAAGGCTTTTTAGCAGCATGCAGCCTCTTCCCAGAGCTTGTTAAGTCACTTGCTTATTCTCCAGCACAAATATAAGAAAGTGAAATTAACTAGGTGTTGTTTCCTGTAGCTGTAGCACTCATGCTTATGAATCTGTTTTTGAATTGCTAAAGTGAATTTAAGTATATTTTAGTAATGCCAGTATATGTGCTCATGCTTATCTTGCAGGGATAGCTGAATTTTCTCCTCCCTCTTAAGAATAAAGTATCCACACAGCCCATCACCTTTTAATACATTAAGCTGGTCGCCCTGGGTGAAACATGCAAATTGGGAGCCTCAGACACAACAATTTAAGTATGAATAGTCTTGACGACGAGCAGAGGGTTAGCAGAGGAATATGCAACAGTCTGTGGAACAACACAGGATCTCAATGTGAATGAGGGATTTCTGAACTATCCCTGACCTCAGACATAAATAGTATACATACAGATATGAGAATAAACAGACCATTACTTTGAATTTGCAGTAGCTTTCAGTAAATCCTGAAATATAAGACACCTTAGACTTCACACTATGGTTTAAATAAATTCTGCCTTGTGGGGATGAAAGGCTTTACCTTGGAAGTTTGAATAAATCCTGCAGATGTCAAGATAAGTTCAGTCCAACAGGTAAAATAGTTAGCACTTATAGGAAATTAGCATAAAAAGCAGCCATAGTAAGGCTACTGCTTTGGTTAAATGTCTTTTTAAATCTTTTTTTGTACTACCAGCTGTACCCACTCCAGCCCTACATTACATAATGCATTATTTCCCAGTTCAAAAGATAACATTTGCTGTGGACGGCTTAATCCTGTTTTGTTTTGTTCAGTAATGTATTACAGCTCAGCCTGGCATGCGTGAGGCTCTCTGGAAAGTACAAGTACTAAATGAAATCTTAGCTAACAAGACAAGAGGGCATTCGAGTTAACATCAACTTCCTAACCCAAACGGATGTGGTGAGAGGATGATCAGAGTAATGAATGTTCCCCCTCGATGGACTCAGCCCTTCCATCTGACCTTAAAAGTCGAATGCTCGCTGAGAAAACTGATTGCATCTTGAGAAATGTGTCATTACGGTCGCTGAGACAATGTTTAGGCTAAACGATACATTAGCGTTAGCCAAATGAGTTTCTTAAATTGGATTAACTGCAGCTGTGAGAGAGAACATGAGAACCATTATCAAGTGTCACATCACAGTGTGGCTTATATTTTCTCATTTGTATTAATGCTTCTTGATTGGGCTCTTTCATAATGAAAGACCAAACGAGGATTATAATAATGATTAAAAAACACATCTTTCCATCCTTACAATAGCCCCCAATACCTTGTCAAAGGTATTTTTTACACTAGATGAAGCGGGGGGAAAGAATTTCTCCCTCTCTCACACCTGGATACTTTCAATTACTGAGCCAGCTTGTATTTGCAAGTTTGCTACTCTTACAGTTAGAACACTGCACCAATTGCATGCTGACATGAACTGATCAGCAACTCTCAAACTTTTGCTCTGGTGCACTGTCTGTGTTCAGCTCTCTCTCGATTAGACTTTCAGAACAACCAATTTTTCATTGCGCTTTTTCTCTCACTTCTTTTCTTATGTACAGAAGCAACAGCAGAGTAGGAGGGGACACGCAGGCTGTTTTGAGGAGTTAAATGTGAAGTACCTGTATTATGTGAAAACTCCACATTTTTCAATGGACCTCATACATTATACAATGTAAAAATCCATGAGATTGTGCATATAATCCAAATTAAAATTAAATTTTGCATGCTTATGTTCTCAAAGCTGCTCTGTTATTGTCCATGCATGAATGAAAGAAACAAGACGAACAATCATGCAAAAATTAATTGTGCTTTTATGTATTTAAATCAATACTCATAACAATGACCAATAGCTGGTGGACATAGTTAGTAGGGAGTAAGTGTTAAAACAAAGTATACATTGCATACAATGCTTTTATCTTAAAATAGGACTTCTCTGTAATTTTGTTTTTCTCCAAGAATATGACCTAAAAGGCTTCGATTGCACCTTTTTGTTCCCTACATCCTAGTTGAGCATTTGGTCCCCCACCGCACCCCATCACTCTACATCCCTCACAACCCATAAAACTGCCCCATCACCCTGGAGATAAGTTACAACATCCCTCTTAGTATCAACTAAATATTACAACATGTCACAGCGTAAGTGTCGTAAAAAATCATAAAATGCCATAAAATGTCACACAATTAGATAAAATAAAAGTGCAGTTTTTCTGCTTCTAAGTATTACATTGTCATTTCATGAATCCCAATTAATGAAAATATAAGTACAGCATGTATTGCTACATTGTGATTAAGTAAAGTGTTTTGTAATGTTGGGGGATTTCTTTCATAAACCAGCTACTTTTTTGTCATTCTTTTTTTGCTATTCTATGTACTCTGGTCACCTTATTTATTTCAAAGTGCATTTCTAAATCATTGACAAAATTGAAATGTGTACTTCATAACACTCCAGATGAATTATACATTGTGATTTTAAAATATTCAAATCTATTTCATGGAGTCCATATGCCTGCACTTTTCACCTCTCAACATCTGCTGCTGTCTGTACGTCTGTGTGTTTATCACATTCAATTATGCTTTGTGATCACACAAACAGCCTATGGCCAGCTAGCTAAACAGCAGAACCTGCTAATCAATATGTAGAGTGATGTTAGACATCAACACACTATCACAAACCTTATTGAAAAGTTACTATACAGATTTACTTTCTTTTTTTTTCTTTCTTTTTTTTACCTTTATTTTACCAGGTAGTCTCAGTGAGATTTTGTAATCTCTTTTTTAAGAGAGACCTGGGTACTTATCCTTGTTTTTATTGATTTGTCCCTGCTCTTCCATCTATAGCCAGTGTGTCAATCAGTGCTTTTCAACACTTCAACCAACAGTAACTCAGCTCCCTCAAAGAATAGGATGGTGTGTTGTGAGTGTGTTTGAGTCAGAGAGGGTGTGTGTCAGTGTGACAGCTTGTACGGGTAGCAGATGGAAGGTGAAAGTTGACAATCATGCAGTATAGGCTTTCATTTAATATTATATTCTTGGCTGCAGCCAGCTGCCTATATTGCTTATGCCTTTACCAAACTCTCAGAAACACTTAGACTCTTAGACATATTCATATGTTAAATGGATACAGATTTTTAGCATGAAAAACATGCGTGGTTATAGTTTTCCCATAATGAGAAATGTGGCATTAAGAAAATGTGAACATGCTGTACTGTGCAGGAATGCATTATATTTCATGGTATGTTGCAACTACTATATCGAACACGTGTTCATTTGTTTGATCTCATATCTTGAAAATCCATTGCATTACTTTTGCTAAGCTAAATGCTATCTGACCTTTTTGAGCCCTGTATTAGAAGTAAGACTGTAGTGACTCAGTGCTTAACCCCCTAGCCTTTTAAATATACAACACAGCTGCTGCTATTAAGCTATGCTACAGCCGGTAGCTAACGACAGTAAGTGCCAAAGCCGCTAGTCGTCTATATGACCTACACTGAAGAAGGTTTTGGTTACATGAGCTTGGGGCTAGGTGTTAGCTGTTTAATATGCGGGTTTATGGCATTAAAGGGGTACGGCTGCTGGCGCTGTTATTAATATAAAGCATAAGGCTGGTGATGCAGAGCTCTAAAGCTGCTAGCTGTGACGCCCAGGGAAATCCCTGCTGCTGACCTTTCACTGACAGGATGAAACCTGACACAGACACACACACATGGTAATGAGGGCTGGGGATGGAGGAGAGGAGGGAGTTAGACAAAGCAAGAGAGAAACACTGATAGGGGAATTAAGGGGAAAAAAGAGATGGACTCGGGAAAATTAGAATTTGTGCTTTGGGAGAGAACAAAAGAAAGTGGAGGGAGAATTACAGAAGTGTTAACTGCATGCAACAAAAGAAGACATCGGCAAATAAGGCCAGAGTCAGAACGAGTTACAATAATGACGCAAAGAGAGAAGAGAAAAGAAAATAAGTTGAAATAAGTTTGGATGGATTGATGGATGAAGTTTGAATAAGTTGTGAGCCATGTGGAGAGGTAAGCAGAAAGAGAGATAACAGGTCATTGTGGAAGCTGAATTTCTCTCAATTGTATCTAAAAAGCAAAAAAATCCTACAAACATGCAATGGAAAGAAACATAATAATAACTTGGATGCAGGCTGTAAAATGACTTAAAATGAAAGTGTGAAAAGGACACAAAAAGTATTTTTTTGGGGGGCAAAAACAGAAGTTTAAAAGAGAGGCAGTAAGAGACTGTAATGATCTGGCTGGAAAATGTAATTAAAGATCTCTGATGACTGGAGGAGCAGTGTCATTTCAAGGAGAGAGAAAAGACAATAATAGGAAACCTAAACAGAAAAGTTGCAAGTGCAAAACAACAGGTGACAGAGGAAGGGGACTCAGACTGGAGAGGAAGATCTGTAGAGATAGATTAGAAGACGGGAGGAAGACAAGGGGGGGGCGAGAGGAGGAGAGGATAAGAGACAGCAAGCAGAGCACACAGCAATTCCCTCACAGCAGTGTTGGTGAGGCTGTAATTTAACGCTCCGCCAGGTCGCAATCAGAGCCTGTGTGTGCATACATGTGTGTGCGCATGTGAATGTGTGTGTGAGTGTTGGAGAGCGAGCTGGGGGGGACAGTTAGACACACACCAGGGTTGGAGAATGAAGAGGGGAGGGGGGCACAAACAAATGAATAGATGAGCAGACAGAAGGGACTGGCAGGGCAGAACTCTGGGCTCCGACAAACTTCTCTGTTTAGAGACACGTCGCTTGGGGATGGGAGACAGAGTTTGGGGACAGGAGTTGAGTAGTGAAAGGTCGGTAGTGGAAGGGAATTAGAGGGAGGAGAGAAGAGGGAAAACAGATAGTAATAACAACCATGTAGGCAGACAGGAGGAGAGGATGGAGCAGAATACAGTGTGGAGATATAAGGAGGAAGAATGGAGATTAAATGAGAGGAGAGACAGGGATGGGGATCAAAGCAAAAAAAAACTGGACAGAGGGAAGCAAAGAGGGGGCAGATGAGTAAAGAGGGCATTTGGAGTCAAGGAGAAAAGTGGACCAGAAAGGGCGATGAGAATTGGGGGGGAAAATTTAGGCTAAGTTGGGACAGTAATTTTAGAAGAGAAGAACAGGTATACAGAAAAACTGAGAGGAGAGGAGGAGAGATGGGATTAGAATAGGGTTGGAAGGAGGGAAGGAAGAGCCATAAGAAAGGGGACAAAAATGAGTTTCTTTTCATCCAGAGTAGAATAATCCCCAAAAACTAAGGAGATAAAGGGAGTTCAAAGGGCTAGTAAGAATGGGAAGAAAAAGAAGCAATTCCTGGCATCATAGCTCAGAATACTTAGAAAAGCAAGGAGTTCTTTTTCCCATCTGAATGTTGTTTAAAATAACTGTAAACAGATGGCAACTACACTAGGAAAGCTTGTCTCCTTAAATTTTCATTAATCTAAATATCCCTGGATTGGTCACATTGTTCAAGGTAAATTAAACACAAACTAAAATGCAGCTATTCCAAGTTAGGCCCTGTGTCAACCTAGCGTTTTTTCCAGGCAGATAAGCGCTGGCTATGCGCATGTGCTTACATGAAGCGTTTGTGTGCTGAGATGAAATGTGCTACAAGTGCCTCCTATCTCTATGACAACAGTCTCTTGAAAGTGGCCGCTGTATGATCTACTCTGCTCCGTACTTTTTACTGTATGTCTTTAATTTTAGATCATTTATTTCCCGATAAGACACTGAGCAAAGAGGATGTGGGTAGAAGACACTATTGGTAGGCGGCAAAACTACGGGTGTTTATCATACATTGGGGAAAGAGTGCTGGTGACGTCAACAGTGCCTTTCTGAACAGTTGAAAGATTTTCAACTTGAACGTTGGAGCGGCCACACAAAAAAGGCGGAGCGCTGGGAAAAAACATGCTGGGCGCTGCGCTTTTTTCTCCAGGCAACCGCCTGCTGCTGCAATTGCTCTTTCCTCATTAAAAACTTTTGAAAAAAGACGCTGGCACTCAGAAAAAAAGGTAGTTGGACACGGGGCCTTAGTTATTATTGTTTGGTATTTCTCTGAAGTCTCTTGAGCTGCTTTAATTGTACTGACGCAAAAGTAAGGTTTTTGGTTGTTGTCTACAATATCAAGAATGAACTTTTAAACTAGTACCTGTATTATCTGATTTTTTTAAACAAACCAAAAACTTTAAAAAAAAATTAACCTGTGAAGTTGCTAGCTACTGTTTAGTTCCCCAGACAAAACTAACCAACATTGTAAAATATTGCCTTTATTTGACGTCCATTAAAAATGTTTGGCTCTGTTTTCTTCAAAAATGTCTTTTTTGCTGCTTATTTATCAAATATTTGTTTTTCCAGCTAGTTGCTATTTTATTGCATAAGAACTGGTGCTTGGTTGGTAGCTTACAGCAGTGTGGTTTAAGTTTGTGAGATAATTGAGCGTGTTGTTGTGAAGCAACCAAAGCGGTAAAGTGGCAAGATTGAAAATAATGAGCTACGGGTTGCAACAAACCTCGGCTCAGCTGAGAAAATCATTCAGAGTTGTGCGGTAAACTTTGACCTCTTTCAAAAAAGTTATGTGACCAATTCAGTCAGTAAAAATTCTGATATACGTTTGAAAAACTAGATTCAAAGCTGGATGGATGGATGGATGATAGATGGATGGATGGATGGATGGACAGATAGATGATAGATAGATAGATGGTTGGATGGATGGATTGATGGATGGATGGATGGATAGGTGGATAGATGGATGGATGGATGGATGGATAGGTGGATAGATGGATGGATGGATGGATGGATGGATAGGTGGATAGATGGATGGATAGGTGGATAGATGGATGGATGGATGGATTGATGGATGGATGCATGGATGGATCGGTGGATAGATGGATGGATGGATGGATGGATGGATGGATGGATGATAGATGGATGGATGGATAGGTGGATAGATGGATGGATAGGTGGATAGATGGATGGATGGATGGATTGATGGATGGATGCATGGATGGATCGGTGGATAGATAGATGGACAGATAGATGGTTGGATTGATGGATGATAGATGGATGGATGGACAGGTAGATGGTTGGATTGATGGATGATAGATGGATGGATGGACAGATAGATGATAGATAGATAGATGGATGGATGGATGGATGATAGATGGATGGATGGACAGATAGATGATAGATAGATAGATAGATGGATGGATGGATGGATGATAGATGGATGGATGGACAGATAGATGATAGATAGATAGATAGATGGTTGGATGGATGGATGGACAGATAGATAGATGGATAGATAGAAACAGACTCATACCTTCAATACAGTGTCTGTCCTCATGCCACAGGCACATTCACACGTTGATATTTCTATTTTCAAGGACAACCCAGTGCCATGTATTCATTGCTGTCACAAAGCTATTTACTGTCTGAATCACGCTTTTCATTTGTAGAACATCTTTTCATGTTTGAGTGACACTTAACACATTGAGCCACACTGAAGCTGCTGAACAGAGGGGCACACTGACACACACAAATATATACCCACATTTCTCCTTATTGATTAATTTATATCCACATGATGTCCAGAATATGCAGAACACATTAAAATAACAGATGCAATCATACATTCTGTAACCCTGCAGTTACAAATGTGGACAAACAAAGAACATATCTCATGCCTGCCAATCATAGCCTTCTTTTAAAGAAGTAATAATAGCCTTTTTCCCCCTTTATAAATAATTGGTTGCATGATTAAGTGGATTCATACATTTTGCAGCTCATTGTAGACAGAAATCATTTGGCCAGCTGATTGTATAGACAGATGGAAAGCCAGGCAGCCAAGCAGAGAGACACAGACAAAAAGGAAAACTTTACAGTATTGAACACATATTTTTTGGGCTTGTTTCCTCCTTTTGAGCAATGTAAGCTGAAGGCTGTTTGCGAACACCGTGCTTAATTACAACCCACATTTAGGCCGAGACATAAAACTGCCAAGCAGACATATCGATTGCTAGGAAATGTCACATAAAGGGATAATATGCAAAAGGGAAGCAAACACTGTGTGCTGCAGGGTTTGTCTTAAATTGCTTTTAGTTTGAGAAAAACGCCTAATTCCATTCAATTTGCCTGATACACTTTGTAGACTACCAACTACATCAGAGAAAAGCGAGTCCAACTTTTAGTCTGAGATAAGGGCTATTAAAGAACATGTAGTTAAACAGTTTGAGTATTTGGCCATTTTGTCATAGAAAGATTTTTCCTCTATTCATCTTTTTTTCCTTTTGACAATAATAATGATTGCATGTCACCCAGTTGTGTCTTCTTGTCAGCTCTCTAGCCAGCTCTGGGGTAGCCTCGGGTGTTATTTCCATCCAAAGGCACATGTTGCGGTTGTGTGATGAAATGAGCATAGCTATATTAGTAAAATTAAGAAACAAAGGACATCAGAATCCCCAGTGTGCAGCAATACATCATGTGAAACCCAGAAATCCAGATGTCAAACTGAATGTGTGATTGGTCAAATATCAATAGAGAAATAAAATACGGCAATATGCTTGCATGTAAACAGTATGTGTGGATTTTTGCATAAAGAAATATTCATATATCTAATATGGATGAATGAATGTGTCTTTGTTTCCAGTATAGGCTTCATGATTGAACTCAGACAGTCAAGTGTTTTTTTCATGTCAAGGAGAAAGACAAGATGTGAATGTGTAGTTTTGTTAAATGCATGGCAAAAAAATGTGATACATGCATTTGAATGACAGGAGCAGTTTCATGCCTTTAGTGTAAAACTGCATGACAAAGCCAGATTGATGGATTTTTCACAGCAATGCATCTACTACATTTTTCCCCACCCAATGGAAATGTGCTTTATTACCATCATGTTTGAAGACTTCCTCTTTCCCATCACCACTGACAGAGAAAACGGATCAATATACATCAATATGCCACACATAATTTATCGTATGTGCCGTATAATGTGGTAAATATCCCATAAACGCAGGAAGGAATCAGAATGAAGAAGATCTAATCACACGTGCTACTAAGAAAACAGGTAAACATATTCAAACATGCTTCCACTGCAGACACACACAAACACTAAAGTTTCCACAACAGTAACAAATGTATACATGAGGCCCACGGCATATTAATCACGATGGCATAAAGCTGTGGTGTACACAGACCAGCCTGTTCAAGCCTCAAACACACAGTGACTAATCACACCCGTGCTTTTCATGCAGCTCATTTTTCATGCTAAAGAGAGACTCAGCAGTGTGATACTGGAGTCCAAATAAACAGCACGCACACAAGGAGAGAGGAAGAATGTGTGCCGAGATGTCGTCCAACAAAACAGTCAACAGCAACAATGATGTGATTTATTCTGTAGGATTTTCCAGGCAGCGTGTCCATTGAGTGTTACTTGGTGTTTTTAAATGTTTGTCGTTTGTTTTGGGCTGCTTTGTGGATTTTCATAGGGATGAAAAAAGCCCATTCAGTTCATTTTTTTTGTATCACTATGGAGTTGATGTGTGATGCACAGACTAGTGGAAAGTGGCTTTCAGTGTGTTTACAAGCACTTAACTAAAAAAGGTTATTTGGAGAACACATTAACATACACTTTAGTAACCTGGCTGCTTTAAATCCACTTACAGAGTCCACAGTGGGTCAGTGGGGAAGAGCATGGATGGTTGGCACACTTATCACTCTCTGCTCTGTTTCTCTGATGTCATATCAATTTAAATATTCAAACTAGAAACAAACAAAAGGTTAAGGTCTTAGCTAGAATTACATATATTTTGTTACCTGCACTTCCAACAATTGACCGAACCTTGTGATTTGGACTTTCAGATCTTATATCTAAATATGGCTGATTTGTATTTCTATTTAAAAAAGACAATCCAATATCTTTACATAATTCAGCTTTACAGTATGGTATGGGTATATGAGGCTGTTGTTGTTAGATTGGGTCATCCACTTTGAAGATCTGTTGTTGGATATCTGCCTTTTTCAATCCTCGTGTTTAAAGTGTCCTCGGTCAAGAAACTCAGACCAAAGTCAAAGCCTCTAGTATGCGAGTGTGTTGATGAATAAGTGGTTGAAGGGCTTTGTGATAAAAAGACTGACGTGTAGTGAGAGGTTGCTTGACTAGAAAGGTGCTCAACAAGTGCAAACCATTTACAGATCTCTCAAATGCCACTTTTAGTAGTTTTGCAACATAAAACTCAAATTTGTAAGAGACTTTTGAATGCCTGAGCATATCATTTAAGTGCAGTAAGCAAATATGTTGGTGTTACATATTACATTCTAAGAAAATTACCAACATCTGTAAACCAACCCTGGTTGCCCTAATCCCATTCCTCTGTCATGATTTGGTCTTTGTTTAGTTTGTATTTTGGAGTTTAGTTTAGTTTTGGGTTTTATTTCTCTTTTTCCCTAGTGTTGCTTGTTTCCCTGTGTGTTTAATGTTTCCTAGTGTTGTCTTTAGTGTTTCCTGTTTTATTTTGTATTTTCTTCTCCTTGTGTCTCTCTGTGTTTTGTTACATTCTGTGTGCTTTCAGTGTTCTATGATTTATTTTGTTGTCTTAAGTGTTGTCTTAATTCCTGTCTCTGTGTTTCCCCTGTTCTGATTGCCCTGATTGTACTCACCTGTGTTTTGTTTGTTTCACCTGTCTAACTAGTCTCACCTGTGTTGATTACCCCTGTGTCTATTTAGTCTCTGTGTTTCTTCCCCTCTGTGTCGGTTCATTGTCGTTTGTTGTTTGTAGAATGTCGTCGTATTTGTCTCCCAGTGATTCCTCGTGGCTACCTTTTTGGATTTTTCTTGTGTAGTAAGTTTTGTTTGGCCTTGCCTTTTTTAGTTTAAATAAATCTTTTTTGTTATCTGCAATTGGGTCCTCCACCTCCTCATTCTCACCGTGACAGAATGAACCGACCAGCTATGGACCCAGCAGAATTTGATTTAGACAAGATGGACTGTTTCCAGAAAATAGCTTATTTTCAGAACTTTTTTCGTATGGCCAGGAGCACTGCAATGGAAGAGCAGTCGCCCTGGACAGGCACCCGCCTGGCCATTTCCACTGGGACCCGGGGAGGAAGAAGAATTGGCTCCCGATTGCCTCCAAGGTCAACCTCCCTGAAGTCTCCTCAGCCCCAGCAGTCTGTCTACCAGCCCAAGCCTCCACTCAAGCCTCAGTCCGGGCCTGAACACAGGCCCCAGCCTAGGCCTCAGCTCCAGCCTCAGCTCCAGCCTCAGCTCCAGCCTCAGCTCCAGCCTCAGCTCCAGCCTCAGCTCCAGCCTCAGCTCCAGCCTCAGCAAAAGCCTCCACTCAGGTCTCAGCCCATGTTGCTGCTCAGCTCACCGGAGTCTTCGCTGCCCAGCTCACCCGAGCCTACGCTGCCCAGCTCACCCGAGCCTACGCTGCCCAGCTCACCCGAGCCTACGCTGCCCAGCTCACCCGAGCCTACGCTGCCCAGCTCACCCGAGCCTACGCTGCCCTGCTCACCCGAGCCTACGCTGCCCAGCTCACCCGAGTCTTCACTGCCCAGAGCTCCAGTGACTTTGCCCCTGTGCTCCCCAGTGACTTTGCCCCTCTGTGCCCCAGGGCCTCAGCCTCACTGCGTCCCTGCGGAGCGCCCTCTGCTGCCTGTGACTGCTGAGCCCCGTAGTCCCCTTGTTGAAGAGAGGGGGATTTCTGCGGATTCCCTGTCGGCGGTCCGGCCGATTCCTGACGCCCCCT
Organism: Tautogolabrus adspersus; assembly: GCA_020745685.1. NCBI lineage: Eukaryota > Metazoa > Chordata > Actinopteri > Labriformes > Labridae > Tautogolabrus > Tautogolabrus adspersus. The sequence goes on from CM036545.1 coordinate 15,667,975, forward strand.
CGGCGGTCCGGCCGACTCCTGACGTCTCTCCTGACGTCGCCTCTGCGGTCCGGCCGATTCCTGACGTCGCCTCGGCGGTCCGGCCGACTCCTGACGTCACCCCTGACGTACCCTCGGCGGTCCGGCCGACTCCTGACGTACCCTCGGCGGTCCGGCCGACTCCTGACGTACCCTCGGCGGTCCGGCCGACTCTTGACGTACCCTCGGCGGTCCGGCCGACTCCTGACGTACCCTCGGCGGTCCGGCCGACTCTTGACGTACCCTCGGCGGTCCGGCCGACTCCTGACGTCGCCTCGGCGGTCCGGCCGATTCCTGACGTACACTCGGCGGTCCGACCGATTTCTGACGTCACTCCTGACGTACCCTCGGCGGTCCGGCCGACTCCTGTCGTCACCATGGCGGTCCGGCCGGCTCCTGTTTCTCCGTTGGAGGATCTGCCCACTCCTATGTCCCTGTGGGAGGCCCTGCCAACACCCGTTTCTCCGTTGGAGGATCTGCCCACTCCTATGTCCCTGTGGGAGGCCCTGCCAACACCCGTTTCTCCGTTGGAGGATCTGCCCACTCCTATGTCTCGGTGGGAGGCCCTGCCAACACCCGTTTCTCCGTTGGAGGATCTGCCCACTCCTATGTCTCTGTGGGAGGCCCTGCCAACACCCGTTTCCAAGTTGGAGGTTGTGCCCGCTCCTGTTTCTCCGTTGGAGGATCTGCCCACTCTCGAGGTCCTGCCGACTCCGCAGCTTCCTGAGCACGCGTCTGGGGTCCTGCCGACTCTGCAGCTTCCTGCGCCCTGGTCAGAGGTCCTGTCGACTCCTGCGCCATCGTCAGAGGGCCGTCTGACTCCCCCTGAGCTGGTCTCTGTGTTTGGTCGGCCTCCTGGCCGCCCACCCGAACTGTCCCCTGTGTCTGGTCAGCCTCCGGGCCGCCCACCTGAACTGTGCTCCGTGTCTGGTCGGCCACCGGGCCGCCCTCCTGATCTGCTCTCCGGGTCTGGTCGGCCACCTGGCCGCCCCCCTGAACTGTTCCCCGTGTTTGATCGGCCTCCCGGCCGCCCCCCTGAACTGTTCCCCGTCTTTGATCGGCCTCCCGGCCGCCCCCCTGAACTGTTCTCCTTGTTGGGCCGGCCTCCTGGCCGCCCTCCCGAACTGTCCGGGCTATGTGCCCTGCCTCCAGGCCGTCCGCCTGAGAGTCCGGAGTCCCTCCTCCGGACCCCCTCCACCCACCCTGTTTTGGTTTATTGACGTTTTGGAACGTCTGGGATCCGTCCCTTGAGGGGGGGGTTATGTCATGATTTGGTCTTTGTTTAGTTTGTATTTTGGAGTTTAGTTTAGTTTTGGGTTTTATTTCTCTTTTTCCCTAGTGTTGCTTGTTTCCCTGTGTGTTTAATGTTTCCTAGTGTTGTCTTTAGTGTTTCCTGTTTTATTTTGTATTTTCTTCTCCTTGTGTCTCTCTGTGTTTTGTTACATTCTGTGTGCTTTCAGTGTTCTATGATTTATTTTGTTGTCTTAAGTGTTGTCTTAATTCCTGTCTCTGTGTTTCCCCTGTTCTGATTGCCCTGATTGTACTCACCTGTGTTTTGTTTGTTTCACCTGTCTAACTAGTCTCACCTGTGTTGATTACCCCTGTGTCTATTTAGTCTCTGTGTTTCTTCCCCTCTGTGTCGGTTCATTGTCGTTTGTTGTTTGTAGAATGTCGTCGTATTTGTCTCCCAGTGATTCCTCGTGGCTACCTTTTTGGATTTTTCTTGTGTAGTAAGTTTTGTTTGGCCTTGCCTTTTTTAGTTTAAATAAATCTTTTTTGTTATCTGCAATTGGGTCCTCCACCTCCTCATTCTCACCGTGACATCCTCCTTTGTTATGACCTGTGTTTTGACATCATACCAATCTCAAAATCAATCAGCTCTCATCTGACACTGAAAAAACTTCAAGGAGCAATGGCCATCTTTTTGGGGTTTCCTCTGTAGCCAGTGTTGTAGTGCAGTAGCAATGGAGAAAGTTTAAAGTCGGAGCAGAGAAGCAAGAATGGAGTTTGTGTTGAAAAACAACACCAAAGAGGGGAATATTAGCTGCACTTTTATGGAATTATTTATTTAGGGACATTGATTAAAACCTAACCATGATTGCTAAAGGTCTCTGGGTTGCATTATGACCGATGCTTTCAGCCGCTTTTGCTCTGAACACAGACTGTTTTCCTGCATACAGCCAATGCCTTTGGAAACAGAAATGGAAGATATAACCTGTGATACAAACCATTACCAGAGCACTTCTGAAATCAAAATCTTTTCCAGCGTCTAAAATAAAGATGATCATTCTATAGGTGTCTTGAATGCAGCTCTCTCGATAAGAAGGTGCACTGAGAGAGATCTTCAGTCCGGTTTTACTTGGACAGATAGAATCAGGAGAAGGTAAAGTGCTGTTTCACTTACAGCAGCTTAAATGTGGCCATCTTCAACCACAGTCCATGAGTGATGAGAGCCCAGATATCCAGAACTGTGTTATAACCTTTAACTATGAAAACTTTAAAAGAAACAATAAAAGTGTTCCAGAGGCCAACACTCCTCAGGACTCTGGCCACTCTTTCTACCCCTGCCCTCCAGGTTCTGCTGCAGGATACAACTGATGAGCTCCCCCCTGACGCACCTGCTCTGCACTGCCGGGGCTGGGAGGGGAGGGGAGGGGTCTGTGTGGGCTTCTCAGACAGACAGGGCAGAGAGTTCATGTCCCCAGGAGGTTGGAAGAAAAAATGTCTGACTCATTGCACACACACGCACGCACGCACACACACACACACACACACACACACACACACACACACACACACACACACACACACACACACACACACACACACACACACACACACACACACACACACACACACACAGATCAAGATACTTGAGGAAAAGTAGAGTGCCAGGAGTGGAAACCAACCACAGCAGGAGACAGTAGTCATAGTAGAAAGAGTTAATCAATAAAAGGATACATTAGAGAAGGAAAAGAAGTCAAAGTCCCCTGTAAGCTGTTTAACACTGGTTAATAGGAGTCTATAAGTGTTGTGCCAGGATAAATTAGTCAAAATGGATGTCTGGAATGTGTCGTATTGAATAGGAAATATTGTACAAGCAGGCAAGAGCATTGGGGAAAACACAAATCAATAACAGAGGGCTTGAATAACACGCTAAGTACTGGATGTAAAGCACTCAAAATAAAGAAAAACAAGCTGACAAAGTGAAACAGGATGATGTAGATTTTATTTTTAAACACAAAACAGAGGCATTAAAATAAAACTGCATCATGGAGAGACCCTTTTACTGTAGTTAACAGAGAATTTGTGAGGATGAAGCTAACCCGCTACAGAAGTGTCAGTTGTTTATAGAACTTCCTAAACTATGACCAGGAAAATGTCTCCACATGTTTCAAAATATAGTCTAATTATTCAGTGGGTTTTTTGAGGACCAATGTGTGCCTTTTAGTTTGTGTTGCCCCTTCCCTTTATTTCATGCCTCTACTGTATTTTCAGTTCGAGCCAAGTCACAGAAGGTGATTAAAATTGCAGTACAGGCAGCGGCAGGGCAAAAGCAGCTTTTCCCTCCCTGAAAAATAACCTCTTTACCCACCCAAGGTCACTTAGCTTGATCCGCACTATGGACAAAATCCTTCAAATCTTTTTCAATCAAAATTTGGACTCGTGTGAAAGGAGCAAGAGAGCAAGAGCAACATATGGTAAGAACAGCAAAACATTTTTTTCAAGTACATTATTATGGTGTTCTTGATACACATAAATAGCATGATACAATTACATGTAGAAAGTTGATTAAAATGATTGCCCAGGAGAAAAGTTTCTAAAGTGTCACATTAGTGCTATATGCTACATGGAGACTGAATGTGAGGAGCTCACAATTATACATTTTGTTGAACTCTGTGCTATGAAGTCCTAACAAATCCACCAGCCTGATTCAAGCAGAACATACTGTATGTAGAAAAGTGATTTACAAGCTCAAATCCATTTAACATTTAGCATATGCACATTGTGTGTGCAGATACACATTTTTTTCTTAAACGTGTGTACAGATGCATCGATATTCGAGAGGGATACTGTATGTAAAAAAAAAAGTAAATTTAGATGGCAGGGACTTGTCTTCACTAGTGCATGCTTTTTCATGATATGTAAGAGACGAGGGAAGCTGTAGAGACAAAATAATGTAACTGCATACATTTATAAATGATTGATATATAGGATGCTGTTACTTCTGCTTACTTGATCAATACCTTTCTGTCTAACACTTGACAACTGCTTTACGGTACATTATTCTTACATACTAGGATTCTAGTACCACAACAGTTTATCATTCCAGCTAGTTCACAAAAGGAGTCTCTTTTCAGCAGCTTCCTGTTCATTTCTGAATTAACTTTAAAATGTTGGTGCTCATGAACAGGATCATACTCGAACAGGGCTACATAATACATTATGAACCTCCCCCACACCATGAGGTAAGATCTAAAGTCCTCTTTCTAGGGTTTTCTACCTTTGACACATTTTAAAAATCAAGTAGGTCCTACTTTTCAGATGAAGGTCCTAAACTTTGGAATAATCTCCCAAAAACAAGCTTCAAGTTTTCCGACTCTGTAGATTCTTTTAAGAAATTCAAAATCTGTTAACAAAGGCATTAGGGTGGCATGTAGCTTTAAATCTTGACCTTGTGTCCTATTTCTTTTTCTCTTGTATACTTACTTGTAAATAATGACTTTAAGGGTGATATATAAATCATCTTTGCTTGCCTGCTGGCTTTTATTTATTTGATCTTGAAGTTATAAGGTATGACCCCATATAGTCGAAAAACTTGACGATTTGCTCGTGAGAGCGTCAGTCGACTGCCAGTCTCACAGTTTAGCACAAGGGCGGGGTGCACTTCCTTTCAGCAAAGAACAGTTCTGTGTATCATTATGGATGTAATGTGTTTGGATTAACTCTTTTGCTGGATTTAAATCCTGGGGACTCATTTTTGGTGGAATATTATGGTTAGGAAAGTACAGTACATCTTTAAATGGCAAGTTAAAAAACGTTGTTTGTTTGTCAGTGGTCTGACAAATGCGTAGATTGTGACTGCTGTGGTGGTTGAATCTGCACACACACTGGGCCGTTAGTGTGTGCCTTCTTTATTGGACACGTGTAATATGGTTATAAGGTCACCTTAATGCAGACTTAATGAGTGAGAAAAAGTTTTGAATCAAGTCCTATCATTGAATACATTGCTATTCCAAGTCTAGAAGACAAATAGTTTAACAACGTGATACAATTCAAATAAGAATATCTATCAATGGCTGCAAAAAAAACAACAACAACAACGAATCAGGTTGGACTATGTAAATCCTTACTCGGGGACAAGCCTAGAAGTGATGAACGTGCATAAGAGTTGAGGTCTGTTATCACGGGTCCAACACTTCATCAACAGCTTGTTGTCTCGTCTGCATTGTCAACAACATTTAGGACTAAATATTTGTTACAAAAAAAAACAACAACCCAAAATGCAATATGCCATTAGAAAAGCATGTCTAGATGCACTATACAGTAGGGGATGCAAACGCAGCTTCTCATACTGTATATATGGAATAGTTGGAGGAAATGATCAATATCAGCATTAGTTCAAAGTTAAAATTGTATACTTCTATGTTATGTTTAAGTTGTGAAATCATTGCACCTTTATGCACTGCTGTTGGCAGCCTAGGTGCTTTGTAGGCGGTCCAACACTCACTCTCAGTCTCCCACTGAGACTCGCTGGAGGGTAAAGAGTGTAAAAATATGACTTATTTGCATCCATTTCCGCAGCACTATTAATAAATGCAATGGTTTTCTTTTATAAACCTGGATCTGGCCTCGTGTATATAGAAAACCTGCCCACATGTGTCCATTCTCTGAGGACTATGGAAAGCAATATGTGCAGTAAAAAAAAACAGCATATGTAAAGTTTATTCACTGATACAATGACAGAGGCATTATTTAAGCCTGTGGAGCCCAGCTGTCTACCTCCCTTAACTCAAACATTAAGAATGTGTTCCTTAATTGCTTGTATGGCCTTGATAGGAAATTATCATGACAACGGGGTGCGTGACAGGAAATGAGGGGAAAAGAGAGAAGTAAAAAAAGTGTTATCAAATCAAAGAGAAGTTGTGGGACATGTTTATTGTAATTAGTTGCAGCTAATCAATCTTCGTCCAACCAAAATGACCCTCATAAACATTTCAGGATCAATCCGAAGGCTCAGCAGCGCCATGTGAAAGACCATCTATCATTCTTTAAGACCAATCTGTCTTTATCTTCACCAGCTTTCTGCACATTAGCTGTAACTACACCGTCATAGGCAAAGAATGGAGAATGGGCTGAAGGGGCATTGCCATTAAAATCCCCTCGCTTGAATGGCCCTTTAGCAGATGAATGGAAATTTGCTGCTGCAAAAGTGTCATAATGCTTTCATGGAATTCCATGAGCTTTGTGACGAGAATACTTTCTATCTCATGCGGCACCATCAGCTCCATGAAACTCACTTTAAAATGTGATACCTCTGTGTAGCCCTGGCTTCCCATCCTCAAAAGGATTTGCCTTTATCCATTTGGTAAATCATTGCACGTTTATCATGGAAAACCAGGTCAAAGCCTATGTCGAGCCAAAATTCCCTATTCTTTCCCTTGGATTACATTCTGCTTTGAACAGATACTTCCCCTGCGTCTCTGTACGCAAAACAGACATAGTGAAGCCTCCATGTTAGCATGCTCTTTTGCAACAGCTTTCAGAGGACATATTGAACAACGCAGGTTATTTTGACGAGTTGTTTCACAGCTTGAGCACGCCTGTATGATGGACTTACTTTGAAGTAAGAACTGAAATTTACATTTGTTTAAAGAGCATTCTCTAGAAACAATGTAAAGCAGCTACATGTAATTTTCTTCTTTTAAAAAAGGTTTTCAGAAACGGAGAGGTCACACTAGCTATGTTTTCATGGACACAAATTATAGGATCTGGCCCATTTGGAAAGAACTTTCATTCCGAATGAGAGGGGTGGCTTTTGCCGATCATTGTGCAAATCAACATCCATGTAAACACTTGTCCCAAACATTTCTTCTTGGGGTAATACTGTTCTTAATGCGCATGTCTGCCTCTCTCTTAAACTGCACATGTCTGAAGGCCCTTGTGCAATCTCCCCATTTATCAATTGCAGGACAAGTATGTACAGCTGAGCTTGCAGCTTGAATCAGGAGAACACGGTGAAAATGTATGTTTGCAACATGATGTTGGTCCATTTAGAAGAAAAGAGAAAAATATTAAATACAGACATTCAGACAAGTCAGAAATGCAAGAGGAAAGGAGGAGAATGAAATATCTTGCGCAAAGTGAGGTGCGAGCTATGGAGCAACATCTGGAGGCGTGAAGTGACAGCGCTGCTTTTGTAGAATACAACCACTGTTGGGCACTTTACTGAAAAGTAGTAACTCGTTACAGTTACTAGTTACTACAATCAAAAAGTAACTTAGTTTCTAACGGAGTAACTGCTTTATAAAAGTAACTAGTTACTGGGGAAAGTAAATGCTGTCTGCAGCACAGGGCTCTCTGACAGCTAGTTTAGTAGAAGCGTGTTGTTAAGCTCGGTGCTTCATTCTTGTGAAAAGTTTTCTTTCCAGCACATAGACTAGAACTCACTGCTATATTCTTGTCGTTTAACTCAAGTGGGGAAATATAATGTCGGTATTTCCGGGACAGAAAGCTCACGACTGAATGATCACCTGCCCATGTTTGTTTACAGCGCGCAATGTTTTTTTTCTCCCATGATGCTACTGTGCTGACCAGAGGCGCTGCTTGTCAGCAAGCAAGGCGGGCAAGTGCTTGTACTAACACATAGCCTAAATTAACAAGTAACGCAGGCTTTTAAATGTCAGTAAATATAACGTGTTATTGAATCTGAAAAGTAACTGGATATGTTACTAGTTAGCAGAAATAGAAGTGGCGTCCCAACACTGCCTACAACACAGGTGGAAGTGTCTACAGAGTCAATTTGAATAGCGACTATTTGAATGGCGGAGGGTTAAAGACAAAGCGGCATCAGTTCTGCTTGAACTGGATCTAACCCTGGAGAAAAACTGTATTGAAACATCTACTTTTCTTGTCGCACTGTATCAATAGCAGAGCATTTCATTGGCTGCTGCCACTGTCCACTTTGTTGATTTGTTAACACAGAACAGAGACCTATTTCTCCTATTTCGCCCATTTTTTATTGATGTTAAAAGGAAGGAACAGCTTCTTCTTCTGCTGTTTCTGGCAGACTAGACCGCCGGGACAGCTCTGCACATGTCAACATGCTTTTATTCTGATTAAATGCTTGATGCATGTACATGCACGTCATAATTGGGTAGCTTTATTTAGCATCTATGTAAATAGTGAAGTTGGAATCCCCAATCTGAATGATCTAAATGAGACTGAAAAAATATTGCACACGTGAAAATAGCTACTGTTTTAGGAGTGAAAGTGAGAATGGCAAAGCTTTTATATATATATATATATATATATATATATATATATATCTTTATTTTTTTCCCAGCAAAAAGTACAATTGGTTTGTAGAACCTTTGTCCTCAGTTTTAGTCAGAATGTAAAATGAAATCCTAAAATATTAAAAAGTCTGTATTTAGTAAATTGTCAATATATTGTTTCCTATTTTCTCACATTAAACTGAAATGTATAAAAAAACTTTGAGCCTTCGGCCTTCAGAGATTTGTGACTGCCACTACTTGATTGACAGGCCATTAACAGTGTTAACAGCATTGCTATAGGTGCTAGCACTGGTTGCTGGGAATTCGTCTCCACCAACGGTGTTAGTTAGCTGACCTAATTTGACATCTTACTTTCACCTATGAAACTCTATCTCTCTTATCCTGAGTTAGAAATATACTGTAGCTATCTTGTTAATTCAGAAAAAAAAGAGAACAGGTTTTGGTACATATACTTTCATTTTACAACTTTTATAGGTAATGTAAAAACATACCAAGATATTGTGGCTTTAAATAAATCATCTTGAAAGTCCTTGTTAAAATAAAATACAGTGTGTTACAGATCAGTACAAATATCATGTGCCAACGTGCTGAGAAGAGTGTGTAGTGTTTGATATGAAACACAGCTATCAACTCCAGCTCTGAACACCTTTAATTAACTTTCACTCAACTGGTACTTTTCATTATATAACTTTCTGCCCGCTAGAAGCGCTTTTCCCTAAAAGAATAATAAGAAAAACCTTTAAACTTTGAACAAAAAACACTGAGTTGGTAATGATGGCGTCTTGTGTACAAGGTAGCTATCAGTGGGAAATAATGTTTTAATATACTGCTATCCAGGACGGGAGAATCAGCAAGCTGTTTCTATACACTCAATTGGTAATTCAATCGAGTTGAGCCCTAGATCTATCACTGTAAAAAACAACAGGACATTGGGTAGGTCTTTATATAAGCACTCAAAGTTGAGTTAATGGAAATGAGCAAGCAAGCGTGACTGATACTTTCCCAAACTCAGTGCAGTGCCAAAGGACTACATACCTATTAGCAGCTTTTTATTTTTTGGCCCTTTACCATGGCCTCTTAGGGTACAAAAAATGTTGAATCCACTGAACCATTTATACGTAAAATAGTTTAAGTTCCCCCTTACATCTCTCATCTGCTTTAAAGGAAGGACATCTGAGCTTGAATTCAAGACAGTATGTACAGTGATAGAGCAAGAGATAAGAATGTGAGGAACATGGGTGCTGTTAGTCCTAAAGAGGCAGATTAGAGTAAAGGCTGCCTTGCACATTATTGCCATTGGTCACATCTTTACCATAGGGTGGAGAGGCATTTGTTTTTGTATCTTGATACAGGCTTCTTCTATTCATTTGTAGAAGATAGAAAGAAGAACAAAATTGAGGCACAGAATCTGTTTAAATACATTTAATGCAGCTTTATTGACATCAAGTTTAATATTTAAAAAAGATTCTGCTCATCTACAAAAACAGGCTTTCCTCAAAACGCTCACCTATTATTAAGATATTCAATATGTTATTTGCTTTCAGGTTATTTTTCTATGATCTTTACGCAGAACCTCCTACAGAAGATGTGCTGTAAAAATCTATTTTCCTACTTTCATCATATTGATTCATTTTTTTTTTTTAGTTCAGCCCGAAGCCATCTATAACTACAGCCAAGGCTGCATGTGTCATGTTAAATATGGATTCACACATGTACAGCACATTCACATGCAGAGACAATCCTTTTGTGTATGCCCTCAGTGTAGCTTTATTTTATTCTGTGTGTTCTCTTACCATTGGTAAAATGTCATCCCTTAAATGAATCGCACACTCATTTTGATTAGTGAAATCTAAAGAACTACTATTGATTAATAAAGGACTACAACATTTTTCTACAGAGAGTTAAACACGATGTCATGGACCAACAACTAATGTAATGAAATGTCCAATAAAACAGCCCTGAAACGAACACTTTGTGAAGTTTATTATGGGAAATTGTACCTGACACAGAGCCACAGAGATGTTGGCTCAGCGCTATGGTAATATCTGATGCTGCAGCTTATAAAATTGTATTGGATTACATCATAAAACCTCATAAGGTGTTAAAGGTACTTTCTCTCTCAACTGAGGTGGTGCGGTGTCTTACCGTGCAGGAACTCTGAAGGACCTTCTGCTTAAGCAGCCATTCCCAAACTTACGGATTAGGTACATTTAAATTTCCCAGTTTATAAACTAGAAATATCCTGGGGTCCACAAAAACCTATAATCACAGAGGATTTTAAACTTTAAAATTCCCAATGTATGTACAAATATATGTAAACCGAAAGGTTCCATGTGAATTTAGGGCTATGGTAATGCAAATAAATAATCCATCCAGAAATAGAATCAAGAGGAAAATTAAATTTCATCCATTTCTTCCTTTAATTACTGTATGTATGTACAGTATGTAAAATCCGATGCCAGGGGGCTCTCAATCAAAACAATAACAAAAGATGTGTTATGACCAGTGAATTTAGGACCCAGATGCAGGACACAGAAACAGAGGGGTTGATTGGAAATGAGGTTTATTGCAGCAAATGGAGATGAAGAGGGGTTGAAGATTCCTGAGATTGGCAGAGTGAAGGGGAAGATGGCTGACCAGAGCAGAGGAGGGGTGTGAGCGTGGCTGAATGAGTGGCTGGGGATCCAGAGAGCAGGTTGAGGCAGATGGATGAGCAGGAAGGCAGGTGGGTGAGTCGTGATCCTGAAGCAGAGGAAAAACAGGATGAGAATCAAAAAAACACAACTGGCACAAAAAACTTATTTTCTTTCTTTCAATATTCGATCTATTTAGAGTAGCCTGAGACGTAGTCTACCACAGTAGCTGAAACAACGATCTGGCGATGAGTGGGTGGAGAACCGGGGTAGATATACTGCTGAGTTGATGAGCTGATGGAGAGTAGGTGTGCAGGTCTGAGCAGGTGGATGCAATGAGCAGCAATCAGGAGGGAGCCATGACAGTACCCCCCCCTCAACGAGAGCCTCCAGGCGATCCTCTAGGCTTGTCAGGGTGATCTCGATGGAAGTCATGGACAAGGGAGGAGTCCAGAATCAACTTTCGGGATATCCAGCAACGTTCCTCTGGGCCATAACCCTCCCAGTCGACTAGATACTGGTAGCCCCGACCCCGGCGGCGCATGTCCAGTAACCGCCGGACAGTGTAGGCAGGATGGTCATCAATGATGCGGGGCTGAGGTGGAGGGGTATCCGGGGGAGCGAGTGAGCTAGTGAACACAGGTTTTAGCTGCGACACATGGAAAGAGGGGTGAATCCTCATATGTGGAGGTAGTCTGAGTTTCACAACAGTAGGATTGATGACAGCCTCTATTTCATAAGGTCCCACAAAACGAGGAGAGAGTTTCCTTGAGTCGGTCTTCAAGGGGAGGTCTTTAGAAGAGAGCCAAACCTTCTGACCTGGTTGGTAGTTCGGTGCTGGGGTCCGGTTCCGGTCCGCATTGCGACGGTTGCGATCAGCTGAGCGCAGCAGAGCAGCCCGAGCATCTCTCCAAACCTTGCGACAGCGGCGAAGGTGGGCTTGGACTGACGGAACAGTGACCTCATCCTCCTGTGCAGGGAACAGGGGTGGCTGGTAGCCCATAGCACATTCAAATGGGGACATACCCAAGGCGGAGCTGGACAGAGAGTTGTGCGCATACTCAATCCATGTCAGATGGGTGCTCCAGGAGGACGGGTTTCTGGCAGCGACGCAACGGAGAGCCACTTCCAGGTCCTGGTTAGCCCTCTCAGTCTGCCCGTTAGTCTGCGGATGGTAGCCAGAAGAGAGACTCACCGTGGCCCCTAGGGCCTGACAAAACCCCTTCCAAACTTGGGAAACGAACTGAGGACCCCTGTCCGAGACAATGTCAGTGGGAATGCCATGGAGGCGGAATACATGTCCTATCATCAGGTCAGCAGTTTCCAGCGCAGTAGGTAGCTTGGGTAGAGGTACAAAGTGGGCTGACTTGGAGAACCTGTCTACAATAGTTAGGATGACAGTGTTACCCTGTGAAGTTGGTAGCCCGGAAACAAAGTCGAGTGCTATGTGGGACCAAGGGCGGCTGGGAATGGGCAAGGGACGGAGTAGGCCAGCGGGGGGGTCGATGTGAAGACTTTCCACGGGCACACACCGTGCAGGCAGTCACAAAGGCATGGGTGTCTTTATTCATTGAGGGCCACCAGAAGTACCTCTTCAGGAGGGACAAGGTGCGGCTTATTCCAGGGTGGCAGGCGATCCTCGAAGCGTGTGCCCACTGTAGAACTTGTGAGCGGACAGAGTCTGGCACAAAGAGACAATTGTTAGGTCCATTCCCTGGGTCAGGTTGGGTGAGTTGAGCCTCTCGGACCAGGGACTCAATTTCCCATGTCACAGCTGCTACCAAGCATGGTGCGGGAAGGACAGTGTCGGGAAGGGTGAATTGACCCTCAGAGGCGTACTGGCGGGAGAGCGCATCAGGCTTGAGGTTCCTGGAGCCTGGACGGTAAGTGAGGGTGAAATTGAATCGGCCAAAAAACAAAGCCCACCGGGCTTGACGGGAGTTGAGGCGTTTTACAGTCTGGATATATGCCAGATTCTTGTGATCTGTCCATACAATAAAGGGAAGGTCAGCTCCCTCCAGCCAGTGTCTCCACTCTTCAAGTGCCAGTTTCACTGCAAGTAACTCCCGATTCCCGACATCATAATTCCGCTCAGCAGGTGACAAACGGCGTGAGAAGAATGCACAGGGGTGGATCTTGTGGTCAGAGGTTGAGCGTTGGGACAAGACGGCCCCAACCCCGGAGTCGGAGGCATCAACTTCCACGATGAACTGGTGTGATGGGTCAGGATGGACGAGAACAGGAGCTGATGTGAACCTACTCTTTAGCTCAGAGAATGCTTTGTCTGCCTCAGGGGTCCAGGTGAACGAGGTAGCAGGGGAGGTAAGTCTTGTGAGAGGTGCAGCCACTCGACTGTAGTCTCGGATGAATCGCCGGTAAAAGTTGGAGAACCCCAGGAAACGCTGGAGCTGTTTAACCGTTGTCGGTTTGGGCCACTCTGCCACTGCTCGTACCTTCTCTGGATCAGTCCTCACCTGCCCGCTCTCAATGATGTATCCAAGGTAAGCCACTGAGCTAACGTGAAATTCACATTTCTCTGCTTTGATGTACAACTTGTTCTCCAGGAGTCTTTGAAGCACTTGCCTAACATGCCTGATGTGTTCCTCCATGTTTTGGGAGAAGACCAGAATATCATCCAGATATACAAAAACTGACCGGTTCAGAAAGTCACGGAGGACATCATTTACCAGAGCTTGAAAGACGGCAGGGGCATTTGTTAGTCCAAAAGGCATGACACGGTACTCGAAATGACCTAGAGGCGTGTTGAAGGCTGTTTTCCATTCGTCTCCTTCCCTGATTCTGACTAGATGGTAGGCGTTCCTGAGATCCAGTTTGGTGAAGATAGTTGCTCCATGGAGAGGGTCAAAGGCTGAGTTAAGCAGTGGAAGGGGGTATTTGTTTTTGACTGTTATGTTATTCAGACCCCGGTAATCAATGCAGGGTCGCAGGGACCCATCCTTCTTGTTTACAAAGAAGAATCCTGCGCCCACAGGAGATGATGAGGGTCGGATGATGCCTGCAGCTAATGACTCTTGAATGTATCTCTCCATGCTTTCCCTCTCCGGACGGGACAGGTTGAACAACCGACTGCAGGGTAAGGGAGCTCCAGGTAGCAGGTCTATGGTGCAGTCATAAGGACGGTGTGGAGGCAGAGAGAGGGCATGCTGCTTACTGAAAACCTCCCCGAGGTCACGATAAGTGGGAGGAATGGTAGAGAGGTCTGGAGGTTCAGGGGCAGAGGGGAGAACAGCAGCCTCTGCAGGACAACGGGCAGACTGCAGACAGTTGGAGTGACAGAAGGAGCTCCAGCTCTTGATCTTGCCTGCGGCCCAGTCGATATGAGGATTGTGCAACTTTAACCATGGCTGACCGAGGACCACTGGGGCATTGGGGGAAGAGATGACATTGAACTGGATGTCCTCATGGTGGTTGCCAGAGAGAATGAGGTGCACGGGCACTGTGCGGTGAGTAACCCTGGCAAGGAGTTCACCGTTGAGGGCAGTAGCATCCAGGGGTGCAGAGAGCAGCTCGGTTGTTATGCCTGCCTGACAGACAAGGTTAGCATCCAAAAAACTTTCATCTGCCCCAGAATCCACTAGGCAGAGCAGTGACAGGGATTGCTGGTGCCAAGACAGCGTCACTTCAAACTGAATTCTGGGTTGGGGGGATAACGAGGATGCTGCTCGGCTCACCAGCCCCCCCATGGTTACTGGTGAGCCTCTTCTTTTGGCCGCAGTGGGCAGACAGCGAGAACATGGCCGGCTTGTCCACAGTAGATACACACGCCTGACCTTATTCTGCGGAGGCGTTCAGCTGGAGAGAGGTGTGCCCGGCCCAGCTGCATGGGTTCGGGGTTGGAAGCAGAGGAGGCAGGTCGGGAAACCATGAAGGGCTCCGGGCTCATTTTAACAGGAACTTGTGGGGAGGAGCTTGCAGGAGACCAAGGTGAAGGACGGCTAGATCTTTCCCTACGACGCTCACGAAGGCGATTATCTAGTCTACTAGAAAGTGAAATCACTTCATCAAGGCTGTCTGGATCATCCCTAGCAGCTAACTCATCCTTAACGGAGTCATGTAACCCATTTACAAAAATTCCCTGGAGTGCCTCATTATTCCACCCTGAATCAGCTGCAACAGTCCTGAACTCAACAGAGTAATCGGCTACACTGCGGGAACCCTGACGGAGAGATAAGAGTCGCTTAGCTGCATCTTTACCCTTAACAGGATGATCAAACACCTTTCTCATCTCGGTTATAAAGTTGTCGTACGAAGACTTAACTGTTGACTCACTGTCCCAAATAGCTGATGCCCAGGCTAAAGCATTACCTTTAAGAAGCCCCATTATATAAGCTATCTTAGATTTATCAGTAATGTAGGTTAATGGTTGCTGTTCAAAGACTAAGGAACACTGAATAAGGAAAGCCCTACACGTACCTAGATCTCCTGCATAGCGCTCTGGGGCTGGGACATGTGGCTCTCTGGGAAGATGAGTGAGCTGAGTTACAGGAGGCACAGGAGCAGAGGGGCTAGGCTGGTCGGCCTGAGCTGAAGAGGCGAGTTGTGTGAAGACATGATCTCCAATCCGGGCGACATCAACTGAGAGGTTCCTTAATGTTTCCACAATGTCGCGAAGAGTCTGGTCATGCTGACCCACGAGTGCACCTTGATTGGCAATTGCATGGCGGAGGCTGTCCGTGTCTGCTGGGTCCATCATGGCCAGATCGTTCTGTTATGACCAGTGAATTTAGGACCCAGATGCAGGACACAGAAACAGAGGGGTTGATTGGAAATGAGGTTTATTGCAGCAAATGGAGATGAAGAGGGGTTGAAGATTCCTGAGATTGGCAGAGTGAAGGGGAAGATGGCTGACCAGAGCAGAGGAGGGGTGTGAGCGTGGCTGAATGAGTGGCTGGGGATCCAGAGAGCAGGTTGAGGCAGATGGATGAGCAGGAAGGCAGGTGGGTGAGTCGTGATCCTGAAGCAGAGGAAAAACAGGATGAGAATCAAAAAAACACAACTGGCACAAAAAACTTATTTTCTTTCTTTCAATATTCGATCTATTTAGAGTAGCCTGAGACGTAGTCTACCACAGTAGCTGAAACAACGATCTGGCGATGAGTGGGTGGAGAACCGGGGTAGATATACTGCTGAGTTGATGAGCTGATGGAGAGTAGGTGTGCAGGTCTGAGCAGGTGGATGCAATGAGCAGCAATCAGGAGGGAGCCATGACAAGATGACGGCGAGGCTAGCGGGGAATCATGGGAGTGTCAATACGAACGGGCGAAACCGACCTGAGAAAGACGATGTGTTTACCGACGATGTATCCAAGTATAATTTACATGACGTCTTTGACGTAACATCCGGTGTTTCCTTGGCAACTATAAACATTTTGTGTCTGTCATTGTGGCTCATTATGACTGCTGCCGCGACAAGACACGCCCCGTTACAACTATAAAATTAAGCATTTCTCTGGCTTTGATAACTGTTTGAAATATTTGAGTTAATGTTAGTACTCAACAAAAAATTATATATAACATAGGCTTAGTCAATTTTTTATTAATTTAGAAATGTGAATGTAAACATTGTCATACAATTCTACATACTATACCTTTAAAGGTTGATACATTCAGGCATCAGCAAGACTGTCTCGAGTTAGACCCAAGAGAGTTGTCGCCTCACATTCGTCACACCGTTCTCTGTCTCTGGAGAGTTTGGGATGCACTTCCATCACTGCAGCTGTCTCAACCAACCTTGGCAGCCAGCGTAGTCTGCAGGGTCTGCAGTCCCAGAGGTGGTATGCCCATGGCTGACGACAAGCTCAGGATCAGTGACTGTGACCAACAGGTAGTAAGTCACCCGTGCTGAATTCACTTGTTGTGTCAGAAATCATGGCCTTTTCTGTTTGCCAAACTGATGGCCAGACAATTTAAGCCAATATTTCTCAGGTACTCAGTCACTTTTTCAATCCAATTTAATTTAATTTGATAAAAGTGCAGATTGTCTGTTAAATATATCATAAATGTTTTCAAGGCCATAGTTGTGTACCAGTTTTTCTTTTCTCTTGTTTGCATTAGAATGGGTGTTTAATAAACCTTCCTTGGTAGTCTGTGATCAATCACAGCAGGAACTCTGTTTTCATTAAACCAAGATGACTTTTTTCCCCCATATTTATTGCGTCCCAAATTTAGTGATGAGGCGAAGCCAAAAAGCTCATATGGAACTCGGGAGAGGCACTTCAGCTCTGATCAACATGCTAATAAACCAATCAGGTTCTCATTTGCGCTTAATCAGCCAATCAAACTATTTGTTGCAGAACCCTTTTGCTTGGTAGAAAGAAATGCTTAGAAACATCATGGAAGCTTAAATACAGAGTTGATGTTCAGATAACTAACAATTCTAAATGTGTTGGAGTAAGGGTGTGAGATCAATGTGATAAATCATGAAAATAATCATCGACGCTCATTTGTCTCACTAGTTTACAAACCATAGGTAATAAAAATGGCATGTAGGGAGGTCAAGTTGCAAGATTTAAAATGAATTTATTGCAGTTAAAAAAAAATTTCATGTAAAGATTAGCCAGGTCGTACTGTCCTTGATACTGTTTCTGATGATGCGAGGGCTTTAATGAGCTTATGCGGGGATTACATTTAATAATTACACACAATCTGCAGAGTGGATTTGAAAACAGATTTTTTTTCTAATGTTTTGTATGCTTAAACTTGTCTTTCATGGGGCAGTTGCTTTTCACCTAAATGGCTTACTTACAGTATAACTTAACAGAATAACTGTATGCTCCTGGAAATGTGGAGGTGTATTTGAAGCAGCACACACACAATATCTTTCTACCACAAGACTGGAAATTTACAGGAAATGTAACCAATCAGTAGAATCAATAAATAATGTTAAATTGCAGGACATTTTTGCATTATTTATGTGGGCAAGTCAAATATTTCCAAAGGGTCATATTGGAAGATTTTGGCCTGTAGCCTCTGTATTTCTGGGTTCATCGTGACAGCCTTGTGTTGGAAACGGTCCTAAATGCTGTCTCCTTGCCTCAAACCATTACATTTGCTTGTCAAATAAAAACAGAGAAGTCAATATGAGAATGTCTGTTACATGACAAAGAATAGAAGAAATGTCATCTTTGGTGAAGCTCAAGGTTTAAAGTGGTAATATGAATATTTTCTGTGTCTGTCATATATCACAATAGCTGAGTGAGAAGACACCAGGACCATGGAAATACAAAGATGTCTTATTAAGGCTCAGTGGCATGAATACATTTCAGTGAGTCTCAGCAGTTTACTTGGTTATTACTTTATATTCAGCCTTTTGTCCATCAGACCTTCATCAGCAACATGCTCAGGCAGTCACAGGGTTAATAAGGAATTTACCATATTTAGCCAGTGACAATGAAGTTAGATTTGGTAGAATGCTTTCATTAGGGTGCTCACAAAGAAACAAGGCAGCAATTAGGATTCCTTATTAATACAAACATGGACATTACATTTTATTTAATCAATAGGAGTACCAACATGTAGGAAAGAGGAAAGATTCAGGCTGCCATGGAGCAGAATCATCAAATAGCATTAGCACAAGCAAATCAGCAGAGTAGCAGTGAGCAGTCCAGTGATACGGCAAAGTGAATGTACAGTAATTGGACATGTTTTGTTAGCTGGTTGCCCAGCAGCTGATGAATGGGCCACTGAAGCATTAATGACACAGCTGATGCCAATCAACTAATGTATGACTTCAGTGCTCTGCCTGACCTAACTGCCTGAATGCTATGCTCCATCAACTGCTATGATACCAAATACAAAATACTATTCATTCTAAATAATATCACTTTCTCAGGCAGTTGCTCTCAAATTATCTATTTTAAACTATTATTACCTGTGTCTTACACCTGGTAATGCTAACATTGGTTGGTCAGAATGTTTATAAGTGCAACATGGCATCTAACAATCCCTCTGGTCCTTAACCTGTTTAGATCTCTTTAACAGAGAACCTTTTATGTCTAATTACCCTAACAGAGTCCATCATTAATGGCTTTCCCATTGGCTCCCTAGAGTCATTAGAGGTCCATTTAAGTCTCCAGCATTGGGAAACTTAGTAGGTCAAAGCCCCTGATACTCCCTCTGCAGCCACTAATCACCCACTGTTAGATGCTCAAGGTTAATCGCCTTAAACAGTCACAAATATCTTTTTTTTTGGTATGCATTGATTCAAACGCTCTAATCTTGCTGCACCACTTTCATTGTCACTGACATACCTGTGGTTATTAAGCTTACCTAAGAAATTAGATTCAGCTGTGGCCTTTCAGGAATTCATTTGGAATTCCATTTAGAAAGTGCTGGATGACCCATGCAAATAAGACTCTTATTGAAGGTGTCAATGTTTGACAAAAAAAAAACGATTCTCAGACTTAGCCCTATGCCTCAGTAGCTAAAGGATATTACTTCATGAGGAGAGAGATCTACCTGCCTGATTGCGTTCAGCCACCAAATGACCTTTTCCATCTTTGAGTTCCCTAAAGAGCTCCTCAATCTTTGTGAGGAAACATGGACTGAAGCCAGTAGTCTTAAAAGTCCTCTACGGGTGCTGGTGTTAAACCCAGTCAAAACACTTTTCTGTAATGGAACAAAACAACCGTGAAGGCCAACCAATCTAGACACCCAGCAAATTACAACAAATGGTTTTATTTGGCTAGCGGGTCTTTATGCCTGTTTTTGAAAGGTTATAGTAGTTGGTGTGCAAAAAGGTCACATTACTTGTGTCGTAATAACTGACAAAAGAATAGAAGCAATCTAATAATTCCCTCATTCATTAAATATCAGTGTCTATCAAACAGGTAATTGCAAATCAGGAAAGTGCATCATAAAACACACACCGAAAAACTGTGAGGTTTGGCATCATTATTTTCACATATCTGCTGAAAGTCACTAAATGCTATGGCAAGACATATTTCACCCCCATGAGATAAAACCCTACATTGCTGGATTGACATGTTAAAACACTGGATTGTGTGGACCTGTCATTAGTATCCTTCTCTCCACAGATGTCTTCACTTTATCAGTCAAGTCCAAAGAGATTGCTCAATATTTCAGAGGCGGAATTATCTCACAACCTTCAACTTCCTCCGTCAGTCATCCCACACTCATTTACTGAGCTATTCCCAGCAGGCACTCAGTCACACACTCCTATCATGCAGCCTACATAGAAAGTGTGTGATAGAGACAGGAGTGAGGAGAAGAAGAAGGGGTGGAGAAGAAGGGAGCGTGGGGACAGTGAGTGGTTTTGCTCGCACACAGCTGAGTTGAATGCCGGTTGCAATCCATCTCTGTCCCAACGTTTCCGGCCCACTGATGGAAGACATCCTGATGGCAAGGATGCATTTATGTTTGTTATTCTGCTCCATTACGTACAAACCCTTTGATCTGCAGGACTGAGTGTCTGGACACAAAAGTAAGAGACTAAATGGAGAACAAATCAAAACACACAATAGAGCAATGCAAAATAGGACAGAATTGAAAGTAAATATAGGCATAGAATAGTAAAGGAAGTTTATACATAAGTGAGTATTGGCTATGTTCACAGCCACCAACTTCATACCTGTGGTTCCTGTTCCTATGAACACCCATCAATTGATTGAGGGTTTGTCCCTCTCTGTTGGAGGCCTGTGTCATTTCTTTTAGAGAAAGCTACAGTGAACATTTATAGTGGACTGTGGACATTTACATTTGGGCAGTTGTATATGTGCCTATATTCAAAGCCACGTCATTAGCCCACACAAAGCAGGGCATGAAGACAAACATGAGCCCGCTGCGATCAGTGATGCATGTGAAACGATATAAACTTTGCAGTCAGAGTGTAGAGATTCAGTTGTTTCTCTGTATTTTAGGGATCCATTTGCTCGTTTTTACCTTAGCTTTCAGTAGTCTGTAAAATGATCGCTCAACCACACAACAGATGAATGTAGGTTATATGTCGGTTTAAGCTAGCTCGATTTTAACACCTGATAATCTGTCTGCCTCCCATTCATTTTTCATATAATTGAATTATTTCTGATGTGACAACCACACACATTAGCTCTCAGCTTTATTATTATTTTAGTAGTTTAGACAGGAACCATTATTAGGTTGGATACTTTCACTTTATGAAAATGTGTGGAAATAACATCAGTATTTGGCAAAATAAAAGTATTGTGAAGGGAATGATTTCATTTAATCTGTAATGAATATCTATGGACCAAACTTTTTGTAATCTTATATTGTTAAATCAGCCGTGTTAATCAGACTTTGTAGGATTTATGTCCTATCATAAAAACATAATCCGTTGTCCTCAGATGCTAAGTCATCTTTTACTGTTTGATTGATCTGCTAATATTTAAGCTCTTAATTTTCCCTGAAACAAACACACAGGTAAGAAGGAGAGGATGGGGAATGGAGGGGGTTCAGATTATATTTATCACTATCTGAATACATGTCAGCTCCATGATGAGTACACAGACAGTTTATAGTCTGTCACCAGGAAGAGCTTTCTTCCGCTCGTTGGTTCAGAGTGCAGTGACCCCGCCCACCTTGACATCATACATACACTCTATAGAACTTGCAGCTTCCCCTCTCCAAGGTGGTGGTAAGTGGCTGAGGAGGCATCTACATGTAGCTATATATCTATGGCACTGAAGGACTGTTAGGCTCATGGCCAGAATGGTTTTGGACTTAAGGTGCACAGCAGCTGGACTCTGAGCATAAAAGCTCCACTCTGCCTGGCTGCCTCTGATTTCCCATGGAGCCAAGGCAGGGCAATGGACTGCTGCATCAACCCTTGTCACGCTTACAGGCTTCTCCTGACACTTAAAGCTGGACTAGGGTAATTATCATACAAACTTCTGGGCAATGTTTCATATTCTTTGAGTGTTTTGTAATGTGATATATTATTTGATCTTTTTTGGGACAATTACGAGCGTATACTTTAAGTATACTCAACTTTTCTTAGTAGAAACCTAACTATTTTGACTAATCCCCTTAGGAAGTAGTTCTTTGGAAAATTATTTTGGAATCAGTCACCATTATCTTTCCCAGTGTTAATACTGGCCTGCTTCTTAATGCATCTCACAACATGGATAAATAAGCGCCTTCTTCACTACTTTAGGTCTGTTTAGTTCATTTGGATAGAAAACTTTATGTTGATTTGAATAGATCCTGTCAACAATTCTTTTACTGCTTAATTTGTAATATACCATAAGGTAGGGATTGGCAGCAAACTGTAGTAACAAAAAAACATGACACAATGGGTTGGATAAGGCTGCTGTACACACGAGAACCAGTTTAGAAAACAAATCCTAAAAAGATGCTTGACTGAAACCAAAGTGCAAGAGCGGTACAGAAAATATTCTTTAAGGGCTTCACAGCTAGAGTCCCAAACGACCTGACTACCTCAGGCTGATCTGTGCTGCCCTTATTACTTCAAATACGTGTGATATTCATGACATAGCACATGCATGGATGTGAGGAAGCTGTGTCTGTGGGGATCACGGATTCTAAACAGGCATTGCTAATAGCCACTGGGTACTGACTTTACTGCAAGGTGTGTATGTGTTTGCCTCAACTGTTGATTTTATTAGTATTATATTGGATAGCACCAGTTCCTGTGAGACTGCAGCTCCTGCATCAGTGAATACATTGTTTGTCTTGAATCTGAGTGTACACACCAAGAGTTGTATCATTCTTACAGTAAAACAATATCTTAACATGTGAGAAAAATGTTGCAGGTCACTGAAGATTAGGTCAAGCAAGCAAGTCAGGTTTATACATCGATACATTTTTCAGCTATAAATGAGAGCAAATGTTTTTTGCTTTTTTTAAATGCATGAGCCCTTTTCCAACATGACCTTCTCAAAATTGCTAGAACATTTTAAGACAGTCTGCAATAGACTATAGTGTATCATACGGGCCCTGTTTTGCACAAATATGCAACATTTTTGCTGTAGTTTACAGGTTACATATAATAACCCTAACCCTAGTTATTTCTTCTTCTGTTCATTCCTTCCTGGTTGTAGATTTTTGTTTGATTACATGCTATTGTCACATCACAATTTCCTGTCCATCCATCCATCCATCCATCCATCCTTCCGTCCATCCGTCCGTCCGTCCGTCCGTCCGGCCAGCCAGCGGCCAGCCAGCCAGCCAGCCAGCCAGCCAGCCAGCCAGCAAGATGTTATTATTCAAGTCAATGGGCTTGTCTGTGCATACCAGATTGCAGAATGGTCACATTTCAGGAGAGGGTAGATAAGCTTTTATGTTTGTAATTGGTGGAAAAGATTCATCAGAACAGGTTGGCAAAAATATGTGCCAGTTATCTTGTTTTCCAATTTCTTCATTCTGGCGTCATATCCCTTTGATCCCATATTCTGCCCTAGACTTCTTTCATCACCCTCTTGCTTTTACCTCCCTGCACAACCTTTTTCAGCAAAATAAACTCTCTTTTTTCACTTTATTTTTTGGATGTACCATCAGAGCTCTGTTGTAG
The DNA here is from genome assembly GCA_020745685.1 of Tautogolabrus adspersus. Lineage (NCBI taxonomy): Eukaryota > Metazoa > Chordata > Actinopteri > Labriformes > Labridae > Tautogolabrus > Tautogolabrus adspersus. Next base: position 15,691,673 of record CM036545.1, read on the forward strand.
TCAAGTTTTTTATTGAGAGCTTATTGCCGAATATAGTCACCTAACCCATGTCAACTTCTATAATTTTATGGTGACATTAATGAGAAATACATCTTCAAATGTATTATAAGCCATATCTGAATAACTCAGTAGGTTAACTTTTTGGATACAAGGAGTAGATGTTGTAAACAAGGCAAGGTTGTATTCTATCTGGCTGTCAAGCCTTTATTCACTATTTGTGTAACTCATAACCTGAATTAAATGTGGAACAGGTCAAGTTAATAAGACTTTGTTTAATACACTTTTTGATCATGTTTATATTTAGAGTGAAAATGAAGGGAAAAATAAATAAAGGTAATCAAATCCCAGGAATTAATAAGGACCTCATCCAGTGAAACTGACTTACTTTTCAGTAATCCTTAAATATTTAAAATCATACCATGTCTTACATTCAACCACCATGTCTACAAACACTGGATGTCAAATGCTTTCCTGAATGGTTTCTGATTAGTAGAGCACATTATTTAAAGGGAACATATTATGAAAAATCCACTTTTACAACGTTTATTAGGGTAACCTGAGTGTCTATCGACCCACAAAATTTGAAATAAACCCATCCAGTCCTTTGTTTGTGGTCTACATAAGTCATACAACACAGAGAAAATTGCTCCGTTTCCCTGTTTTTTTCCACCCATCGACTCCACCGTCAGCCTAGAGCAAAACTTTTGCGCAGGTCTCCCATTTTTATTCTCACTACAGAGGAGTGATGTCTACTGGGAAAACTCAGGGGGGTCTCATTGCATTTAAAGAGACACACACACCCAAACTGAGTATTCTGAGAGAGCTGGTTTATACACGGTCACAAACCTCCTCTGGTGCTTGATTCATGTTATATTGTGAACAAAGCACAGATGCGCAGATGTTTCATTTAGACCACAGGGCACTGTTTGAAAAGGTGAAAAAGGGGTATCATATGTCCTCTTTAACTAACCTCTTACTAACTAAATTCTGAAGTATTGAAGTATTCTGAAGGATTCATTTTTGGATAGTTCTTCAATCTGATCCAGTTAGTTTAAATTCAGTCTCAGCGTTTGTTGACTTCTAAACAAATAGAACTAGTACTATAGATCCAATCAACCTAATTACCCCTTAAAGCATTTCAATTTGCACAACTAAGGCAATTCCATCAAAAGACTTTTCACTATTTTTTGTAGTGCACTGCTGGCTAGAGCTACTGTTACCAATTTCAGCTATTTTTCAGACTTGCTTTAGCTAACTGGAAGAGACTGCATTAGATGGCCTTTGATGTTCTAGATGGAAAGCAATACCACCAAAATACTTTTTGACTTTTTGGAAAACAAGTCTTGCTATGGCTAATAACTGCTTGTAGCCTTCTTTAGACTTGCCTAAGCTAACAGGAAAAAGGTTTTTGATAACCTTTCATGGTCAAACTATGGATCCAATTTCAGAAATTGAAACATTCCTTTTCTATTTTTTTTTACAACAAGGCTTGTTAAAGCTACTGCTGGTACTTGCATCTTCTTTTGGATTTGCTTACTTTAACAATAAGAGTCTGCATTATATGACTTCTAATGGTCTATCTATGGCTTCCAAGGTCAGAGAAAGCATTGCCATCAACGGTGTCAAGTCTTTCACATTTTGCATTCCAAGCCTTGCAAAGGAAACCTCTGCTACTGGTAGCTTTGGTTTGTGTAAGTTAACAAAAAGTTGGGTTATTTGTTTTTTTCTTGAAAATGTACTTGCTGAACAGATGACAACACACCTGCCTGATTTAGTTGTGTTCCTTCCCTGATGTTTTAAGTGGGCTTAAGATCTAGTCTATTAAGTCATATTCAGATAGTCAATTAATTAACAGATACATGTTTAACCAAAGTGTTACCTTGAAGTAGGTCTGGGCGATATGACTAAAAATGTTATCACGATAAAAAATGTCATATCAGTCGATATCGATAATTATCACGATAAATGTCAAATCATTATTTCTTTCAGATTTAAAGGCTGATTTTTGCTTCTGAGTGAAAGTTGAAGAAACCAGACGGTAATTGCTGTTCCATTATTATTTACTGTCAGACCATGATAAACTATTCTTGAACGGAGGAACATTACACCATCATAAGCTCAGTGCACAGTGCTGGAAAATGCTGAGGGGAGTATACCTGCCCCGTGCTTGCTGAGAATCAACACTTGTTTGTGACGCTTGGTCATTTCTTTCCTTCGGTGTGTTCTAACGATTGAAATTCTTTCAAACAGTGGAAAAGGTTGTTGGTGTTGCCTGTTTTAGCCTCACTTGTATTCTGCACAGTTTACAGAGCACGTTATTCTGTTTTTTGTCCGACTGTAAATATCCAAAATATCTCCAAACTCCTGAAGTTGAGTGGTCTTTTTTGTCGACGATGTTTTCTCCCTGCTTTGTTGTCGCTATCGCTCAGCTCCTCATTCCAACTGTGTTTCCATTCCGCCTTATTTCCCCAGTGTTTGGGTTGTGTAATTACAGGTTTAATTTATCCAACTTTTATTGAACATTTGTCATATATATATTGAGAAAAATTATATCGCGATATTTATCATTAACGTTTTATCACTCAGGCCTACCTTGAAGACCTGAAAACAAATAAGGGTGTATTCATGCACCTATTGTGTGGATGTCCTCATGTCTTTGAGTTGCATTTAAAACCGTTTCCAAATGGTATTCTCAGTCAGTCAGTACTTTTCTCTAACAGCCAATGAAATTTGATTCTTTATTAACATCTCAAAACAAGGGCACAAGAACAGAGAGCAAAAATGTAATTTGACAGGGCTTTTGTGCAGACCACCCACTATTCATTGTATCTGGGCATCTCTCTAAATGGATGTCTCTTCTCAGATGTGTGTGTGTGTGTGTGTGTGTGTGTGTGTGTGTGTGTGTGTGTGTGTGTGTGCGTGTGCGTGTGTGTGTGTAAGGATATTGTCCAGCCCACAGGGTCCATTAAAGGAATTAGGAAGATGTGTGTAGCCTTGCTGACAGTTGTTCAGTGCTTGGGTTCACATTATTATGGCTGCCATTATCAGATCACTGAGCCGACGGGACACGTCACACATCAACCCACACAAACAGTAACAGTACAAAGTAAACATCATTTGATACCATGTTTCACAGCACACTAGACCCATTAGGAGGGACGCTGACAACTGCTAATGGGCCGCCACTCGTTATAAAGGCACTAAACCAAATGTCAAGAAGATATTACACATGCAGAATCTGCAAAAACACCAACAAAACATCACACATTAGAAAGTATAGGCCAATTACAAATGTCACATTAGTCATGAAGAATAAGGCCAAGAACTAACAAAACATCACATGGAATGATCAGGATTATTATGAGTAGTGCATAAGAGATTAGAAATAAAAGGACAAACAGAACTGAACATAATGCAAACTAACATAGAGCCACACAATCATGCAACATCACAGACTTTACAAAGAGTTAATGGAAGAAGATGGATTGCATATTTGGCGCACTAGGCAAAAGAAAGTGCATTTTGAATATGTATCAAAGTTTATTGTGTCTATCACAAGCAGCATAACAAAGCCTCAGGGAGACAAACAAGTCAGAACATGTTACAAAACCTACACACTGTCCAAAGCATGTTTAGTGGGCAATGGCCAAAACAAGGGGCTGAACTTTCTTCACGCTTCTTTTCATCGCACATTAGAACAGGACATTGCACATAAACAGGGCAGCCTAATGCAAAGTAGATGCCACACATTATACTTAGCAAGAGCTGAAATAACAAGCATCATCGTATCAGACACATTTTCCCCTGCCTGCCAAAGAGCTGCTGCATGTTGTCTAATTTTTCAGAGATGACGGAGAAAAAGCCGAGTCAAATGTGAGTTACTAATATCAGGTTAGCAAAACAACCCGACAGGATTCTTGTCAAATGTGTTTGGGAGAGCTTGAGCCTTAAGGGCCTTTCAGATAGGACGTGGTGCGCGATGAGCTTGCCGCGGAGTTGGGCGCAGAGCAAAAGGGGAGAGCGCAGACGAGCAAAAAGTATAAGCGCGCGTTGCTAGGCGACTGAAACAATAGTCGGTAAAATAGCTCGGGAAAGTAGCTTCTGCCACAGCACTATGTAGGCTTTTCTTTTGCTGCGGAGGGGGAGATGAGCAGCAAAGAAAAAGAGGGTGTGTGTTCATGAAATCATCAGGGCACGTCAGGATGTGGGAGAGTTTAGTCTCATCCAGGAGCTGCAGCGCTAAAACGACCGCTTTACGAGCATGACACACATTACTGCTCTGTTTTAAACACAGCTAGCACGCCTAAACTGGAAATATCTTTCAAAACAAGAGCTTTTCGTGCCAATGTCCTGATAGGTGTTTAGGGCGTTCAGGGCACGCTGTGCGAAAGTAGAAAATGTTTTAACTTTCCTGAAACACGCAAGAACGGTGCGCATGACCCCGCGCTGTGCTCAACTCGGCGGCAAGGAGATGCGCGCTTGCGCGGAGCAACCCAATGGGCTTGAAAGCGGCGCGCACCACCGGCCGCGTCCTATCTGAAAGGCCCTTTATAATGAGAATGTGCCACAGTCAAAAAAACGTTGCTAATGTGATCACATATAACAAAAATCATTTAGACAAAGTGGGTGAAAAGTGACATGAAAAAGGCATATTGAAAGTCGGTGTATGAAATATAGTTATATAAATTGTAAATTGATGCAGTAATTTGAAGCCCTGACAAACAGAAGAGACTTTTCTTTGTACCCATTTTTAATGCTGTGGCCCTGAGAGAAAAAAAAAGATAAAAGAATACTGGAGGAGGAGGAGGAGGAGAAAGTAGAAGTGTGAAGTGAAAAAGAGAAAAAGATGGAAAAGGTTAGTAGGAGTTAAAAGACAACAAATGTAGATTTAATTAAATTGGAAGAGAGGAAAATATAGAGTGGGATTGGAGTTGTGTAATTGACTTTCCAGTTATTGTTGGTCTGCTTAACATTTTTAATCCATGATGTAATTATTTGATTACACCTACTAGAAATGTTATCAGATTGTCATTGACCTCCACACAATAGCAAATTGAGTGGGAATGGACTCGACTTTATGTTTTCATCAGCTGCTGTAGTAGCAGAAAAAAAAGGAGACAAACAGAAACAGGAGGGGGGGTGTTTTCATGTAGAGTATGTAAATTCTGTGATTTCATGCTTTGCTTCTTATTCCCTGCTCAGCACCAACCGCCCCTCTCTTCCCCCCTGAAGTCAAGCTGTTTATAATTTGTACTTAACATTATTCATATTCTATCTTAATGAATTAATCTTGAAAACGTAGTAAAAACAAGCAGCACTCAGTAGGATTTCCACCCCAACAACAGAACTGAAGGCATGTTCTGTTCTGAACAAATACAGCGATATACCCAGAGATAGAATCTCTTTACATATTCCTTGACATATTAACATATTTCAATAACTTTATTCAATTCATTAATTCCTGTGGAAAATATCATTTGCATTCGCTGCTCATTCCACTGATTTACAATTGAACCATTTATGAATTTCTGTGTTATATTCCAAAGCTTTAATGGACATGAAGCATGGTCGCTCATACCAAGAGGGTCATTGATACAAGAACTGTCTTTTTACAGTCTTATTCTTATGCTAAATATTTAAAATTAATAGGGAAAAATCTTCAAAAGAACATAAAAAGTTCCTTGACATCCCCCAAATGACTCAATCAAAAGGTCGATTTTAATGCTTGTGTTAAAGTGTCTTTCAACACTTGCTTCCTGAGTTTTTATTATTTCTGTATCTTTCTGCCATAAAAAAGCCTGCAGCAAATACATAAACTGTGGCAATATACCAAATCTTTAATCATTACGTATCAATAATATGTCAATGCATCATTTTACCTGCAAAACAGTAGCTGCTATAGCTGACTTTCCCTGCTCTTAGCACTCTCATCACTATTAAGTCAATCTCTTTGAAAATCTGTACACCTTCTTAATTGCTTGTTATTTAAAAACTATTGCTGGTGCTAACATCTTCTTTCTGCTGTGCTAAACCAGAGCAGCTCAGAGAACTTTCAAACTGGCTGATTAAAGACTGCTCTTAAACTCTGCTGTTCATCTCCCTCCACTGGCTCCCAGTTACTGCTCGCATCCAATTTGAAACCCTGCTGCTCGCTTACAAAACAGCTCACCCTTACCTAAACTCTCCCATCCAGGTCTACGCTACCTCCTGCCAATGAAAGGCAGCTGGTCAAACCTTAACAACAAGGCCCTAAGTCTCCAGCTAGACTCTTCTCCTCTGTCGCCCCCCGGTGGTGGAACCAACTGCCGAACTCCATTCAATCTGCAGAGTCCCTTTGCACCTTTGAGAAAAAGCTAAAGACCCAGCTCTTTCATGAACACCTATGATGATGTCAATGATGACGATGACAATATTTAGGATGGTTTTGATGCTGACTAGAACTCTCAAGAACAGCTGAGGATGTTGTTGTTAATGACAACATATGAACTTTAATTATAACAAATAAAAATAAAAGAAAGTGCTCTTCCTTTGTGCACTTCCTGTCAGCACCTGAGTCAAATCGGACTCTAAGCTGTTTGTTTGCACTTACCGATGTTGAATCCTTCTCTCTATATCCTTGCTTGTGTTGTACTTACTCTCTCATGGTTGTCACTTAGTTCTGCTAAATGAGTTGGAGAATTGTAAATTACTACCAGCCTTTTAATGTGGATGGAGATATGTGCTCAATTCCTTTGGTACTGCTTCTTCTGACAAGAATAAGATCTTTCAGAGGAAGCTCATTCATTGTTTTCTCGCAACAGGTAATTCATTTTCTTCATTACCATGAAGGGTAAGTCTTAGGGCCAGTTTTTTTGTATGCTGATGGTTGACCTCTGTTCAGTTATTTGCTCTCCCTGACTGCCTGGCTGATAAAATTAGGGGGAAAAAAACTAATAATGAAAAATTCATTCATCTAACCCTCAATCCCCACATATTCCCTGTGCGCCTCGGTTTTGCTATGCCAAAAAAAAAGGGGACGAGACATGACATTAAAAATGCATCTTGCAAGAGTCTGACACTGCACAGTTTTTGCCTTTATATAAATGCTGTGTGTAATTTGACATTTTCACAGTATGGGTGATCAAGTGGAAAAGACTGTGCTGGCAGACAGAAAGGAATAGAAGCAGCATCAGTATGTGCACGACTAACCAACAGGTTGCAAAACGGTTGCGTGAATAAAAAAAATATATCACCCCCACCGGTTTGCTTGGGGTGGATTTTCCTAAAAATATCCTGCTGAATTCACACATCCGCTGACCCCAACACATGGAAATTTTACTAGGGGGCTGGCAGTAATATTAAGGGGGGGGGGGGGGGAGAGAGTTTTAATCTTTAACTGACAGATAGGGTGATTTTAACTGCCGGGTCAAAAACAAAAAGACAATCTTTGCCCGCTTGTGGTGTACGGAATCCATGGAAATATGAGCAAAGGCAATGTTTCACGTTTTCGAATGCTGGGGTCACTTCAGGAAAACAAATACAATTTCATGTTGTAAAAGTTCATTTTGAGTGTTGTGGCTGCTGTAAAAGATTGTCACGGGTCATTTTTGACTCAAGGGCTAGGTACTTGACCCCGTCTCAAAGTGTCTTCGCATTTATTTCTTCTTGGATCCCTTTGAGCTCCATTACAGCGTGTGTATTGGCCATATTTGACCTTTCTGCTCCATATGAAATTTTACTCATATAGGTTAAGGTCCCCCGGCAGAGGTATTTTTTTTAATATCTGCTCCTGAGTCCAAGCTTAAATCTGAGCCTGTGCCATCATTGCCATCAGGGTCCCTGAGGCTCTGGAATGACCTTCCACAGGAAATAATATTGCTGTGTGAGTAAAAACGTTTACATTTCTTCTTTTCTTCTGGAAAACACTTCATTTAACACATCTTGTATTACCTTAACCATTTACTGGTACTGAGGTTATTGCCATGTTTGTGTGTGCGTGACTGTGTGTATGTGTGTGAAAGTTTGAGTAGCAACCAGCGGAGACTGCTGACCTTAGCTCAGAGACACCAAGTTTATATTTGGTGACGCAACCTCTAACCTTCAACTTGCCCTGCAACCACCTACACACACACCAACGTCCAATAGTATTTCCCACTTGCATTTTAAGTCTACGAAAGCCCACACAAACACACTGTCCTCAATCATTCTGCCGAAAGCCTACTGTCCTCTAATTGATAATTAGTTCCACTAGATTTAGGAGTAACACTAGTGCCGAAATACACTGCATGCACATCAAGCCTGTGCTTTTCTATTTGGCACGTTACTTTCTTTGCATTCTGTGTGTTTTTGTGACTGCGTGTGGACTGGTGTGTTTTTGTGTGAAAGAGACAAACAGGTCTAGTGCCGCAGGCGATCACAGTCCTGAAACATTTATATCTCATTACCCTGAGAGAGAGATGGCTGGAGAAAGAGAGAGAGAGAGAGAGAGAGAGAGAGAGATGGACAGATCAAAAGAGGAGAGAGGGGGGCAGAGACAAGAGTAGAAAAAAAAACACAAAGACAAAGAAAGAGAAGGGGGGTAAGGGTTGTTGAGAGAAGATGAAGACATTTGGAGACATCTGATGACATCTCATCCTTGTTCCTACACAGACTGAAGCAGGTAGTGTGAGCCACTTTGGACAGGCATTTACCAAATTAATGGATCTAATCAAATGTAGTAACATTAACCGTTATTGTGTGTTTAGTGTGTTAAAAAAAAAGAAGATCCTTCTGTTCTATTCAAGTGTATCAGAGTCTAAGACTCATATAGACGTATTTAATTCAGCTGTCATCATTACAATGACAAATGGTTCATAGACTGGCTACATGCTTAGAAACATTTTTTTAATACAAACTATGCTTCAGTGTTGGAAGACATCCTGCAGACAACTCATGCAACATTATGTAACATATTAAACATGGTTATCATAGCTTAGTTTTGAATGTAAATGATAAATAGTCATGTAAAAAATAATTCAGGGATGTGATCCAGCTGTATTTCTAACCTCTATGTTAGCTACATTGTAATTAATATATAATTAAATTGCATTAGATGCAAATGACTTCACAGATTTGCAGAGAGCAAAGAACAGAGAAGCAGACAAGCATGTATAATGTCAGAACTAAAGTGCACTTGGGTAGGATTTCCACTCGTATCCTCTTATTTTCTTCCAAGCAATGCATCATCATTATGAGTTGTTATATCATTATCATGACATTATCATTATAATTAAACATCGCATTCATCAGTATGTACATATTCCTTGGATTTTTGGCTAAAACGTCCACACACACATATTTGCAAGCGCCACATCCACAGAGAAAATGTGAGGGTGAACAGCCGGTCAGATTGACGTGTTTGGATTTCATCTTTGTCTTTTCAAGCACTGCAGCAAGATGCGTGCAGGGGATGCCTAAAGAGCCCTACAGACCAAAAGATAAAAGCAGGTTTAGTTTAAATGTAATCTGGAAAAAGGTAGGTTGACCCTTTGGCAAAGTTTCCTTTGGCAAGCTACTGAAACCCAATTTGCACCCAATGTTGTGCTATCCGTGTCTGATCTTAAAGGGCATTACATTACTATCTATCCTCTCATTTAAATGTGTGTGGGCTGTGGGTAAATGTTGGCATACAGTGTAAATCACTTTGAGTTTGTAGTGCTAAAAATATATAAATAAATAATGTAATAACACTGACTTCGAGGTGGCACAAAGCATGTTAAAAGGCGTACTGGCACCATGAAAATGATGCCTGTATGGCAACATTTGATGACAGTGTTTGGTTGAGTTTATCTTCCAAAACGTTGGTTATGGTTAAAAGCTTTGATTCAAAGGTACATTTTGGATGTAGTTTGACTTTAAGAAAGTTCCTCTGATGTTACTTGTGATGATTAAAGGCCACAAAAGCCCACAGCTGATTTCAGCTGACGTTTGGTTTTGCCATCTTTAGTTATTACATAAGGTCAGCTTCAGTAAGGTTGGGGTTACCTGACTCATGTACTGATATTTGAAAAAAAGTTTAATTTCTGAGTTTTAATTACAATGGACAGCAGAGTGAGTATGAGAGTGGGTACAATTAGCCAAATAAATGAAATTAAAAGTGTGTTTCCCTTAAATATGTAGACGTGTGTATTGGATTTCTAACTTTAAATATGCAGTTAGGTTTGTCTGTTCATGCTCAGTCTGTTGCTATAGAAATTACGGTTTGGGAGAGTCCCTCCCTTGAGCCTGTATTGTGTAATAAGCCCATATGTAAAACTAAACCCTTCAAACTTCCATCTGTTCATTGTTGCATACGATGTAGTAATGTTTTCACGATCAAAAGCATACCTCATTTTTTGGGGTAATGTCAGTGTTAATTTGTGTAATGATTTGAAACTTCAGTTTAATCAGTCACATTAAGTAATGTGACAGGAAACATCTCTCACACTGCCAGCAACTTGCATTTTACAGCAGTAAAGTATGAAAACAAGCTATGAAGCTATGACCCCATTCTCTTCAAATATACCAGGACAATGTAGAGACTAAGCAACAAATCAATCAATATCAAAAATAATATTGAGCTTTATCAAGAAGAAATTCATTGGTGGGCTCCTTATTTAGCTTGATTTTTCCTCCCTTTTTAATAGTTTCAGAAACAAAGCCAGAATAGCAACATAATGCAACAAGCTGCTGTCTGAAACAACAAATTATAGGTTGTGATGTGTTTTTTTCAGATGAGCGAAACTTAAAAATTGAAGAAAATAAACGTTTTTGGCCGTAAAGGGAACTATTGAATGGATAAATGAGGCGACGCCTGTGAGCTAGTTCAGGCAGTCAACTCCAGCTGCACTGATTTCACACTTGACATGCTTCATTCTCAACAATCACCTGACAACACCTCCTTCCAATTAGCTGTCTATTTAAGCTCTCCCTCTGGTCTTGCATTGCCTGCTTTGACCTGCACCAGTACTGCACTATTGCTCAGCCCCATCACCATCACCATGGGCGTTGCCACCATATAATTAGGGGGGGTCGAGTCCCCCTCACCTTTTAAAAACATGTGGACCCCTCCACATTTGCCATCAAAAACATTAGTGCAGGACAGGTCTGTTTGTCCAGCGCTCTTTCCATTGCTTCACGATCAAATCCGTTCCACTTTATTAGTAAGAGAATACCCACATTAATAGAAATCCACTCTGCATTTTCCTGGTTTCCTACACACCTGCAGCACGCACGCATAGACACACATGCACCGAAGCAAGCCTCTGTAGAGTTTGATCAACGAGACATCAGTGACACAGTCATTGTCAAAATGTCCAGCTTTTGTTGAAAAAGCATTCTTGTTTAGATATTTAGCTTAAATTTTAGCGTCATGTTAGATAGTTGTTCATTTCAACAAAACAATGAAAGGCACTGAAAAGCCTAGGTACACATTTTCTTAACGCCTTCCGTTTTGAAAAGTTCCACTCGAGATTCCGTTACATATATGAGTTCAGATCAGCTTCAGCAGCAAGCAGCTGTACGTTAACATTTTTAAAATCAAGCCATGAGAAGCTTCAGTTTTAATGCATTTACAAGAGAGATGTACGGACAGTGGACCTTATCGCTCCCTCTCTCTCTCTCTCTCTCTCTCCCTCTCTCTTTCTCTCTCTGTCTCTCTCTGTCTCTCTCTCTCTCTCTCTCTCTCTCTCTCTCTCTATGTCTCTCTCTCTCTTTCTCTGAAGCTGATGTGATTCTGCTCTCTTTTACTGCGTCTTATTTCTCTGCAGGAGTCGAGAGGGAATTTTTTTTTAAACGCAAGTTTTGCTATGCTGAATGCAGAGTCTTATTATAAAGAGGCTCTGGTTGCACGGAGCCTGCTCGGAGCGCGCGCCTGCACTCTCTCGCGCGCTCTCTGTCTGTCTCTCTCTCTCTCGCGCACGCAGCAATTTTATGAAACAATGAAGAATTAAATAAAAAAAGGTCGGAAAAATACTTGGGTAATGCACAGGCCTGTTGCCATGTATTTATTTTCCATAGTGTCTTTTTTCTAATATTCTTTCTGATTTTTGAAATCCTCATCTTTTGCTCTCATGATACAGAATAAAGTGCCAAAAAGAGTCGTCAGTGTCCAGTCTTCCGTGTCTTGCACCAGAACATAATGCAGTGTAGTCAGTGATTGCAGACCGCGCCGGCTATAAGGAAACACAATGAAGGAGGGAGACAAGTAACCTATCTAAAAACATGTTAGAATGCACCAGAATGCAGGAAATTGCATCTACTTCATTCAAAATTATCTGGGGGAGGTACCCCCTGACCCCCTGCCAAAAAATGTCCCCCCCCACATTTCGAATGCTGCTGATGCCCCTGACCACCACCCGAGCATCCACCTGTAGGCTCTGGCTGGGGGGTTTAAGATATCCTCCCATCACTCCTTACATTTCTGCATGCAAATTAAAACTGTGAGGAGTGATTAGGTCGGAGCCTATAGACGCAAACTATGTTCTGCTGCAATAAATATTTTAAACTATACAAACGTGAGTTGTCTGCCTGAACTAGGGCTTTTGCTTGGATGGTGACCAACAGTTGTACACTACTTTTCACAATGCATTGTGGGATACAATGATTCCACAATATAGGGTGTGATCATGCTCACTCAGAATCCAGACACCACTTATAATGGCATATTCACTATAGAGTGCACTATATAATGAGTAGTGTGTGATTTCAGACAGCCTCTGTGTTCCTCTTCTTTTGTGCCAAGTTGTCTTGCTCTCATGTGACAGTGTACCAACATTCCTTGCTGTATTTGTAAGCCAGATATGACCTTTATGTGTTGTTTGACTTTGCCTTTTTATCTAACAATTTTTGAAAACCTTTGCTTGTGTTTTTTGATCTCCTTTGTACCAAGCCTTTTCCGATTGAATGGACATTGTTTTTTGTTTTACTTCCTGTCTTGTAGTGCAGACACTTTCCACTTTAGTAGTAGTAGTAGTAGTAGTAGTACTTTATCATACCATATCTCTCCAGTTTTTTCAATAATAATCCATGATCAATAGTGTCAAATCTATAAATACCCCCACACTATATTCTTTATTGTCTAATGCAGTAGATATCTCTTCTGCCAGTTCCATCACTGCCATTGAATTGGACCTAGTTCTAAAGCCATATTGGTGGTCACTCAATAAGTTGTGTTTTTCAATGAAATTGTCAAGTCTTTGCACCAACAATTTTTTCAAAATGTTTGAGAACTGGGAAAGCAGAGTAAACTGTAAAATTTTAATGAAAAAAAACGATGACTGCAGACCTGTCGGAAATTTCATGAAAAAACGATGACCGCGGAACTGTCTGAAATTTAATGAAAAACAATGACTGCGGACCTGTTGGAAATTTCATGAAAAAAATGTCTGAAAATTTCATTAAAAAAACTGTTGACAGAGAACAGGTGACAACAGGTCCGCGGTCATCCTCTTTTCATGATATTTTGAACAGGTCCGCGGTCATCGTTTTTTCATGAAAATTAAAACAGGTCCGCGGTCATTGTTTTTTCATGAAAATTTCAGGCGTTTTTTTCATGATATTTTTGTACACTATCTTTTGTGATTGTTTTACCGTCTGATTAATCGTCTGATTATTGTCTCCTGAATGTTTTTTACCCTAACCCTTACCCTGAAATAGCTTTCCTATAAAGATTTTTTTTTTTTTTACGGGAGCGTTTCTTCAATTCTTCAGTAATCCAAGGTTTCCCTTTGGAAGAATTTATTTTTGATTTAGAGCTGATCAAGGGAAAAGATGATTCTACAGCAGAATTAAGATGTACTAGGGAATAAGTTTTTTCATGAAAATAACTACAGGTCCGCGGTCATCGTTTTTTCATAATATTTTCGACAGGTCCGGGGTCATCGTTTTTTCATGATATTTTCGTCAGGTCCGCGGTCATCGTTTTTTCATGAAAATTTCAAACAGTTTTTTCATGATATTTTCGAAAGGTCCGTGGTCATCGTTTTTTCATGAAAATGACAACAGGTCCGCGGTCATCGTTTTTTCATGATTTTTTCAACGATGACCACGGACCTGTCGGAATTTTCATTAAAAAACGATGACCGCGGACCTGTTGAAAATGTCACAAAAAAAAAGATGACCACGGACCTGTTGAAAATTTCATAAAAAAAAGATGACCACGGACCTGTCGGAAATTTCCTGAAAAAACGATGACCTCGGACCTGTCGGAAATTTTAATGAAAAAACGATGACCGCGGACCTGTCGAAAATTTCATGAAAAAACGATGAACTTGGCTTAGTGGTAGTGCCGGTTGTCTCTCCACCGGAAGATTGGGGTTCGATCCCAAGTCAGTCAGTCAGTCCTTGGGCAAGACACTGAACTCCTTGTGTCTCCTGCTGCTACATCAATGGTGTGTGATTGTGTATGAATGGGATAAGTTAACACTGATTGACACTTTGTATAGCAGCCTCTGCCATCAGTGTGTGAATGACGTGGTTAAAAAATGCTTTGAGTAGTCACAAGACTCAAAAAGTGCTGTTCGTGCTTAAGTTGTTTTACCGTTTACCATTCTTCTTCATTCACTTTTCTTTGTCTTTGGCAGTTTTAGCAGCGGCTTTTGTGGGTCACTGGACTGATAAGGCTACAGAGCCGCCACCGCATTGGCGTAATGCCTTCATTGCTAGTGTTGTGAAAATGTAGCAGACTAAGCTACAGCAGCATGAAAAAGTAGCTTGCTATATCTAAGCTTTTTTTTTGTTACAGATTTATTTTTGGGTGTTTGTGCCTTTTTTGGAGAGATAGGACAGTGGATAGAGTCAGAAATCAGGGAAAGAGAGTGGGGAATGACATGTGGGAAAGGAGCCACAGGTCGGATTTGAACCTGGGACACCCACTTGGAGGACTACAACCTCCATACATGGGGCACACGCACTAACCACTGCACCACCATATCTAAGCTTTTTTAACTTATTACGTTTACTTATTATATTATTATTAGGATCATTATTACTATTACTCCCCTAAGCCCAGAATCTAACTTCTCTACTGTTTCCTTGTGCATTATGCACCCTTTCCCTCCTTTTTGTTCTGTCGTTTGCTATTGACAAGTTGCTAGCTGGCGTTTGCAAACTGCCCTGATGGTTAACTTATTAGGGGTTGATTATGTAAGCATGTTCAGAGATCACCTGCACTGTCCCCATGCAGCAGGGAAGTCATGGGCATTAAGGATTAGACTGTCATGTCACCGTCATACGGAAGTATATCGTCCACTACAAATACATGTCCTCTATCGCCTTGCGTCTTTTACGCATCCTTAAAAGTATGATTTGAGACCTAAGAGTGCTCCACAACACGTCTACCTTGATATGGGAAAATGTAGCGTGCATGAAAGCCACTGCACTACCTGATCAATAAAAGAGGACTAATGAAAAGCTTTATGATTCCAAAAAAACAGCAATGCTACCACCAAGCTACTAAAAAATGTAGTTAACGTTGCTATTTGTAGTACCATTGCTGCCCAACACTTAAATTGCAGTTAGTCAATATGCTGTTCTTTATAAAAACACATTCCAGACGTTGATGAAGGTGGGGCAGTAAGAAATATGGCTGAGGCAGTAATTTAATGTACAGGGAAACCCTATAAAGAGCTGGCTGCAGGCCACATGCTTTCTACATCCAATGTATATCTTTGCCTCTTCCTAAGGAAGGACAGTAGGTATTTGCTAGACTGCCCAAAGTGGCATATCAGGGACTTTATCCAGTCTTGAAAAAGTAATCACCAATGCAGTCTTTTTTCTGCCAAGGGCAATCTTACATTTGTCTCCTTTATCCAAAATGTGAACATCCATTTAATCAGCCACTGTGAATTCAATGCAATGATGATTTCAGGCACTTTAATACTTCTGCACTGATGGATGCAATCGACTGCAGAGCGGCAAACCTGGCTTTGTTGAACATTACCATGGCCCTTGTTGGTTGTGATATGATTATTATTTTCATCAAATCTGACTGATTAACTGGTCTTGTTCTTTACAGATTCTACATAAAAATGTAGAATTTGTATAAATGGGCATGGATTTAAGTATGGAAAGTGTTCTGGTTTCTGTTTTTTCTTGTACGTTCGAAATATTGTCCAATCAGCCATATGCAGGCTTTGGTGAATGCTGGAAAAACAGTCTATAAATACAGCAAAAACATGCAGAACGCAATCCACCATAGTGACATCAAGCTCCCCTCTGCAGTAATCTAACGATTATTGATTTATCTCTATTAACAGATATCTGCATTCAAGTGCAACTAATAATCAGTTCTAGATCAAAATGTTGAATTCAGCTATGAATCTGCTTGTTGCTGTCTCGTGTAAGCCAATCAGAGTTGAGCTTTCCTGACTTTCTGGAATGTTTCAGAAATTATTGATCCGTCATTAATTCAACAAACAATTATTTCATGTTTTTTGAAACAAGGTCAGACTTGACAAAGCTTGCCGTTTTAACTTTTTACAAATCTGCATCAATCTATTGATACTTTTGCCAAACTTGGAAGTTAATCTCACGATTATTATTTTTTCAGTCTCATATCACTGAAGTAAGACTTGGCAGTGTTAATTTTGCAGATTTATCTGGTGGGCAAAACCAAATGTTTGATGTAAAAAAACCTGGAGAACAGTGAGCACAAGTACACATTGTTGTAAAGACAATGGAAGTCTTTGAAGTCAGATTAAGGTTCATGCAGCACATGGACACATTTAAAAAAGAGTCAATACTGCAAAAATATATCTTAACTAAGATTTAGTTAACACAATGAAGCTTGTGCGATTCTGTCATCACCAGAGTGGTACATGCAAGGACATACACTGGAAAAACGTTCTGCTCTCTAAGAATTTGTACTAGAATCTGTATGAAATTCTTTACCAGTTTAGTGCGAAGAAAGGACAGAAGGTTGTGTGCTGATTTTTTGCCAGAGCCTCGTGCTATGCCGTGAGATTTAATTAAGGCACGCACACTGAAGCGTGCATAATTGCACAGTGCTTTAGAGATGCACAGCACATCTCTCAAATTAGAGGCTGCGGCTGACGGATATATATTGATGCATACTGATGCAGGAGAGTGTTGCATTACAGAATCCAGCAGAAAGTGGCAGTCATGGGCAGTTTGCTGTTGAGTCTGGGCAAGTTTAGCCCTGACATTTTTGATCGAAATAGAAATGTGGACCAATGAACACTCCTATGTTGTGCTACGTAAACGCGCAGCCTTTTTTTTATACAGCAGAGCTTATGCAAATGTTGCTGCTGATTACAGGATCTTGTACTCACCCAAAGAAGAAAACAAGGAAACCTTAGAGCATGTTAACAGTTTCTTACTGTTTAGAGAAATGTATTGGAACCCTAAAAAAAAACCTTGAACAGTCTTGTTATTATTTTTGAATGAAAGTACCCCAATCTAGATAAATAGATCCACCAGTTGTGTTTTTGGTTCTTTACATGACTTACATTATTGTGAATGTTCCTGATCACTGAAAAATCCATCTTCCCCTTGGTGCTCTGGAATTTTAATATGCTCATCTGATCGGGAAATTAATTAGTATTAAATGTCAGAAATGGGTGATTCACCTGAAAGCCACCGAGATCCTTGATATAGTGCCGCAGTATGAAGGCCATTCCATTCCCACCCCTCTTCTTCCACTCTGTCAGAATGGTCTCCTCCTGACAGCAACCTTCTGGCAGTATTTTATGGCTTTATTATAAAGTTGATCTCACCTACACCTCTCTCTGTCTGGCTCACTGTCCATCTTTCTCTGATATTTTATTCGTCTCTCTCTCCCTTCCTGTCTTTCTCTGTCTCTTCAGTATTTTATAGCTGTTGTAACAGCCACCTGACCTTTCTTCTGGGTGATTACTTTATAATGAGACCACAACTCCCTCCATCTCTCTCCTGCCTGCCCACCACTTTTCCCATCACCTCTCATGACTGTACATGTGTCATTTCTTCTTTTTTTCTGGATAACTTTTGTCTGCTAGAGAGAGAATGGTGTGAGTAGCATGGAAAAGAGTACAGAGAAAGGAGTTTAGAAGACACGATTTTAAGTAAAAATGACTTTATATGGTGGACAAAGAAAGGAATTATGCTTTCAATCATTAAAATAAAAGTTCTTACCAAAGTGTAAAATTAAATCATCCAACGTACAGCACCTATTAAAGGCCAAGGACTGTGTTAAGTACTTTGACTGATAGACTGTCAGCGAATGTGTTAAAAACTGAAAATAATTAAATACATGTCAGTCATGAGGCACGTTAGCGGATCCATGGCAACTTACTTAGGACCAGTAGCAATCATGGGAAAGTGAAAATAGAGTACGGCTGTCATATCAAATTTACATGTCCTCATTCACTTGTGTCATGTGTGCATGCTTGCACAAAACGGGTTGTTCAACCTTTATACTGAATAATTGGTCTGATGAAGATAAATAGTTGGCTCTATCTGCTGCCATGGCAACCATTTGCATTAATATAATTGCTCAGATTAAAAGAGGCCTTGACACTGGTTACTGAATACTGATAGTACAGCTTTGTGGTTTCCTTGGCAAAGAAGTACCATTCCTTTATAAACATGTCACAGAGGAAGCTGTGGTTCAACACTTGTGTTTAATATCTAACATGAAGAATGGATCTGTAACTTCAATAAGTGGATTAGAGCGACTCCTTATACAGACCTTTACCATACCTGAAATACATGGTGGTTATTTACTTGTGTGATTAAATGTATCTATTCAGCAGAACATGGTTAATAAAGCATATACCCATAATACTGTATATTCTTTTGAAACTCCACAACTGCCATGAGTGGCTAAATTTAGAAAGTTGATATACCCGTGTGTATAGAAAAGATACATATTGTTGGTTCAGAAACATCCATATTTAACTTTTCTGTGATATGTAGGAACATAGAAGGCCAAAGTTTTACTCTGCAGCTGGGTTGTTGATTGATCAGGATACACTGTCTCTGCAGGTGCTCGTTAGCCGAAAAAAGCATCTTAGGGCACTGAATTAAGTTTTTTTTCCTGCTCCATTATGCACTCGAAATGCAATCTTGGAAACTTGCATTGACATATCAAGTTGATAAGCAGCTTTGTGTGACACGTGCAATCTCAAAAGGTATAACCCAAAGATATTCTAATGTTTTTTTTTGAAACCCTTTGTAGTACAGGCCTCAGGACACGCCCATCACTCACCCATCTTAAAACTCTGACTTTATAGATTATAACACCTCACTTCTTTTTCATTTTAGGTATTCAATCTGTTTTAATGCAGTTTTCCATTTTGTGTAGGGCCTCTTGAGCAAGATCATCAGCAATGGTGGCTTGACCATTAAGGCTGTTGATCAGCAGACTTGGTCAAGCTGCAGCTTGGTTCAGTGATGGTATTCGGGAGTTACACCCTGAGTTCTAACTAATAGGAATTGGGGACACTTCAATGACAAATAAAAGTGTTGAGAATTTGCACCCACACAAATTTGCAATTTGATCCATTTCTTGACATAAGTGTAGAAAGTCCAAGGGATACCAAGCAGACGACTCCCCGGGCTGTGGCACTGGCTTGGTCATCCTGACCATCGAAAATAAATCAAGTATTTTTGAAACAGTAGTGTTTTTTTATTTTTTTTTTTTTTTTTTTGGGGGGGGGGGGGGTTGAAGAATAACATGATCTCCCATGATGTTGGTTAGGGTATCTTCTTTGAAAATTCCTCAAATACAATAGCAGGATATAACTTCTTCAGTTACCCTGCAATAACAGTTTCTAAAGCAAAGATTGGACTATCACAATTTGGGGAAGGAATTTTTTTAAACAGTTGGTAAATAAGTAAATCTCATAAAAGATAAATAGACAGCGTCATCTCTTCTTTATTCAAGAATATGATATGTTGTTGTGTTATACAGTTATAACACATGTTTTACTTTTTTGGGATTATCAGGAATTTTCTATCTTTGTGGTGGGCCAGTCACTGTCTGTGTTTGATTGTAAGCTGCTGGCAGGTTGGTAGAGTGTACGGGTCCTTCTGTTGGGGACTAGAAGTAAACAAGCTTTCACTGTCGCCTAGATGCCAGGCTGACAGCATGTTGTTAGTAGTACTGACCACCCAAGAATCTAACCAGACAGCAGTGACATTTGCAGGTACTTGAACATGCTGTTCAATCTGCTGCAGCTGAGCAGCTAATTAGCTACCTAGCTTTAAAACAGGTGTTAGCAGTGTGAACCTTTGTTTGGTCATTCGTTCAAAAAGCTAAGGGGAGGTTTGTGTGTTCATGCTTGTAAGTTCAAGATAAGAGATTTAAGCAGGAACACTCCTGTGGGTTGTTGTTGTTGGTCTGTGGCTCTTGAACAGGTTGTTGTTTGGCTAAGTGTGACTGTCTGATATTAAAATGATACAATTTGGATTTATACATTATTTAATTTCATGTATGGAAAACGCGACTGTCTCTCTGAAGAAACTGGAAAGGCATTGTAAAGCTAGAGTCCGCCATAGTGATAAAAATAAATGTTCATGATACAAATTTACTTTCTAACATTGTTTTTCCAAAAGGAAAACATAGGACATGACCCTCCAAAAAGGATTTATTTGTATTTTTCCCCTTGTTTTTACAGGAGGTCCCATTAACAACTGGTCAAGTTAGCAGCTATAAAGCCCCATGTGTGGAGGCTGTAGTTCTTCAAGCGGGCGGCCCATTTATCCAAGCAGTATTTGTGTCAAAATTAAAATTTTAGAAAATTTGAGCTGGAAAATAGAAATGAATTTCACACTTTTCAAGACTTTACCTGAACCCTCAGTGGGTGTCTGGTGTTAAGTAATACTTGTTATTCTGAAGGACAATGATTTTCTCGGTTTGAGTCAAGTCTAGGCTGTATATGTTTTATTAGCTTATCATCAGGCTACAGGATAATCGGACTGATTCGATCGCCCGATTCCCCCTTCCAGACAATCGCGGGGGTGTTCCCAACTCAAGGCTGCTCGAAACAGATTATCTGCCAAGATTATTTTGTGGTAGGATTGGTATAATTATCCAATCTTGACATCCCCGGCCTGCTCTGAGATCATCAATCAATCTATCAATCATTATTTGTATAGCGCCAATTCATAACAAGTGTAATCTCGAGGCGCTTTACAAATGAGCAGGTAAAAGACCATACTCATCATCGGGACTGCACCGATTTATATCAAACATGTTTGATAGTTAGGATTTTAAACCTTGATGATTACATCATGAAAGGTTCTGGTGGAAATCATGCGTGACTACAATAACCACGAGAGACAAGGGAGGACATTAGTTAGTGGACAGTAGTTGTCTGCGGCAAGACCCCTGAAATGCATGTGACAGTCCAAATGCTTACCTCCGGCTCTCGCTGAAGAACAAAAAAAACATGTTGTCCGTGTCACCCTAGCCATTTCTTCACCCAAACTGTTTTTGTTTTTGTTTGTTTTTTTCCTCTCTGCACAAAGCATTTAAATTGCAAATTCAACACCCGGCTCCATTCTGTACGTGAGGTCACGTGAGGTGGTGTGTACCTCCGCCGGACACGATAGTTTCAATAAAATCCTGCAGTATGTGATGTGCCATAGTTTTTGTATCTTGTATGTGTGTGCATGCTTGAAAGGATACCAGTTAAGATACTCCTTATGTGCATGTGGAATTTAAAAACTCCTGTTGTCTGAGCCAGGCTTTATTTTCACGAGTAAGGTACTTTACATTACTTTCTTAGAAACATGGCTCACTGCTGTTAAAGTGACAGGAAGTTAAACACAGCTTATTAGAACAATGAGGGCACAAGGGCCTTTTGCTTAGAAAACCACACAAGATGACTAAGTGCAGCAGATTTTAGACTGTAAAACTTCTAGAAAACAGCATGTGGAAAGCTAAAGCACTGCACAAACACTATCAGCAGACTTGTGATGTGTCAGAATCATTGAAAGACAGACTTTGGCTTGTTATGACTCCCACTCATGCAGGCCCATGTTTTCCCCTCATCCCTGACAAACACCACCCGAGGAGAGGGAATCAGAAGAGAGCAATCAAGCAGTGAGGATACATCTCCATAGGGGGGACAGACAGAAAGAGACAGAGACAGGAGAAAGAGAGGAGACAAAGAAAAAATTGAGTGGAAAGGAATAGATTAAGAAATACTGAGGCAGAAAGAAAATCAGACGGACAAATATCTGGCAGAGGAAAACTGAAACACAGATGATAGTTGAATGATTATTGATCATGTTCGTCATCCATAAAAAGAATCCAAATACTCAATTTCCTTTTTTTGCTCTGCTTATGTCTTTATTTCAGGTTGTGTTTTATACACATTTTGACATGTTGCTGCTGATAAAGAAAAAGAGCGAAGCCATTTAGGAAATGTTTTCAGACAGCTTCTGTATCCTTGCTGCATTTCTTACTGCAACATTTTTACATTCAGTCCATTTTTTTCCTGTTACTTTAAGAAGCCAGACTCGGGGAAATAAAAGCAGAATATTTTAGCAGGCTGATGACAGTTTTGTCTCTTTGCTTTGTTCTGTTTCTGCATTCATATAACAGCTGCCCCTCCGGTGAACACCACGATGAACTCTCTAGTTGTCATGATGAAGTTTTCAATGCTTAAAAAACATCCCTGAGTTCCTTTAAGGAAATCAGTTATCTGCTGTTTTACAAAGTGTTATTATTTATTTTTTAAATCACTGATTAGAATGGAAAGAAAAGGGTTCCAGTGGAGGTCGGAAATCGCCTGTGGGCAGCTATTGTTTAAAGTTGAAAGCTACTTCTGATTTAGACGTGTCTGCTGTAACCTACAATATTGCACCTTATTGGAATATCACTTTAATGTGTTTTCATTTGGCTTGCAGCGTGTTCTCAGTTGTATTGGCAGGCTACCGTAACAATGATGAAGCTATGAGTACATTGGGTCGGGCAGCAGATTAATGCATACAACTGCAAGGCTTATTCTCTTGATTTGAAATCTCTGCCTCTCTCTTAACACCACTCAGACAACCGCAGGCCTTTGCTTTGAAACTTCAACACATGTTTTAATCAATGGGGCTGACAACGTAGTGGCTTCTTCAACTTTTTTTGCATCAAGGATCTAAATGGGAAATTTAGCTTGTTGCCAAGGGACACATTGTTAAATTGCACTTCATGTAGATAGAAAGGCAGGAACAGACACTGGAACTGCTGGGGGGAGAAACCGACCACCTTGAAGTGCCTTTATTTCTTCTTTTGTGTTGAGTAAAGAGAAAAATCTCAGCCAGTGTTAAGCCATAGATTGACTAACTTTAAGGTGTATTTGATTTCTTCTACCCAGTCATGGAGATATAGTTACGAGTTGGTAAGTTCTTCCTTACTTTGTTATTGGATGAATATGCCATTTTCATCTTTAAACCAGCGGCGTTGCCCCATCACCTTTTTTGATGGGTATGGCACACACACCTGTCTGAATAGCATGCAGGATATGACCATTTATGCAATGACGAGTGATATCTTTGTGAACTACTAACATCAAAGCTACAGTGTGCAAAATTATTTCACTAGAATTTTAGTCAAAATAATACGTTTTAATCCTGACATGTCACCAGCAATTTTATATTGCTATATTCAAGTTCCAGCCCCTTTGCATTTGTTTTAATCATCCAATCAGAATCAAACAAACCAATCAGTGTTAGCTTGTAGGTAACAAGCCAATCACAATGATGTCGATTTAGTCGATTAATTGTGTTAGTCCGACTCAAGCTGCACTTTAAAAACAAATGTTAGTCTGACTGAAATACACACATAAAGTATCAAACAAAGACAAATGTGCTTCATTGTGATTCCAAAAAGGCTATTAGAGCTTAAGAATTAGGGACTGGCATCAGGGCAATAAGATTTCATCGGGGTCCTATGCGAGACCAAGCCGTCCTTGGACAAACCCCTGCAGTTAACATAGATCAAAGGGTGAGAAAGTCAGCGTTGGCTGGTGGTTTGGGTGAAAGAACGGGTCCTATAATCACAGGTCTGTCACCAATGAGATCAAAAAGGAGACCAAGAGCTAAAGTAGATATATATTTGACCTGATGTCCAAAAATGTCAGTTGGCCTGGCACTGTTCCACCAATAATGGGAGTTTAATAGCCTTCTAGGCCACTGACATTTGAAGTTGGATTAACCTGGATTGTACTTGGTAACTCTCTCTACAAGCAATGGCTACTTTTTACTTTCTTGTGTATGTGACTTCAAGAGAGACCTTTTCACCAAATGTCTAAAATCAAACCGTGAAGTGATCCACGATTTACTCAAGAACACTCGACAACCTTCTTCTTTGATCAGCATTTACTTGTTGACACCACTTATATCACAAGCTCAAATAATGAGTGTATATTTATCCGCTAAATACATAACAGGCTGTAATTATCTTAATTAACAAGTCAATGTAATGACAAGGGTACACCAGAGGAGGAGAGAGAGGGAACAGAGGGGTGAAGAGTTCAACATGGAATTGAGAAGGAGGACAGATGAAGTGAGCCGTACAGAGAAAGACTGATAGAGGAAATTGAAGAGAGAATGGTATTGAAAAGGAAGATTAATTAAGTAATAAAAACATTGGGAATATGGCAAAAACAAAAAAAAACAACGAAGGTGAGGCCCTTTCTCGCAGTGGGGAACTACTCATCTGTCAGTGGTTTGAAAAATCTGATGATTTACTCTTTGATGGCTGTGTTCTTGTGTTATAATGCTGTCTTTGTCACATCCTTCACAAACAAGGGACCTGGGGAATTAGGTTTTAATGATATGATGCATGTCTCTAGGGATGCCTGGAGTTTCAGTGATATGAGTTCTATGTGTGTGTTTCTTAGCGGATGGGGATGGAAACTGAAGAAACAGAATAATTGAGAGGAAAGATGACAGAGAGGAAATCAGGTGCAGAGATCAAAAGAGGGAGTAGGATTGCATAAAAATGCAACGCTTCTGCCCTATCAAGCTTTCAGGAGGAATTTTTCCATTCATCTCGAACATAAAGACTACTTAAAGGCTGCCTGTGAGAGCTTTCACACATTTAGTTCCTTAAATGGCCGTGAAATTCATGGCGCTTTAAAGATTTAAATGCCCCCGGGTAAAGCATCGCTTGCAGTTAAATAGTTACAGTAAGAGGTGAAGGGGATTTTAAGTGTGCTTATGTTTAATCACAACATTTAAGGCTGACATGGGAAATGTGTAATGCAACTCAAGACCAGGAAATGTCTCTTAAATAAGTGTCCTATAACAAAATAATGAAAAAAGGGGAATTTGGAAGTTGCAGGCTGGGTGTGGTTGGGCTGCAACTAAGACATAAATGACTGATTATGTAACTAAAGATTATTTCCCGTTTGAAAAAGAGAGAGATTGATGTAAAAGGAGGCTGCAGCAGAGTAGGAAGAAAGATGTTTAAGAAAGATACAGAGAAATGAGAAATGAAAAGGTGTCATGATGTCCTTCTGGGAGTAATGATCAGCTCGAGTTGAATTCAGCTTTTGTCTGGCACAACACAGTCACGACTGCCACTGTATATAACACACACACGCGCACACACACACACACACACACACACACACGCAGGAGAGACCTGTCTGCCCACCGGAGACCTTGAGGACCACAACAAACCCAGCAGAAAAGTCTCCTAGATGTCTCCTAGCAACAGGAGAGAGGTAATTGTACAAGATAATATAAATGAGGACGGGTCAGTTAAACACAAGGACGCAGGAGAGAAGCAGAAAACAAAATGTGAAACTCTTCTCTGGGCAATATATCACCGAATTACAGTTATCCCATCAGTCAGTTGTTTTTTTACCCATGCACTTTAAGTGAGTCACCATGCACGAGTCAGTCGACTTACGTTAACTGTGATGTACATGATTGGACTTTTCATGTAAGTAACATATTTACAGCCCATTAATGAATCTGTAAATCCATCCAGATAATAAGCAGGCCTATCAGAGTGTCAGACTGACTCTGTGATGTGAAGCTAACTTCCATTACAATCTGCATCATTCTGGAACTAATTGAATTACATCCCCAATTGTCAATGAACTAACACTTATATTTAAATTTTAATTCTTTATCTGGCTGTAATATTATGGGACTGGAATAATAATGCAATTAACCGGAGATAGGCAGCTAAATATTGATATTGAGGGCGGGGGGAATCATTTGAAGCCTCATTACACAAGTACTTTATTCAAAGAGAGGAATCCTAAAAAGCACCAATTTACATTAATTTTTTGTGTCAGAGCTGCTCCAGTGCGTATTATTAATGCTGATTTTAGTAGAAAAGCACACACATAATAAACGTATAAAGTCCGACTATTGTCAGGAAAGAAGTACAATAAGATATCTCTCTACATATTTCAAATGAATGATTGATAGTCATTAAATACTCAGGCTTGAGTATGGCCTGTTTGTGTTGCAAAGGCAACACAAACAGGCCATCTTTCAGGGACAAAGGTTAAAGGACCATATCTAACTTGGTGCAGACAGGCCTGTGTCCTGTATGTCTCGAGGAGACAAAGAGGGCATGGCTGGTCTCAGGGTTATTAAGGGACCCTAGGGAAATGGCATTAATAGACCAATTCTTTCTCAGGGATGTTTGGTTTGCTTTTAGGCGAAAGTGGTACCATTTAGGTCTATCAGTCTGTTTTGAGACGAAAGAGAGCTGTGAGAGGGGGAAATGACTTGTTTTCCATTTGAAAGGAGCACTTTTGCATCCAAGGCAAAAAGGTCAGGGATGACTGTAACACTGGATTAAAACTGTAGCATTGTGTTTATTTATGAACTGCATCTGCTAGACTCACACAATTTCTTACTAAAATGTACTCAGTAATTGTGTGTCCAAAGAGCTTGTCCTGTCCCCGAGGCCCTCCTCTAAACATGTGTGCACACCAATCACATGCCCTGGAGTAAACAATGTTAGCTCCCTTTTATTCTGTTCCGTGTGAATTGCAATACCTTCACCTGTGCAACGAGCCCCAAGGATCAACATTACTCAACACATAAAAACAGGGACCTAACAATGTTGACTATAACTTGGACATTTTGTTTCACGCCCTAAGGTTCCTGAAGCGGTCAATCCACTAATTAGTTGTCTATTATCTCCTGTTTGTGCGAGGTTCAAGGATCAAGACCATCTTCTACAACCTAAAATGATCATCTAACAAGTGCAATGGTTTTTAAATCACTAACAGTAATAACTTATGTTGAAAACCTAGGCTTTCAGTGGAGCTTAATAATGCAAGAGGATTTCAAAGCAAATATCCTTCAGCTTAAAGGGTCTTCATTCATGGTTGTTGCGGTTTAACTTTGAGCAAATCTTTTCCAATGTTGTATTCCCCCCATCGGCAAAATGTCACTAATATGAAGCTGAACTTTATAAAACCAACTATGTACCTATTTTTGAGGTTTTCATAATAAGTGTATCAAATGACTGTGAAAATAATTGTATTTCTATCACCTGCATGGAAGTTAGATTATTTACATGTGCATCACTGGAATTCATCAGTTTGAAGCTTCTTGTTTCGCTGTCTCTCTCTCTTTTTTAGATTGACGTCCTTGATTGAGAACAGGTACCAGATTGAGCGAAGCTGTACTTGATTCTGACACCTATCATTTTCTAAGACACTTCTCACAAAAAAACAGTTGTTTGCTCAAATGCTTGCAATAGCTTTTGTTTGCAGTTTCCTGACAAGGACCTCTTGTAATTGTGTAAATAATGACAGTCCTCTCTCAGAAGGAAAGTGATGATGACGTCAAGGATCTTTAACCAGCTTAAACCTAAAATCCACAAAACCTTAACTACATCGGAGGCAGATAACAACACTTACGTATATATTAGCATTTGCATTGGAAACATTGGTTGTTTTTTAGGTTTGCAGGCAAAAACTTTGCCGTTTAATATTTAATGTTCTGCATCCTGGATATCCCCATTAATTGAATTGAATTCCCACCTGGGACAAATACGTTTTTTATTTATTTAATTGAATGTAATTGAATTAATTTGACATATGAGAAGCAATTTTCATCAAATTTTCATAGACCAGAACTTTGACTGCCATATACAGCAGAAAATGGAACTCTACAATGCCAAACTATCTATTTTGGAAACATTTTAAGAAAAAGGCTGTAGTAGATTTATTCCAAAGTTTAATGAACAGCTTATCTGAATCTCAAAATGTAGCTTCAAGACCTTGCCTCCAAAGCCCTGGATGATGTTTTTTACTGTTGTTTGTTTGGCCAATTTGGTTTATGATCTTCAAGCAAAAAAAAAAAAACAGGCAGTAAGTGTATTCTTTTCTCTTAATGAGCTGCTTTTAAATGAGCATAATATTTCTTTGCAAACTTCTCACATTGTAATTCCACCAAAAATGATTCTAATCTGTAAACATTCGCCTCCAACATCAATGTTTAATAACCTCTTATTATTCTGCTCAGACCAGGCCTTGACCAATAAAGCAATGTAATTTAATTTACCCAAGAATTAATAAAAAATTAATTCAATATGCCTTTGAAATATGGTGATTTTAATAGAAAGTTACAGGTCGTCACAGTGTGCTGGAGTCGGTTTAGAGCAGGGTTATTATTCTCAGGGTGGCCGGGCTGTCTGGTAGTTATAGAGACCATCCAGGTGTGAAACAAGCTCACATTATTCCCCTGCTTTATGATGAAACAAATCTCCTTAATTTTTAATACCTGGACTAAGCGTACTGGCTCACAAGGCAAGAGCCCATATGTGATGTGCTTTGTTTGAATCTCTTCTGTCTCAAATCATAACGTCTCATGAGTTTACTGTCCACCATGCATTACAATCTTGCAGCATTATGATTCCTCATTTGGGGTTGTAGAAATGCTGCTTCCTTTGCAGTTTGATTTTGTTTTTGGTCCCATGGCTCAAACTGAGTTGGTCTGATGTAATAGTTTCATAGCATTAACTAATGGCCTCAGCCTTTTAACGTGCCTGCTTATGTTAAGATCTCAGAAAGGCCGACTCCAGGCTGAGACATACAATTAAACTGGAATCACTGAGACTTCCTGGTGTGTCTTTTTTTGTCACGCACCTGAGAATTTCCTCATGAATGCATTGTATTGCAGGTAAATGTTTAAATTTACTCATTGAAGTAATACTCAACCCAAGTGAGGAGGGAGATACAACACACACTCAATCCTCTTGTATGTTCACTTATTGTCAGTGGCAGTTTCGTCATTCTGATTTAAGACTGACAGGTGCTTCTTTTGTATCCCTTTTCTCTTAACCAGTTGGTCTATTGTCAAATACAGCTTCTTTTTTCTTTTGTCATTCAGATATTTTTTATTATTTGTATCTTTAATTGTTGGTATGCAAGTGGAACAGTATGAAGCTCTATTCTCAGCATTATATTAAACAGATTATTTTACACTAAAACCAGACATAAGTAGAAATATGCAAAAATACATTTTCTTTCCACTGTCTCCTAGTTTTGATTTCTACTTTGTAAGATTTCTGACTGAATTTGTGATTGCATAAGATCTTCAGGACTCATCCCTATCACTGACCACTGACCACACAGCTCTCAATCATCCCCCCGACTGGGTCCAAATGAACAACAACACTGTTTCTCCAGAACCAGACAGAACAGAAAAGTGTTTAGACAGCAGACGGTGCAATATTAAGGAAATTAAACAAAAGTCTAAAGTCTTTTCCAAGGCACAAAGTCACAAAACTTGAATTACTTCCAGGTAACTACTTTTTCTGTTGACTAAACATTGGTATGTACACAGACGTGTACAAGCACAGATGCTACCTCAACTTGTGGAGTACCATCTGTGTTTTGGTCTGGTTTGTGTGTTTGTGAGTGTTAGAGGAAGGACACATGGGAAGAGAAAAGAGGTCAGAGAAGAGAGAGAGAATGCATGTGTGTGTGTGTGTGTGTGTGTGTGTGTGTGTGTGTGTGTGTGTGTGCGTGTGCGTGTGCGCGTGCGCGTGCGTGAGTGTGTGTGGGTTTGTGTGCACTGCTTTGATGCTGAAAGCAAAGTTCGGTTATAACTCAACTGTAAATAAGCAGGACAAAAGTGGATAGACACATACAAACACACAATCTCTTTGCAGTCACACATTCACACACACTGAGGGGGCTCATTTGTAGATTCCCTTTCCTCTAAGTGGCAGTTTGACCCATATCAATTCAACAAATGTCCACATCAGCCAATCAGTGCCCCTTGATCCCTTTCATGAACATCAGGTTATTTCCTCTAAGAAGACTGCACCTCATAGGGCCGGAGGGGTCACTATGGATCACTTATGGTAGAATTTGGACAGACATTGCTCGGCCCGACCATCTTCAAAAAACAAACAAACAAAGAATATTTTATTGTAGATTGGGCTTCCACCAGTAGTTTTCCAGAGACATGTACAATCAATAGCAAGGTGCAGTTTGAAGCTTTCGAAATCAGAGTAATCTAGCGCACACCAGCATGGTTCAGATTGACTTGAAAGTTCAATGCATATAAAACACTTGAGTAAACATGCATTATATGCATTCAACGTTAAAGTCAATCTGAACAATCCTGGTGTGCACTAGATTACTCTGAACTTGAAAGCTGTCTTTTCCTGCTCTAGTTGCACCCCAGATGAGTTGCACGGCTCTGCACAGGGTTGTGCATTGAATCTTTTCTGGCAGCACCTGGTGGCCCAACAGCTTACTAAATACTAACATCAAGTCATGCTCAAATGGCATATCAAATGATAAGCAGTTTATTATGATTTTATATCATGATGACAAGACAAAAGAACTACACTGACATTTAAAATATGCTCTATTATTGGGGCATGGATGGCAGAATTTTTGCATTGGAATAACAATTTAATAATATTCTTTTCTGCCAAATTGTATATGTTAATCCTTTTTCACATGATTATTACCATTCATATAATGATTTCTATATCCATTTAATTAAAATATAGGACCATATCTCAGAGAAGGTGACTAATTAGTGGAAGGTCAGTGTTCTCCCATCTTCAAGCTCTCAGGCTCTATCTGTTCAGAGAAGTGAGCTAAACTTGTCTCACCCCCATTACTTCTGTAGTTCTGCCCTTATGAATGCATTTAACTTAAGGTCATACTTGAGGGATCAGACAGGAAGAGTTTTTCGCATACATTGATGGGATGCAAAATTATTTTACTTCAAATTAGCTTTGCCTTGGACTCTTGGTTAAACACTGCTGATAGGGCTTGAGGCTGCACCTTTGGGGAGACCTTAGTCTTGGCTACGGTGAAGGTGCAAAGAAGGGTCTGAGTACCTGGTAGATGAGCAACACAGAATAAAAGAAAAGGGCCAAATTCATAAATGGGGTTGTAGAAACGTAGGCAATGACCGGAAACACTGAATTCATTGAGATGTTAGAGAGAAAAGACGGACTGAAATAGAATAAATTGCATCACTAAAAAAATGTTCTTATTATTAGGAGAGTGTTAAATTGACCTTAAACTCCTTCCCAAGCTGACCTCAGCCACGTCAAACCCTGTAAAATCAAACCAAAGCCCAAGTCCAACAGCAATCATCTTTGCTAACACAGTTCTATCACTTAGTTAGCCAAACATCACACCAATGCAGAAAGAAATTATAACCCCAATGATATTTCACATAATTGAAAAGTCATAACAATTACATCCAATGGTGTTCATGGCACGTGGATCATCACAATGGGCTGCTGGAGTACCTCAGCGATGCCATATTTGGTCGTGGTGCAGGTGGCCATACTGAAGTAGCCAAAATATAGCTCTGCTTGGCTCAACACCAACATCATCAAATGGGTTTTGAATGAGCAATGGTTCACAGTAGCATATTAACCACAACAGCACATTAACTGAATGTGTTAGCACCTCTCCAGGGAAGTCTTAATGCCACATGCAGTGAATGTGTACATGTATAGATGGCAGAAGAGGAGGGAGAGTGTGTTGTGAAAATGAAATATTTGTTTCAGTTGGATGTGTTTTCACTTGGGCTTAGGAAGTGTTCGGGCTGGTTCAGCCCCAGGACAAATGTTCAGGGCTCTGCCTCTGACTGTTTGTGAGGCATTAGAATCACTTAAACAGAACCCTGTGTTGTAATCTTCTCTGGAGGATTTGCTGTTGTGATGCACCTTAATTCCCCCCTGTTGTTTTGACACTTTGTCCAACAGCTTTAATATATTTTTTCTTTGGTTGCCTAGCATGTGTTTGCAACAAATAAAGTGTACGTTTTAACCCAAAGGACAAGTTTAGGACAACTTGGATCTTCTTTTTTTATTGATTATGCAAACACTGTACTCACTCAAGTCAGAGTCTCAAACTTGGAAAGAACAGATGTCGGAGGGGGCATGAAACACCAGGAGGCAGACACTCTGTGCAAATAATGTTTCTGTTCAATAATATTAACGGCAAAAGCTACAAAATCTTCATGAGTTCTTCATCCTCAGGCCAGGATGCTGAACTTTGTCCTCTGTCTGCAACACATTGTCCTCTCTGAATCAATTGCATTGCCTTTCACATTTGCATATTTGCAGTCAAATTTGTGCCATATTTAATTTGACCCTAGCCTTTTTCACATAGCCTCGAGAAGCTTTCTTTCACCTTACATATTGTGTGAGCATGCTACAAATAGAACCTGTGAATATCACAGGAAAAACAAGGCACGAGTTGTATTCAACTTATAGAGAAAGTCTTTTTGTTTCCATATCCTCAATTCAACCCACCATTGTCAAATTTAAACCTTAGTTAATTTAAAAAAAACGTGTATGTTTTACTAACATTTGTCTTTGCACTTTTTGTCTTAAACATACAATACTGCTTGTAATTATTAAACTAAAAAAAGACCTACTTCCCTTTTTCCTCTTGGACAACGCTGAACCCCAAATTGTTTGTTTATGCAGCATGTGAATGCATTTGAACAGAACAGTACTAATGGGCAGTTGGGCACTTTATGTAGAGGCCTCAGCCATCAGTGTGTGAATGTGGTGTGAATGTGACATGCAGCATGTAAAAGCAGCTTTGAGTTGTCCGAAGACTAGAAAAGCGCTATACAAGTCCAAGTCCCTTTACGTTTGTCTTGTTTTTATTATTGAATGTATCGTCTTCTCTTTGTCTTAAACAACGTATTACGTATGAGAGCTTCTGTAAAACTGTAAATGAATTAAAAATAGCTCTGCTGCCTCTTGTCTTTTCAGTACTCATTGAGCTCTACCAATTTAATGATGTCAAACGGAAAGACACAATGGAGGAAGAAGCGGGAAGGCATGGCAAAAGAGATGAGATGGGAGGAGATGGGGCTTTAAATGTCAGAACTCATTGAAATGGATTTCACAACACGTGCCACATGTGATCTCTTATATGAACAGCCACCAAATCGTATTTTCTGTTTCTTTCTACACTAATTGTCTCCCTTCTTCAAACTTTTCCATCATCACCTCTCCAACTTTTCATTCCCATCCACCTGCTTTGGATAAAAGCGTCTGCTAAATGAACTGTAGAATTGAACTGTAGAATCCACCCTTCTTGAAAATTTCTGTCTCCTCTTGACCGAATCCCATTCATTCTTCTTCCTGTTCTGCCACCAGCTTTCCCTTCCACCTTTTAGTCATTCTTTGTTCTCCTTCAACCTTGCTGTCCCCTTATGTTCCTCTCATCCTTATTTCCCATCTATCTGCTTACTAACCACACGTCCTTTACTTTCACTGTCTGTCCCACCCTCCCTCCATCTGTCCCACCACTCTTCGCTGATATAAACTGATGTGTCAGCTGAGTTGATCATTCCCTCCAGCTGCTGTCTGCCAACAGCAACTCTCCTTCCCTCATGTGTCACTGCGACTCTTCCTCCCTTCCCCTCTGCCTCTCCTTGTCACTCTCACCGCCTTCCTCCTTTCCACCATCTTTCACTCTTATCATGTCTACTCCCAGTCTCTTTCTCTCTCGTTCCTTACCCTCCTGTCTCTGCTCCCACTGTCTCCTTTATTTCCCTTTGAGACAGGCCCGTCAGGAAGATTCAGCCACTTGTCCACGAGCAGTCTGATGTTGTTCTGTCTGCATGCCTGTGTGTGCATGTGCTGCACGCTATGTTGGGACATTTGCATCTGAGTGCGTAATAGACAAAGGAAGGGTGAGGGAGAGTGTCTGTGTCCCTAAGGCATAAACAAGGTTTGACCACAGCTTGGCCTATCTCTTTGTTTTACACGCAGAAATAAAAGCATACGTCAGGAAAAGGAAAGACCTTTGATTTCTTTGGGAGCGATTAAAGATGAACAGAGAGAGTAATGTCAACAAATATAGAGCTCTGGACAGATTGGATGAAGGAAAGATGGATGGAGAGACGGAGGGAGACAGAAGACTGGATGGGAATGGATGGATGTAAACAGATTTAGATCTACATGCACAGATGGTAGAGGGACAGAGAGTGAGAGGAGATGTATGATTAAAAGAGATGGATTGACTTTATCAGTTTAGATTCTGAATAGGGAAAGGGAGGAGAATCGATTGAAATGTCTTTCAAATGTGCTGTATTTTGCAACAGATGTTTGATATATTTGACCATCTACTGCAGGGGGACAGATTGAGAAATGCAACCACAGATCAATGAATACATGGAGGGAATAAAATACAATTTGTTTCTCTAATACATGCAAGTTATTGCACTGCAATACAATAAGAAGAGAAAGAAAGTCATTTTTAATAACTTCAGTTTTGTTAAAGACAATTTACATCTTGATCCGTCAGGAGTGTAACGCCATATTGATTCTATATCGAGTCAAAATCCATACACAGTGTTGGCCAGATGTTGGCCTCAGTATCAGTCGCTGGAATTTTGTCCGTCAGGTTGATAAACACGACACTTTTGGGTTGAGGAGATTAATGTCTTTGCCCACATAATGGGATGATGTGCGCAATCCGTTTTTTTTTTAATAAGCAATAAGAATATTTAGGATGTTTGCTTCTTGTTGGAAGAAATGTGATGTTTGGAAATATTCTCAGGTCCAAAACTTACAGGGATTCTTACAATTGGAGAACCCAACATGGAGTAACTTATTTTCAAGCAACAGTTATATGGAAGGCAAAATTGTTTTTTGATTAAAATTCATATAAATTCTGAGTTTAATTAATTTGAATATGGTCCTTGTTAGATCTATGGAAAATAAGTTTAGTTAGTTTTAATGGCCTGCTTCTAGAATAGGTTTTTAGTAATGCTATATATGTTATATTATGGTAAACACAGTGCTATGTTCTGTCTATCACACATACTGTTGGGCGATGATAAGAATGAATGGAAAAAAGGATTGTAATACAAAGAACACAACTTATGTGTTCATGGTTCCAGTTTCATTTTAACAGAACAAATCCTGTCCTGTTCTTCACATTTGACTTCTTCAAAATAAACAAAGACCACATCCTCTCCTTGACACTTCTGGAATAGAACAACATTTTGGGAAATGCATTTGATAAGATGTTGAAGATCCCTTCGCCGTGTCATATTTTTATGCTACGTACATATGCAGCTTAAGTCAGAAGTGGGTAAGCTTACATTTGCAAGCAGCTTCTCTGGCTCTGTGTAAAGGTCACCAAATTCCTCTGTTCATTGACGACCTCAGTAAATCTTGATTGTCTTCTTTAGGAAAATGAATGATCAAACTTACAAGTTGTGGTTATATGAGTATTTCTTGGTTGTTAACAGTTAATTCCCTAAGTCATGGCTGTCTGCCTGAGAAGAGACACTTAATAAACTTCACCAAAATCACATTTAGAAAAAAAAAAACTCAAATCAATTCAAGTTCATATTGCTAGGACAACATGTTTGTGGCTTGGCAGACATGTCAATTATAAACATCCTCATTAAGTGTTAACAAATTAAACTGTAGGCAATTTCTTTAGTTTATCAGCCTTTCTAACATGTGGTTGCATCGTAAATTCATTGTATATATGATTATTGTATACATTCTAAGAAAACCTGAACAGAATTATATACAGATTATATAGAGGAAGGCATGAACAGCTGTATTAACTTGGAAACTGTCACTGTGACAGAAATGCTGTATAAGTAGGAAAAGTTGGTAGTAGCACAGAGGCATGGCAAACATAGATCATGATGGAGTTCAGGGAAAACTTTCACCAAGTGGCATTAATGAGTTGCATTCCAACCTTTATTACAACAGCACGAGCTGTTAGCCAAGTTAGGAAGTTAGGGGAAGTTGACATGACGCAGTGCTACTCAGCTGATGCTTGACACTAAGATTGTCTAGGTTAAAGTTTAAAGACTCTGCTGACAAGATATTCAGCAGTGAAGTGTCACATAACAGCATAAGTGGTTACGTCTAGTGACTGTGTGCCCTAATTGGCTTAAGATGGAATCCCACCACAACTTTCTCTTCAGGGCTTCCTCTGCTGTCTACTCTGTTGCATTCAAATCGTCTCAATTAAAAAAAAAAGGTTGGTGGGCTGCTCACTGTGCCTAATTGATTGAAACTTTAAATGCCTCCATGGTATGCCATGTGAAAAAAATATGCAGGGTGTGCTTCACTCCAACCCACATACACAGATACATATGGCAGTAGCCTGCTTTGGCTTCCAGCAGTATGGAGCGGATTATAAATGTCCTACTTGTCACATATATTTTGTCAGATTTGCTTGTAGTCTGTAGCCTCAATCTATATGATATTGGTAAAAATGCATTTGCAATGTGTTTTATGGTATCTGGGACATGAAAGATATTGTGACAATATTTCTGAGTTAAGGATGAATTCATTTCTAAAATAATAAAATAGTTAGTCAAGTTAACCAGTCTTGTGAAAGTAAAACAATCATATGTTAACCAATTCAATTTTGGAACAATTCCACTGCTTTTTCCTCATGAATTAAAGACAGAAGATACAATAGAGCCCAGACTCCTGTCCTGAATTAATGCAGAACAATTTCGCTTAAAGAGAAAATTGATCTGCTGTGAGCAACAATAGTATATTAAAATTGTGACTGCACAGCCACACCATCTACCTCAGTGATGATAAATGAATATGTTCCCTCTTTTTGTTTCGACAAAGAAATTATAAATGTGTAACCTTTACTTGCAATAAAGTTGGGCGATGATGCCGTCAGCAGACGGTATGGTTTGCAAATTACAGGATGGGCAAAAGAAAACCAGTCAATGAAACTCAATAACAATAGGACATGGTTGTGTTCTATCCTTTATCACTTGTCTTTATAATTGCTCAAATATGCTGCTATTGATCAGCCATTTTAACTATTGATTGAAGGTTTGTTCTGAGGTTACAGGAACCATTTTTCAAATCTCTGGACAGAATGTGTTTCATCGCTCTTGCAAATGAACGTCATAACCGGCATACTTCATTACCAAAGTATGTGTTGGTGCACATATGCTAATGAGGATTGGTGTGATGTGGACAATGGCCAATCACCAAGCAGTAAAGTGACAAAT
The DNA here is from genome assembly GCA_020745685.1 of Tautogolabrus adspersus. Classification (NCBI taxonomy): domain Eukaryota; kingdom Metazoa; phylum Chordata; class Actinopteri; order Labriformes; family Labridae; genus Tautogolabrus; species Tautogolabrus adspersus. The sequence goes on from CM036545.1 coordinate 15,729,110, forward strand.
CATGCAGTCATACTGTTGTTAAATGTCAATCAACGTCAGTGAATTGACTCAAGGTCAAGAGAAGCCAGCTGGCAAATTAGTCATCGAAATTGCACATCAATGATCCCACAAATGGGAAATGATCACATGGAGGCAGATGAACACACACACATGTACATACACAGAAGCACACATTCAGCAGGCACCTTGATGCATGTGCATGGATGGAAACTGCTCAGGGCAATTATTCCGCAGATTGCAATTAAAAGAGAACTACTCAACATAGATAAGGGCAACGCGCAGAATGAATGAAAACAAAAACTGTACTTTATAAAAACAACATAAAAGCTGAGCTAGCTGACTATGGAATTAACGAAAGACAATAATCAACTTAACATTTAAATCAATATTCAATTACATAATAAAAAAAAAAAGAGTGAGGGCATTAATAACTGAAAAAATGTGAAATTAATGTATAGTTCAGTTTCTATTTTCATGTATAGGGTTTTGACTTTTCTATTAACTTTTCCATTCTCATTTAATTATTTTTGTCTATTAATCTTTAACTGTATTAACGTGTGGGATCCTCTTATATGTTCATATTTATTAAGTTTTGGTTATAATGTTGCATATTTTTTGTATTTATTTATTTTGTTTTATTACATTTTATTTACCTTATTACCCTATTCCAATTTATTTCCACAAACCTAATTATTTCTTCTTCTTTTGTCTTAATGACTTACACTACTCATTTCTACATTTCTTCTAATACGTACACCCTACAGTATTTGGTTGATAAACATCAAAGTCCCTATGTAAGCCTTACTCGTTCAATTCTACAATAAACTGGGACGACGGTCACTCAGTCTGTAGGGGCTTTGGTTGGGAACTGGAGGGTCGCCGGTTCAGGACCCGGTACAGACCAAGTCCTGAAAGTGGCCCCTGAGCATATACAAAACCCCCAGCTGCTCGGTCACTCTTTCAGGTGCAGCCCCTCACTCTGACATCTCTCCATGAATGCACGTGCAAAGAATCCTGTTTTTGCATGTGTGTATTTCATCCTATGTGTGTATATCACTACACAAAATACCAGACATTTCAAACTACAAGGCTAAATGGAAATGAGAGTTGGGTCTATGTTTTAATAAATTGACTGGTAACATTCTCAGCAATTTGGAAGAAAAGAGGTGCTGTGATTTGTATTCTTCAGCGTGCAGTAATGCTCAAAGAAGTTGCTGTGGACTTTTTTATACAAACTTTCAACAGACTGTTCAAGCTGGAAATGTTTAATACTGACAAAAAGAGAAGATCTTCCAGCGTAGTATGGCTTAAATCCATTTTACTGTCACAAAAAGACGTTTTGATGCAGGATTTTGAGATTTAGCTGAATTACTGTAGATTTTTCCTAAGCAGTAAGAAAGTGGCTGCAAAGAGATGAGGTTATTGCTTGTGCATCTCAGTCTGTTAAAAGAGCAGGAAACAAGGAGGGTGGGATTTTTTTTTTTTATGTGTTATAATGAATAAATGTTTACCACAATTTGAAAATATATTTCTGCATGTGTACTGATGTCTCTTTATAGCACAGTTTCACTTTTTAGACTGTGTACAAAGACTTGATTTTATGAAGTTGATATTTCTAAAATACAAGATGTCTATTTTGAGAATGACATTTTTTTGTATATATATATTTCCAAATAGGTTACTTTTTTCTCCCTCAATGCAACCAGCTATACCCATGTCATGTTGCCTTGAAATTAGTCTAATTACTAATGACTCTTTTTCTCTGCTATTGTGTGTGCAGCCTGATTCCAACATAGGGTCCATCAGTTACAAGGCTGAGTAAAAACAATGCAATTCTGAGGGCTGCGATAACCTTGAGTTGATACATTTTATTTGAAGTCTTTAATTTCTCCTTATTTTGTAATTCTCTAACTTGCTGAAATATTTAGGCTTTTACTGACATTTATTTGTCAGTTAACCTTCATAAGCCTGAATCAGATGTACCACTCTAATACAAACGGCATTATAAAGCATAATGTATCAGAGACCATTACGAGAAGCAATACATGTCCATGTTGTCCTTTCATCTAAATTGTCACCACTCTCACTGGAATACTGGAATACTGATTTGAAACGTTCCTGTGTTGTGTGTCCACACATTTGTTTTTGTTAAAGTTGTTTTCCAAAGACCAGGGTTTGATGTTGAATAAATAAGGACAAAAAAATGATATAACAGGGGATGTGATCATTTCAATAAAATTGATCTAGTCATATTGTTGCTAGGTAACAGTGAAGGACTGTATAAGAGATATATACGTTGACAATGTGTTACCTGTTGGTGAGAAGTGACCATTTGGATTAGAAGGGGGAGTAGAAGTAGTGCTAGTGGTTGGAAAATGCTAGGAAGAAGTTATGCAGTTATTCAGTCTGAACCAACAGCTTACTCATTAGCTGACTAATAGGCTAATTAGAGTCAGTTTTGCAGAGGTTCTATTTGTGGTGGTTACAAGCCACAGCCCTGAAGATTGCGTCTTGGTAACAGTGCAGAAGTTGTGACTATAGTTTCCACTAGTTTCTATACTTTAAGGTTTTGCCAGGAGTGCTGGGAATTCGGTTTGCAGTACTTTGAAAGGCAGAACATCTAAGGAGGAAGAGAAGGGAGAAGGAAAGAGTCATGACAGCATTTAATTAGGATCCGTTTAAGTTTGTTAAAGGGATGTGTAGCCAGGAAAAGGGAGGACAACTCAAGGCTTCAAAGCAAGACATAGAGGAATTTTGTTAAAAACGCACTCAATTCCAGGAAGAATCGAGAAATCGGCCTTCCTTTCAAAATAGTATTTGTGCGTCTGTGTCACTATACTCAAAACAATCTAATCTCTACATTCAGGAGGACTATAGTCCTAAACTGGCTTAAACCTAAGCACTCTTTCTCTTTTGGAATAAAGATTCTTCCTGCTCTATACGAAGCTCTTGATACAACTTGCACATCCCACACTATTCCGAGTAACCTACACAAGAATCTGAGTACATCAGGTGCACTTTTATAAACCAGGTAGGGGACATTTAGGCCTAGGGGTTGCAGAAGCCTTTGCTTACGCTTACATAGGGGCTTTTTACCATGTCCTACCATCATCCCAGAACCTAAAATACTGGGAAGACGGGGACCCATCATGCCCATTGTGTTCAGAGATAGCTACTTTGAGTCACATTCTGCAAGGTTGTAATAGAATTCTGGGTAACACTTTACTTTACAGGTCCGCAAATTTCGTCGTAATTAGGTGATAATTAGATGATAATTAGACAAACTTTTTTATTATTTCTTTGAAATTACCCCCGAATTTCATGACAATTGGGTGAAAATTAGCACGTAACTTCTTTGAAATAATTAATTTCATGAAGAAAATCATAGAATATCTTCAATAGGACTTTGTGAACAACAGCAGCTGATGTGATTTAGGATTCATTAATAAATGTCTGAGTTAGAATGGCAGCTGAGTTCATTTAGATTTATAGGAGTTCCACTGTTAATCTTTGTTTGGTTAATCATATAAAGCTGATCTCAGTCATTTATTACCAAAAGCTGTAATCATTATTGCTTACAATTAAATTCAGGCATTATTTCAAACAAGTTAAGTGCTAATTTTCACCCAATTGTCATGAAATGAAAGGGGGCGGCAGTAGCTCAGTCCGTAGGGACTTGGGTTGGGAACCGGAGGGTCGCCGGTTCAAGTCCCGATGCGGACCAAAAAAATATGGAAGTTGGTCTGGTAGCTGGAGAGGTGCCAGACCACTTCTCGAGCACTGCCGAGGTGCCCTTGAGCAAGGCACCGAACCCCCACCTGCTCAGGGGGCGCCTCCCAAGGGGGGCTGCCACCGCACTCTGACATCTCTCCAATAATGCATGTCCACAGGTCTCGTTGTGCATGTGTGTGATTCAGGCCTGTGTGTGTGAGAAGCATGTCTCTATATAACAGACAGAATTTACCCGTTGGGGATTAATAAAGTATATAAAAAAAATAAAAAAAAATGAAAAAAAATTCGGGGGTAATTATTGTCTAATTATCACCTAATTACGACGAAATTTGCGGACCTGTAAAGTAAAGTGTTACCGAATTCTGTTGCAAGATCAATATACATGAGGGACAGAAATGCAAAGTAGGTAGAAGCAGGCACCAGTCAGGCCATTTAAAGAGTGCTAATTTTTGGGAGATGCAGGTAGATTTGGGAGAAAAAGTTGTTGTGCTACAGCAAAGACCTGACACTAAGCTGAGGCTTGACATAGTGTTATGGGGATAAGGTATACAGCCTAACCAGGCTGTATGAGCTTTAGCTGAAACAGGCTTCTAACTCTGGCTCTGCCTCCCCTGTCCTCTTTCTAACATATTTCTTCCACCTTTCTTCCTCTTTAACCCTTTTCACACATACGGAAATCTCCTGAAAAACTGAAAAATTATCCAGAGGGGCTGTATGTGTGAACACAACAGCCACATTTTTAATTTGGATTTTACCCGTAGTTTCTCCTGCCAGACCCCTAGCATTTTTTCCGCAGAAAGTCCGGAGGGGCTGATGTGAGAACACAGCAGGATATCCTCCGGTGAATTCACCTCAAGCCAATGGGCGCGGAGTGACGTTTAGTCCGTGTGATCGCTGCACGGTGCACAGAGTGTCTGCACGCGACCACTACGATCTCCGTGCATGTAATTAAATAGCTGCATTATGTTTTCTGTTCGCCCGTATGTTGTTCTCAAACAAAAACTGGACTTTCAAGTAAAACATGGTCTTCTTTGTGTCATTGGGGGCTCGGACTGTTTCATTATCAGTTATTTCTTGTATTTGGACACCAGCTTGTTGACACCCCCTTTGTTGGGCATGGAGGCATCGGCTCCGGGAGGCCATAGCCACCTATCTAGCTCTCCAGAGGTGTTGTGCAACTAACAGGATGATGTGAAAGAGGGGTTGCCACTTGACAACCCCAGTGATGTCCTGGCTTTTGATGCCCATTGGTCTTCATACTGTCGTTGGGTCAGGGAGACAATAGGGGCCATGGGGTATAGGGTAAGTTACAGCACTTTTCACTACTTGGCTAGCTCACATATATAGAGCCTGGGACTGTTGAAGGTAGCAATGTTTTTCGAGGCTAATTGACTCCAACCAAGAGCTGGAATGGCACTGTTCTGATCTTTCTTTTGATCCTAATCAAATGTAGGAATTGTTGAATTTATATCCACAGCATAATGCAGGGACACACGGCAAAGTGTAGATGGGAGTTCAGAAAACTAAGACACTTTGTACTTATTCTATTTTTAATCTTATTAAACAGATGGAACTAGAAGAAGGCTTGGATGACAGATAAATGAAGGTGCTAGTCATTAGTTTAGGAAAGCTCTGCACTCATCTGTACAACTCTCATCCAAACTTCCATTTCTGAACATCTATGTTAGAGCCACAAATATAGAGTTATTTTGGTTGTATAGCTTTAGGTTCCTCCATGTGTGCGATAGAACTTTTGTAGACAGACTTTAGATCAGAAACACACACATGCACACATTTTTTGTTCATGGTTAATGTGTTGACGTATGGGATGCGACTGTATGTGTATCAAGGATCAGGATGCAGCTTTATTCATATCATAGAACTTCCACTGGCAAACACTACAAGCATAGCACAGCTGACGTTTTCTCTGACAAGCAGACAAAGTTTGAAAACTCCTCAGTAAACAGACTGGCAGGAAACCCTTGTATGAAAAAAGCAACATTTCTTTCAAAGTATGGGTTTGTGAGAATGCAGCTCTTTTGAGAGTCTATTTTGAAGGCTCACTTAAATCGGACAGAGCTGTCTGATGCTGGGCTCAGTTTTGGAAAAAAGTGTCTGAAATGCTGCTTTGATGGGGATGTCGGCGTGAAGGCAGTGCTTTCTGCTAAAATCAACATGCCTAAAAAAGAATGAATGGCTTTGACCGCAATATATAAGCTGTGTACCTCAACCTAATGAGAAGTTGGACAGCAGTGATCCAATTTTTGATACACATTCATTAACCTTTACACCAATCGTAAGGACATAATTATAAATAATGTATTTCTAGGGTGGGTTCTTCATAAACTGGTTAACAGCAGCTGTTTTGGGGCAATCTCAGAACCGGTCAGCATTTGTCTAAAGACGATATTTCCTCTTGGAGGGACAGTCAATGTTAGGTATTTCTGGTGTCCAGCAGTTACGAAAAAAAGGACTTCTGACAAAGGAGAAGTTTCTTTTCTGTGTTTTGCCATCATTTACAGCTAAACAAGCAAGTTGTTGAGACATGACGTTTAAGAGCAGATTGTTAGCTGTACTTGCAGGAAGATAATTGTTTAAGGACATTAATTAAACTTAATTTATCAATAGATGACTGCCGTGGGCTCCAAGATTGTGCTATAGCAGATTGCATTCATTTTCATTTGCTCTTCACGCAGACTCTTTCATTGTGTACAGCCAAGGCCCATCGAATGCCCTGTAAGTTTCTCTCTGTCTAAATGAAACTACAGGATTTCTTACGCTTTCAAATGACCATATATTAAAAGGTCAAACCAGGGAACCTTTTCTGAGTAATCATTTTAGGTTATATTACACAAAGTCCATGTTATGGCCATTTATTATGAACGAAATGGACTCTAGACGTCTTAAAAGTTGTATCTATGAATATGTAGTGCACTTTTTTAGTGAAGTTGAGTTTTATCAGCCTGTAATTGTTTCATATCATCAACTACGTCTTTCCTGAATACAAGTCTGCTCTGCATGTGTTCACTTTTACCCAAATTAACTGTTCTGTGAAAATGTGTGTTTCAAAGCTTATTGCAAGTGTGTGTGTGTATGCTTGTCAGGCTGCGGAGAGCGAGAGCAGCAGGTGACATTTAGAGCTGAAAAATGGATCAAAGAAAGAGATGCCTCTATGGTCTGCTGGGAAAGGGGCGAGGCAAAGAGAGACAAAAAGAGAAGTGTGGCAGACTGACAGAAATGATGCAGAAGTGGAGGTGGGGGAGGAGGAGGAGGAGTGCAGTGGGGTTGGCACTTTGGGGATCTGAAAGACGGGGTGAGCCTGGGTGAGTATGCCTCGCTCGGGCTCTTCACAAAAAGACTCTCTGTTTGTCTCACTTTCTCTCAGTCTCTGAGCTTTTTAACCTCATATTTATATTATGATGTCGGATACAAATTAGATGAGCATGCAGTTAAAACCGCATTTTAAACTAAAAAAGTAGATGAGGTAGCATTTTTTCTACCCATATGTTTGCAGTCACTGTGTTAAAGTCTAACAAGGAAATACTTTGTAGACAAAGAATTCACTTTAGCATGTTTTGGGCAGCTGTGTGAAAAGGAACAGGACTGGACCACGTTGAAAAAGTCTTTGTTTTAGATGAGAAAACAACACAAATCTGTTTTATGTATGTGGGTTTTATTAAACAAAGAGGGCTTGCTGTCATGATTTGGTCTGTTTTAGTTGGTATTTCAGAGTTTAGATTTCTTTATATTGTTTTAGTTCTCATTTTCCCTAGTGTTGCTTGTTTCCCTGTGTGTTAATGTGTCCTAGTGTTGATTGTTTACTTGTTTAGTATTTAGTGTTTCCTGTTTTATTTTGTAATTTCTTCTCCTTGTGTCTCTGTGTTTTGTTACATTCTTGAGTTCTCTGTGTTTCTTAGGTGTTTCATGATTTAGATTATAGTAGTCCCCAGTGTTTCTTTACTCCTGCCTCTGTGTGTTTCCCTCCTGTCTTGATTGCCCTGATTGTCCTCACCTGTGTCTTGTTGGTCTCACCTGTGTTTGATTACCCCTGTGTCTATTTAGTCTCAGTGTTCCTTCCCTCGTGTTGTCAGTTCATTGTCAAATGTTGGATGTGGTGTTTGTCTCTCAGTTCCAGTCTCCCTGTGTTTCCTCGTGGCTACCTTTGTTAACCTTTGGATTAATTATTTAAGTCAGTTTTTGTTCGCCTTTTTGCCTTTTTATTTAATTAAATAATTTTTGGTTATTCTGCACTTGGGTTCATCTCCTCCTGTTTTCCACAACCGTGACACTTGCAGGTAACAAGTTAAAGGATTCCAAACAAATACAGACTGTCTGAACTCTACAGGGGTTTCAAAAGTACACCCATTGCTCACCATCAGCTCCAGTTTCATTAACAAACAAACAAAATAAATGCAACAAAAAATGTATGAACAAAAATAAAAAAGTTCAAATTTGCTGTGGGGTTAATGGGAATAGTTTATCATCATTCTGTTAGTTCAAGATTTCTTTTTGCATCATATTTTCTCCAAGCTTTTTTTTTTTTTTCAAAGAAAATTCTGTATATTTGTTGTGTCAAAAACATACACAAAGGAATGCTCTCACCTCTTTCTGACCCATCAGAAAATCGGACAAGCAGAATTTGTAGCAAATCTTTAAGGAGAAATAACAAAGGGTGTGCAGCCTTCAAAGTGAACACGGGAACATGTTTTTTTTAATTAATTTGTTCCTCTCAAGGCAACTATGGATTGCATATGTGCCTGTGACTGTCTAGAAGTGTTGTGTGTGAGAACCGAGTACAGTAACACTGAATTAACTCTGACCTTGATGTCTCCAAGTTGCGTTTGTGCATTTGCGTGAACATATACAGTACTATAAGGTGCCCTGAGAGCAATATTATGAGTAGGGATGCCGCAAAAATGTCTTAAGAGCAGCCAATTCATGTTGCATGTAGATACTATAAGGTGCTCTAAGAGCAGTATTAGAAAGTGTGTAGCAAAAATGCCTTAAGAGCAGCCAATTCATGTCACATGTAGAAAATATGAGGTGCTCTAAGAGCAGTATTAGAAAGTGTGCAGCAAAAATGCCCTAAGAGCAGCCAATTCATGTTGCACGTAGATACTATAAGGTGCTCTAAGAGCAGATAGATTGTGTGCAGCAAAAATGCCCTAAGAGCAGCCAATCGACGTTACATGTAGATACTATAAGGTGCTCTAAGAGCAATATTAAAAAGTGTGTAGCAAAAATGCCCTCAGAGCAGCCAATTTATGTTACATGTAGATACTATAAGGTGCTCTGAGAGCAGTATTAGAAAGTGTTTAGCAAAAATGCCCTCAGAGCAGCCAACTCACGTTACATGTAGATACTATAAGGTGCTCTCAGAGCAAATAGATTGTGTGCAGCAAAAATGCCCTAAGAGCAGCCAATCGACGTTACATGCAGATACTATAAGGTGGTCTAAGAGCAGTATTAGAAAGTGTGCAACAAGAATGCCCTAAGAGCAGCCAATTCATGTTACATGTAGATACTATAAGGTGCTCTAAGAGCAGTAAGATTTTGTGCAGCAAAAATGCCCTTAGAGCAGCCAATTCATGTTACATACTATAAGGTTCTCTAAGAGCAGTATTAGAAAGTGTGCAGCAAGAATGCCCTAAGAGCAGCCAATTCATGTTGCATGTAGATACTATAAGGTGCTCTAAGAGCAGTATTAGAAAGTGTGCAGCAAAAATGCCCTTAGAGCAGCCAATTCATGTTACATACTATAAGGTGCTCTAAGAGCAGTATTAGAAAGTGTGCAGCAAAAATGCCCTTAGAGCAGCCAATTCATGTTACATACTATAAGGTGCTCTGAGAGCAGTATTAGAAAGTGTGCAGCAAAAATGCCCTTAGAGCAGCCAATTCATGTTACATACTATAAGGTGCTCTGAGAGCAATATTAGAAAGTGTGCAGCAAAAATGCCCTTAGAGCAGCCAATTCATGTTGCATGTATACTACAGTAGACACACTCACTGAATTCTGCATAATGCATTATATGTGGGCAGAAGCGGGTGTCTGGGGAGTCTCTGTCTAATCTGAACAAAATAACAAACTCCTCCTGCAGCTGAAAAAAAAAAACACAGAGCCGTTTAGGCGAGAGTGACCTAAACATGGTTGATTTTTGTATGAAATGGTCATGTGTTGGGGGGGTGTTAAAAAACAACAACAACAACAGAGAACTCATAATACAGTCTGGGCAGCCTGGAGATATTTTTAGAATTTCCCAATGACTGAACCAAGGACTCCTTCACACTATCTGGCTACTTAGCAATTTGGGCAATGCAAAAAGCTCTCAGTTTCCCAGGCTATAAATTTTAATCCAACTCTAATCTTTAAGAGCCTCCAGAAGACTAGACATGTGACCATGGGTTAAAACTGGCTGGGATGATCCGGTTCTTGGCTTTCATTATGCAAGCAGCAAGACAGACATTTCAGCATTGTTGAACAGCCTGTATACATTATTGTTCTACAGTGTTTCAGTATTCAAGGGAAGAAGCTGGACCGGCTACTTTAACGTTATTATTTTGGACAGGGCACGAACAGTGTACACTGCTATTGTTGCAGATTAATAGACAGTTCATAACTTTGGCCATAAAATATATAATTTTATAGATTATCTTGCAGACATGTGCTGTTACGAATAGAGAGCATTTACATTAAATCAGTCCATCTACTAACTATGCTCACATCACTCCTATCCTTTATTTCTCTTCAATGGCTCCCTGTCGATGTAAGCATTGATTGTAAGATTTTAACGGTCACTTTTCAAGCTCATCTGGGTCGTCACCCGACTTACATTAAAGAAATGCTGACCCTGTATGAGCCATCTCACCACATTAGATCCTCATCTGAGGCTCTTATGGCTGTTTCAAAGTTGAGACTCAGATCTAAAGGTGACTGTGCTTTTGCCGCCAGGGCTCCTTGATTTTAGAACAGCCTGCCTGAGGAGACAAGGTGTGCAGAATCGGCGACATCTTTGAAATTACTTCTTAAAACTCACTTTTAACAGACCTGCTTTTATGTGATGTCCTCTTTATGTCTCTTTCCCTTCATTCTTTTCATAATCTATTCATCTCTTGCAGTCCTCTCTCTATATTCCTATCATCCTTTATTGCTTTTATTTATGTACTTATTTCATTTATATTACTATTTTAAATCTTTTTATCTTTGTTTTATTTCCCTTGATGTGATGTCGTCTTCTGATATTCTCTCCATTGTCTCTTATTGATTTTATTGTTTTATTTATCTCTCTTTTTTTGTATTGCTGTTTTGCTCTAACTGTCTTTCAAAGTCTGCCTGTTTCATCACTCTTATTGATTTGATTCTGCCTTAGCTTTGGAGACCTTCTGCATTTACACTTTGAGCCTGCCTTTTATTGAAAAGTATTGGAATGACTGTTGAAGTCAAAGCACTTTGTAAACATCTGTTTTTATTTATAGGAAGACTGTGTGACATTTTACACATAAATACAGCATAAATCAAGTATATCTTATATAGATGTCTCTCTGAGTCATGACTGTCTACAATGAGTGAGAAGTGCGAGTACCTCCAGTTGTATTGCTGTCAGAGCCGTGACAGCCTTGTGCATAAAGTTGTTTTAGTCAAGGACTAGAGAAAAGACTTATAACACAGCCTACTCACTGCTTATTTGGATGTCACGTAACTGTCTTTAGATCACAGTCGCTCCGTGTCAATTTATGTGCAATGTGAAGCTATGAGTTAACCAACAATGCAGGACACAGGCAATTGCTGCTTGAGCAAAGGACAATGTTGTCTGCTGCTTGCACCTAATGGTGCTTAATTATGGTCCATTCTAATTCATAAAAACTTCTTGTGAACGTGAGTGGAGGGGGTGGAGAGGTGCCACTGGAGGAGAGTGGAGGCTTTAGAATTGTGAAGGTGGCGCCGAACAGCAGTTTGCTTTGCTTTCGTTCTTCCTTTAAAAAAACAAACTACTTATTATATGTACCTACTACAGTATATGCTAAAAAAGAGCCTGAATTGATCTTAAAAAGCGCAAAGCGTCATAATTCAACAGCATTACATTACGTGATCCAAAGCAGGACATCACAGTGTGGCAGTGTCACTTTTGTAGCACTTTGTATTGTATCAGCACTTTTCATTACAACATGCTGGATTTCTCTTTTAGCCCTCCAGCTAAGGTGAGGGGTCAGTGACATTTTGGTGCACCCCATCAAACAGCTGAGCGGATTATTGCTATATACAGTATATGATCAAATTGGCACATTATGGGGGGGGGGGGGGGGGGGGGGCTCACAATCCATGAGCGCATTCTGTCGCCTGGATTACTCTCATGTCTGTGAGAGTGTATAATAACATTCGACTTGGTTTTAGTACAAACACAATGATATGGTAATGGTGGGATCGAGTCATTCAGGCAGTCACTGTGTAAAAAAGCCCTCCCACTCTGGGTTCCCAGAGTGTAATCCCCTGGCATTTTGATGGCGTCCTTCGGGACGTCGATAGTGTGTCTGTAATTGCTGCCCTCATGTAAACCGTGTGAAAGTAGCCTCAGGGTTGTATGAAGCGTGGGTTTCCTTGACTATCAATCATGACTTGGACCATAGGTTCAGTGGCTGCACAATAACCTTCTCGCATGCACAAACAAATGCGCACATATGCTAACAGAGTCACAAACATAAGTCCTCGTGTTCTTCCACTCACATGCTATTAGCATGAAACTACAAAATGTCAAACTGATCAAACAGGAAGGGGTGCACTGACAAACTCGAATATCAGGAACTAGATTGCACATGCACTCCTCGGTTTCAACATTAGTCTTCTGTTGCCATAGTTACATAGTTTACTGCTTTTAAACGTAATAACACTTCTGATTAATGGTGGTTGACCTGATGATTTCATGCAGAATATCCTGTTGTGTTGTTTGTTAAAAACGCATACACTGATATTTGCACTGGCCATGTTAAATTGATTAAGTTCTATTTTACTCTGCAGATGGAGGCTGTAGCATTCTGTATGTAGCAGTTATATTGCTAGGCTGCATGTTGAGCTAAAGACACAGCAGAAGGGAGACATTTATGCGAGGTGACTGGCATCTCCACTTGTCATTTACCCTCCAGGTGCCAAACAGAGATTCACACCTGCAGACACACACACAGGATCTGTAGACAGATCCTATGAGTGTTTGTCCTCTCCAAATAACAGGAACCTGAAGGCAATTCTTCACCTCACACATGTTAAAGCTGATTACCTCTGAGTGTTCACTTGTTAGTTTGGACAAGTGAGAGCAGTGCAGTTTGATATGAAAACATGTGTTTATATCAGACTCCAAGTGAGCTGTCATGGGATATGTTGGGTACTGTTTAAGTGGAAAGACAACAAATGACTCGATGAGACAAAAATATATCAAGACATTTTTTAGCGAGAAGTTCATCCTAAGACAGTAGTTAAAGCTCTCTGTTCCTCAAAGATTTTCATGATGTTAAAATTTGTCTTAAGCTTCTAATGACCTTTACCGAGTGAAATCTTTGTCAGGCTCAAAGTGGCCTAACACATGGATAGATATTCACACCCATAATGCATCTGTGTGAAGCAACAAAAAAAAGACACAATGGCACATAAACTAGAACAAACCCCAGCACATATGGGTGTATTTAAGAATCATCTGATTGTTTTCAGAAGTCTTGTTTCTTGAAAAAGTATACAAGATTATAGTTTCCTTAAGGGCTGAAGGGAAACTGCTTTAAATAAATGTATGATACAAAGCTCATCACTTTTTGGCTTTGTTTCACAGGAGTTCTAAAATGCAGAAATGTGCCAATGTCCCAAAGGGGCATTTTACCAATTTCAAACACAACATCACGTTTACTCATCAGGTTCTCAAACAGTTGTGTTGTATGTCCTTTTTGGCTGTAGGGAGGAGCGGGAGTGAAAGAGAGAGAGTTCACCCAGTCGTTCTTAATTTTGTATAATTCCGAGAGGTAAATGTGGTGATACAAATAATTGATTAAACATGGCACTTTGAACTATCTTTATTAGCATGGAGTAACATCAGAAGAAAAGACTGCAGTACCAGTGTTTGAGTTATCACATACACTGGCTTTGCCTTAGCTCAGCAAACACGCTGTTCAAAAAGAGAAAGGTTGACACAGAATGCAGGAAAAATCATGAGAGATTGAAGGAGTGGTATTTATTTTGTCTTATTTGCACACAAGTTTACAAGATTGTATTAGAGCTGAAGCTCGTAACCACCATGGCTCCTATAGCTGCACTGCTTCTCTCGTCCTGACGAAGTTAAGTTCTGCCCACAATTATTACTAGCTTCTTGCAAAGTTGTGTCTTACCGAATGTGACACAAGTTTCGCTGATTATAATTAAGCTTTCACCTCGAGGGAGCCACAAAGAGCAGCCCATCCAGATTTTAAAATCAAACAAACAAAAAAAGAAACTTATCTCCGCCCCAATCGAAAATGTACGTGTTCATTTCCTACTATAAGTTCTTCCAGCCACAAACCCAAAGTCACCCTCCCTCCCTCCTGCTCCTCCTCCTTTCTCTCCACTCACTGTACCCTGTATTTTAAATGCATTGATGTCAGGACAGGTGGAATAACTCTATAGTGTTGGATCAGACATTCTGTTATTTGTATATTTAAAATGTAAAAGTGAGTAATTATAAAATATAATGATGATATAATTGTTGCAATTTTTTTTAATAATTGTATTATAGTGTAAAGTTTTACATTTGTATTCTTTAATTACCAACATGCAATTTGCGAGGACAGAATTAAGTTACTATATAACTGTAACGTACAATCTTATAAATTAATCATCAGCAAATGCCAAAAACATGAACATTAAAATACAGTAGACCTTTTTTTTTTATACGTTGGAAAGCAAAATGTTTTGAGATGAGATGTTCAGATTTGTTGCTGTAAGCCCCTCTGCTTGATGCTGATGGTGTGGGTTTTTTTTGTGTCACTGATTGGTACAAGTACCTTTTATTGAATTGAATTTAAATAATAAATCCACTAATGAGTCCAACTGAAATCAGTATCTTTAGTGTAAAGACTTCTCCTGGTGCAATATGCAAATTTAAAAATGTCAATTGGATTGACAAATCACTGATGACAAATCAGTGTGTCGATCTCTGGACTTTCTGGGATATATTGAATGATTGATTGACCTGCAATAAAAAAAAAAAAGAAACCAGTAGAGAAACCAGACGAAGCAAAACTTCTACTTTTTACAAATCTCATGATGTTCTTATTTTATGAATGATTAACAAAATTAAATCAGCTAGTAGCCTTAATATTGTGATGTGATGAGTTATATCACGGCTGTAGAGCGATGACTTTAGGTTTCAGTGAATACAAACGTATATCAGAAGGATTGGGATTAAGTTGTTCTATTAGACAGTAAGGATCCTTTTTGTGAGTCACCCAACTTTACTTTACCAGTCCTGTAGTACACTTTAAATAGATATTAAGCAACTCAGTATATTATAGTATAGGCCTGTATTATTGTATTTTAAATCATTCAATTCAAAGCAAGGAACTAAATAGTGTTACTTCAAGTTTATTAACTTCAAGTTAAACTCCAGCTTATTAGTTGCTGAGGATAAGAATCATGGAGAAAAGTACTTCTTACCTTCTGCATGTAAAAAGTTTCATTCTACAAAGTAACTAACCCAAAATAAACTTGCCCTGATGTGACTGTTGTCAACCCCCTAATCAGCTCATAAGTCAGCGTTTCAGACTCTCATCAGAAAGCAGAGATAGAGACAGCAGTAGCATCAGGACATCGTGAACATACCATAATGAGCCCTGTAACCATGACTTCAGTCTTACATCCTTTGTAAAAAAAAATCAAAGCTTCTCCTCAATTACAGGAAAGCTGATGTTGAAGGAAACACGAGGTCTCCGTATGTCCCACATGCTGAAATAGTACATGTTGTGACATTACAGTTTCATCACTACGCTTCATGTTTTTCATGTAAATCAACTTCACTGAGTACTCAAAACATCATCTTGTGATAAAGTGAAAAACATCTTCTGATAGTGGACCCCTGCTGAGATACAGAGAAGTCGATAAATACAGCACGAAAAAAAAAGGTCAAATGGAGGGAAAAGGAGAGAGGACAGTTGTGACAACATTCAGATAGCTCAATGTCTGACTTCAGTCTGTGGCACGCCAGCACAGTGAGAGAGGGAGAGAAGAAGAATCATCACTTGTGCAAGCAGAGATGGAAAAACACATTGAGATACGAAGAGGGGGAATGTAATTAGTCTGATTCCCCTATCATGCGATTAGGATTCAGTTTTAATCTACAGATTTTTTTTTGCTAAAGAGATTCACAGCATGAGAACCTGACTTGTTGATGAATCTCAAGCAGTGCGGGTCACTTGTAGGTCAGGTGAATTAAATAATTTATTTTGAACTTGTTAAGACCTACGTTTCTTGCAGCTGGTGGAAAAAACATGATAGAAGAATAAAAGAGCTAAAAATAATAATGAGAAAAAATAAAAGAAAGAGATTCTACATACAGCAAAATGTCAAACCAGACATCATTTTAACCCCGCTTCTTTATTTCCTTATGGTATCATTTAATCATCATAAAGTTTTGTATCCCTGACAATAACTCAAATCCCAGGAGTCTGCCTGTTAACATTTTGAGAATGTGTGAAATAAAAAAAATCTCATGAGCTATAAAAGGATAATTTAGTCTTGTCACGTATTATGCAAAATACACTTAATCATGTTTTTCTAACATTAACATGTCCCTGGCCTGTTTTACAAACCCCCAAATTATGAGAAAAGTATGTCCTCTCCATCCTTTGCCTGCTCAAATGTTCAGAAAATGTGTGCTCAAACAGGCAGTTTGGAGATGTTCCCTTTCTGACATCACAAAGGGCATTATGCACGCTGAGATTCCACCGTCAACAATTGCGCATGGTGCTTTTACTGATTACTATTAACCAAACAATCAAACTTTACCAGATTCAAATGATGAATTACATGTTTTCATGAGTTTACAGAGGGGTTGTCATGATTTGGTCTGTTTTAGTTTTGTAGTTTGGAGTTTAGATTTCTTATCTTGTTTGATTTTGTATTCTTCACTAGTGTTTTCCTTGTGTGTTAAGGTTTCTTAGTTCAGTCTTTAGTGTTTCCAGTTTTATTTTGTCATTTAATGTTCTAGTGTATCTTGTTACATTCTTGAGTTCTGTGTCTTCAGTGTTTCATGATTTACTTTGTAGTTGTCCTTGTGTTCATTCCTGCCTCTGGGCCCTTTTCAAACCAACCCCTACACCCTCCCCCTCCGTGACGGAGTGCACTCCGTTAAAAGTCACACTCACAGCTGAATGAAGTCCCCTTCATCAAGGTGTAAGGTAGAAATACAGCGGCAGGCTTTGGGAAAAACTTCACTCTCTCAGGTGGAAACAGAAACTGTGTGTTACCATGGTTTCTCAGCAGCATCTTGCGGGAACAGCTTTTTTTTTTTTGTAGCTAATGCATTCTGTAAAAATCTTTATGTATATTTTTCTTATTCTTCTCCACTAAATGATATTAGTGTAGACTAATAATACAACTATCAGATGGAGCCTACATTCTTCATTGTAATTTATAATTTAATGTTCAGTTAATGTATTGTTATTTCATAGAACAGGTTGTCTTAATGAACGCACAGACAATATACTGTTGTTAAACATCAGAGCAGCAAAACGTTTATTTGTTGTAACTTCAGCTTTTATTGAGATTTGACAAAGACATCAAAAGTAGAAAAATAATAAATAAATATGAACAGAGAAGTTTTCTGCAACATGATTTAATATTCTTTAGTTTTTGCAACAGTAAATATAAAACACTTTACAATAAATTAACACCTCAACTGAAGGAAGAAAGAAGAGTAAGCTTATATTTGATCCTCATTTGAAGTTGTTAATGTTTGTATGACGATATTAAATGTCTATCTTAGTTTGAGCAGTGTTTGTAGGCACGTTCACGGAACTTACATTTGTATAGGTTGCTTCTTCCATAACGACCGGACACAATAGGCGTTGCACGTGATCCGAAAGTCGACATCAGTGCAGAATCGCTGGCGGAGGGTTTAATAACCCACTACCACTCCCCGCTAATTGGTTTGGGACGGACTTAATATGGCGGACCCTCCGCGTGGCCGCGCAAACGGAGGGGTAGTGGGTAGGGAGAGGGTGTAGTGGCTGGTTTGAAAAAGACCCTCTGTGTGTTTCCCTCCTGTCTTGATTGCCCTGATTGTCCTCACCTGTGTCTTGTTGGTCTCACCTGTGTTTGATTACCCCTGTGTCTATTTAGTCCCAGTGTTCCTTCCCTCGTGTTGTCAGTTCAATGTTGTTTGTCGGTGTGGATGTTTGTTCATGTTTTCTATGTTTCCTCGTGGCTTCCTGTTTTTCCTGATGGACCATGTTTTTTGATAGTTTTGCCTTTTTTAGTTTAAATAAATCATTTTTTCGTTTATCTGCAATTGGGTCCAGTTCCCTGTTTTTCACCCGCCGTGACAGGGGTCACATGAAGAACAAACATGCAATGAGGTCATTGTAATTAAAGCGCAGTCATGGGGCTTAGCAACATATACTAACTACACCCAGGCTCAATCCTTCCTAAACATCAACCAACGCTCTGACATCACCTTTATAACACCATTCATGTCACTCTAGACATTATGATTGTCCTTTATCCATTAAGCTGTTTATAAACCACACCACAGGGCATTTGCTCTCAATATAAAAAATAACTATTGAAGTTTGAGTCCTTCTTAAGATACAACCTTCATTAAGGGTACAGTTCAGTCCTGTTACATGATACCTTGTCTACATCTTTCTGTCATGTCCCAAATTGTGATTTATGTTATCATGTCTATGACAAAGTATAAGCTAATTTTCTCAAGAGGTCTTCGTCTTTGGGAGGTAACCAGAATTTAATGTCGGAGCTAATGAGGCCAACTGAAATTATTATATTCAGTGTCAAGACTACTGTGTTGCAAATTTGCAATACGCGCATTTAAAAATGTCACAAATCAGCTTGATGCTGTGTCCAATCAGTGTTTTGAATTCTTGACTTCTTGGGATATATTGAACGATCGATTGACTTTCATTAAAAACAAGAATTTTAAAGTTGTTTCTTATTTTTGTTCTCTTTGTGGGCAAACCAGACAAAGTAAGACTTCTTCTCATCAGCAAAGTTTTTTATCCATTTATTGTTTTTAAACCAAAAGAAAATCTGGTCGCACATTCATACTGAGCAATGAGACGGAGTAAAGCCTCTGTGTGACTAACTGTTGACATTGAAACTGAGATCAAAGCAAAAAAAAAATCACTAGTTACTTCTCTGCTGAAAGGGAACGCCAGAAGTTAAGCCCCGTTTCCACCAAGCAGTCCAGTTTAGTTCCATTCAGTACGGAACGCATTAATTGGCGTTTCCACTGTCAAAAGTTGGGAATGGTACCAAAATAAATCCATCCGTACCATCCTACTTTTTTGTAACCCTTCTGTTGGCGTGCCGAGCGTACTACTGATCCAACCCTAAAAGGTGGAGCTAGACACCCTGCAGTCCATTGATTGGTTGAAAGAATTGCCACTTCCCGTGCGGCAGCGATAAGAAAGGACAATCACAAATGCCCCATGTTTAAATCTCGCATAGATTTCCAGAGAGTTTTTTTCAAGGCTGTTTTTTGTTTTTTGCAAATAAAACCTTGGAGGTGCAGACCTGCTATGAAGTCACGCTATTACATATCTGACGTGGCTATCGTCATCCGGCTTACATTCCGCCTCCCAAGTAAGGGTACTGTTGGCTGTGGAAATGCAAGTAAGATCAGGGTTTACTATACAAAACTGTACCAAACTCTACTGAACCAAACCGGACTGCTTGGTGGAAACGAGGATTTAGTTCCCATCAGAAAAATCTCATGTGGGAAAAGTAATGAATCCATAACTGATTGGGTTTTTTTGCCATCTGGATAGGGGACTTTCCCCAACACTTCTTATCTGAAAACACAGAAATGATCCCATGTTCAAACTCCCACAAGTTACCTGATAGAAATATGTTAGGTCTGAACACACCTTTAGATCTTAGCACAGGGAAGACCTCATTTGGATATACATTGACAGGAGGTAGTGAGTGGGCAGGTGTTTGACTAAAGGAAGAGAGATAAGAAGCACTACAATGCATAAGATGATAGAGAGCAGAGGTGTAATGATCTCTTAATGTAGCAGCTCTGCTAATTACACACTTCAGTGCCTTGGAACATGCATACATTCCTGTGTTAACACCTATGCATATTGCAGTGTTACTAATGAGAGTACGAGTGTGTTTCTGCATGCTGCAACGTGACCTGAAAGTGAAAACAAATCAGAGAAAATGTTCACCATTTGTTTGTAAGGGACTATACAAGCTAGGTAGCATTATAACATTATGCTGTTTTACTTACAAGTATTGTACTTACGAGCTGAACGATCGATGATAGGCCACAGTAGGCGGAGGATCATCCATGAGGCAGATGTCATTGAGTAGAAGAGATTAGTTGGAGAAAGAAGGACAGAGGAGGTGTGGTGATAGAGGAAAGGACAGACACACAAAGAGAGAGACAGATAGGCAGGCACAGCAGGATATATAGCGCCGTCTCTATTCTTCAGCCAAATCCACTAGCTTTTGAAGGCTGGCCAAACATTTTGTGGACATGTGTGTCTTTACTGGCTGTAACACACACGCACACACACGCACACACACACACACACACACACACACACACACACACACACACACACACACACACACACACACACACACACACACACACACACACAGGAGAATCACAGACTAATGCACACACATACAGTAAAATACACACAATTCAGAAGGCACAGTTTAATTTGAGATCCTTTACAGTTGTGACACCTCATTAGTGGATACTGTAGATTCCACCTGGCTTGTGGAACACAGATATACGCTTGCTTCAAATTGCCTACCAGATACAACAGAATGAATAATACATGACTTTACAAATCACAATCAAACACAGACAAAAAACTAAACTACACAAGCAGTGTAAATTGTCAATGTATGGCTTTAGGCTGTTTGCTTACTTGTGAAATGTAAATATAGAAACATCCCAATACATACTTCAAATGAATAGTTCTTAAAAAAACTGTGAAATGTACAAAAATGTACACTGGAGCTTAACTTTGTATTAACAAGTTAGGGGATATTACACTTCAGTCATGTTGTAATACTATCTAACACCACATCTGTGATTTGAGAAGCTAATTCCAATAAAAAAAATTACAATAAATAATGTATGATTACTTCTATAAACCACAAATAATTAACTCATTTTTGGAGAACATCTCACTATATGATATGGTGTTTTTTCAACAGTGATTTAAGCACTGTCATATCCAAGCCATGCTGTTATACTGCATACCAGCACAGCTGTAATCTAACATCTTAAGAAGATAATTCCAGCTGTGCTGACGTGCAGCACGGCAGGACGTCCTTGAGTGGGACATTGCTTTTATACAACAGTTCTACATGCAGAATATATAGTAGTAAAAAGGAATACATGCTACAGTAAATTATATTTTTTTTGTTCATTTATCCATTCTTTTTTTGCCCCCACGACAAGATCTGCTGCCACCTTCAACTTCACTTCATAGTACTCGAAGGTAAATTAACATTGCAGCCAGGAATAACCATCAAATGTATAGAAAACACAGGCCCATAGAATCAGGTACAAAAAGGTAAAATAAAATACATGAATACAAGCAAGTAATGAAGAATGTCCTGCTTTATGATACTGCGTGTGTTACCACTAACAGCTGCAGTACCTATATGCTTTTGCATTCATCATGTAAGCAGTGAAATAAGGGTCTGAGAGGTGCTTTATTGACATTTGTGATTAAGGGGGGCACTCACACTAGCAAAGTTGTCCCGTACAGTGCTTAAGCAATGATTGCCCCCTCTCCCCATCCCCCCACTGGCCTGCACCCACACTGCTCCAGGACTAACCGGGCCTGAGCACGGTTACCTCTTGTACATAAGGTCGTAATACAACTCATGCATCGCTTTCGTTGATCTTGAAGCGTGCTTAGTTTACAAGACGTGGAGTCTCGAGAGAGAAAAAAAAAAGAAGGGTCCCCATCCGTACATCGGAGAACAACACTGAGAACATGACAGCTACTTTACTAGCTGTGTGGCTTATTTTGAGTCATTTTAGTCAGATACAGTCATAAAACTCTGGGAATTCTCCATAATGAAGGCTGTGAACGTTGTGTACCTGCGTGCTTGTGCTCGTGCATGAACTGTACCGTGCCAAAGCACACCTCTTCGAAGCATGCCAGGGCCAGAGAAGTGTACCGTGCTTGAGAAGGGATCAGAGCACTCACACTAGTCAAACGAACTGGACTTTAGGGGTGAAGCGTGCTTAGGCACCGTACGGAATGCCTAGTGTGAGTGCTCCATAAGAGGCACTATCATCATCATCAGGACAAGAAAATGAGTTGTAGTGTTAATTAACAGTTTTTAGCACACCTGAATCTGTGAGATACACAGTGTTTGTTGTCGGCACTCGTGGATTGTGCCTTGACTTCGTGCAAACGAACTGTCACATAGAAGTTGTATGTTTTTGGTCAGAATCAGTTTGTGTTTAAAACTATTTAAATGGCATTAAAAAGGACTGCATTTCACTTTTACAAAAAGACGTGCCTTTGACAAGACCCAACGTTGCATCTAAATGAACTGGCTGTAATGCTCTGACTTCATTTGGGCTCAGCTTTTTAAATCACAGCAGCACAACACTGTTACATTTCATTATGATGTTCTGAACTGCAAAGTATACAGTTGATATCCTCGCTTTTTCCTTTAAAAAGAAGTGTAGGATTTTTCTTCATCCGGGGAGAGCGATTATTAACTACACAGACGAGGCCTTGTATGACAGCAATCCAAGGATAACAGAGGTTTAACTGAAGCCAGAGTGTGGCCCTGCTTCCTATAATGTAATTAATAGTTTCATTACCTTGCATTCCCATGGTTATGTTATGCATGATGGGGTGTGGGAAGGAAATTAATGTATGTAACAAGGTTGGCTGAAATCTCCTGGGTGTTCTGTAAAGGATTTTGTTAAGCATTTTTCTGATGAAGTGTTTGCATTATTAGTAGACTCATTGTGATGTGTAGTCTTTTGTGCACTGGAGGTGAAAATTGAGTGTTAATCTGATCTAACCATGATCTAACTGAAGAGTCATGAGCATCTGGAGAGTTTTGCCCCCTAGCCGAAGTCATGCTCACTCAGACATGCAGGCACGTCTGCAGGAGGTGACACATGTGCTGCAGCCATACTGCTCAGAAACTATTTCCTGACAGCCCCCTTATCATCTCTATCTTCGACTCTGTCGTTTTGGCTTGATCCCTCCTTCTCCTTCTCCATCCCCTGATCTAGGATATCACCTTCTGCTACACAGATGACGTGGAGGCTGTGAATGCTTCTATAACCTTGAAGGCAAAAAAAAGAAGCTGATCTCTAAGGTCTCAGATAGATAATTGCCTGCAGAGATGCCAAAGATGCATTAAAGGATGCATCTTGCACTGCATATTGGTTTAAATTATTGTGGAGGTAAAGAATGAATTAGCATTTTAAATAAAAGGGGACAATCCAGAATTCACCCTGTCTTTACATGTTTTTACATGTGTTTTGACTGGAAGTTCCTGGTTCATGATTTAAGAAGGAAGCTGCAGACACAGGTTTATTCCAGCTCCTTAAAAAAAGAAGCCATCTTGTGGATTCAACCCCTTCTTACAAAGAGGACCTGCGGAGGACAAGTGTGTCAAGCACCAGTGCTGCACTGGCAATGTAAACACCCCAAAAAAATAACTTTTCTCATCACAGACACGATGCAGCAGCATAGTATTTCTTCTGTTGTTCTGCCCAAGGGGGAGTCCTGACGTGACAACGAGCTGTGAACCAGATGCCCCAAGGCCAGTAAGCCCAGCAAAGCTTGTCCCCCATCCCCTCTGGCCTAAGAGGCTGATTTTCTCCTTCGAGGAGTATCATTATTCCAAGCACAGTGCTGCCAACTGTGGCTGTTGGCATGGCTGAGA